>JAFFSR010000408.1:0-604925 GCA_017163975.1 Anastatus disparis
TCTTTCGATATCTGCTTTTCCTAACAATGTTATCTTGTTGAAAGGTTTCTCAATGATTCAAATTACATTACTGCAATATTCAGAACGATGACTGAAAGGTACGGAAGGTTACTTTAATCTTTCACTACCATTTTCTGCAATCTTCCTGCGATACGAAAATAGCCATTTGCAATTCAGCGTAATATTGAAAAAACTTACTGGAATATTTCAGTAATGTTTCTGCAATCCTGATGATAGATCTCAGCAATCTCTCTATAATATTATTGAAAGAGTTCTGAAATCTATCTAGTTATATAGCTGTAACATTGAAGTAATGTTTCTATATATGTATGTCAAAATTTTAACATTCTTATAGAAACCTTACTAAAATATTTCAGAAGATTGTATTAGAAAAAGATAACCTGAATTTTTCAGCAATGTTACTGCAACTTTTCTGCAAACTTTCTATTATTTTGCTCTAGGCTTTCGATGTCCGTTATTATAAATAGATTATCTTTCTGAAAGGTTTCTCCACAAATATTTAGAAATATTACTGCAATATTCAGAAGAATTACTAAAAGATCAAAGTAAGGTTGCTGTAATTATTCACCGCCATTTTAGTAATCTTTTAGGTATACAAAGGTTGTCGTTGTAATTACATATATTTTTTTTCATAAACCTAATTTTAGGATCGATTTGTACAATCCATTACTATTAAAAAAGACTCATGAAACATTTATAATAAAAATACAGAAAAATTTTTTGACTCTAACCGTAGTTTGATGTACTCGAGGACACGAAGTGGAGCCTTAACCATTACGCTACTAACGCTTGTTTCAGTGGTATGATAATCTGATGTATTTATTGTTTGTTAGCATTATAAATTTTCCGCATTTATTTGTTTACATAGAATAATTTGTCATAAAAATAATTTTAATAATTGGTTTTGTTGGAAAAATATTTTTATATAGATGATTATAAACTTTATTAATCAATTTCTACTTCATCAATTCCTTTTATGGAAAATAATAAAATTTTTGTAAGTAATTTGGATTCTATTATTCCACAAAACTTGAGTTTTCAGATTTATTCAAACTTTTTTTTAATATTTACATATTTTTTTTATATTTATTAATTTATTCATGAATAAATTTAAATATTATAGAATTAATAAATGAACTTGATTAATTTATTTTTTATATTAAAAAATATTTAAGCATAAAAGAAATAATGTAAATTTTATACAATAATAATAAGTCTTATTATTTTTAATAAAATAATCATTTTATCATGTAAAAATCATTTATATGAAAATATATGTTGAAAATAAATTTCTAACCTATTTTTACGGAAAATATATGATCACATTTAGAAACGTTACTTTTGCAAGATCACATAGAAATATTTCAATGAAAACATCATTTTATATATATTTAAAAACGTATGTGAGATTTTAAAATCGTCACTGTTTCAAGATGACATTTGAAAACTTACAGAAATATTTCTAATGAAACCTCATTTTACATATTTTGAAAAACATATGTGTAAGATTTTAAAAAATGTTACTTATGCAAGATTACATTTCGAAGCCCTTGTGAAAATTAACCATTCATTCTGTTCGTTTAACTAACTAGTAGGCATATTTTTAATATAATATGTTTAGATAATTCAGGATAATCGGTTTTATAATATGAAAAACTTTACCAGAATATGTCGAATCAAACGGATGCACTTTTAGTCACTTCTTTTTCGATCTTTAACAGCTGTTGATCGAACGAGAATAACAAGGTTAGGTTTCATTTTTAAAAGCACAGTCTACAAAACGGAGCATTATAGTTTATTTTTACTTGTTCTGTTACGTCACAACGTATCTTTTATATTAATTTTTAATTTACAATTTTAATATATCTTTTTATTAACATGATATTGTATGAACTAATTAACAGTCATCGAACAATAAGAGAAATTGTCAAGCTAAACAGAAAAAGCGAAACAGTAATAAAACTCAAAGTTTAATATTTGCCAATAAAACTCTTTAGTTAGCAGAATTATAAAATTAAGTAGTTCAAATCGACAACGTGTATTTTGAAATTGTCAAACGAATCCTAAAATTATTACAGAAACATATAAGTATAGAAGCCAAATTGAAACAAATATCATTTGGGCACTACCCTAGGATCATTGTTGGTACCAAGTCATACATCGTGTAATTCTTGCACTTCAACTTCAATTCAGATTCAAATTCAAATTCAAAAGTCAAACAAAGTTATTATCATTTTACAAGTGTCTAATAAATTCCTAAAAGTTACTTATTCATTTGACTCGAGTCTTATTTCAATCGTGCCTATCCACAAACTATCTGAATATAGTCAGTCCTTATCTCTGAATCCTACAAGGTAAGAATGTTAAATATACTTTTATTCTCATTTAAAAATCTTTATAGATAAACTTCAATACATTTAATAGTGAGAACGATCTCACTTAATTAAAATATTGGTGCGGAGTTAAACCATCACTAGATCTCATATACTTTTATATTTTTTAAATATTATCATAATTAACTTTAATGATTTATTCAAATATTACGAATCATTTTAAGTTTCATATAAATCTACAAAATTCTATAAGTATATCCATTTTTAATTTAGTCCTGGTCAAAGCCAGGACTTAATAGTTCTAACAGTAAAGATAAATTTTAATTTCGGAGCAAATTTCATTATATAATATTGAGGAATGTAAAATGGATACTACACCTGTACTCAAATATTTACTATCTTTTTTATTTTATTGCAAAATTTTAAGAAAATAAATGCTTTAGCTTAATAGTATTTACCATGAAGATTATTCAGTTAAATTTTTAAATAAATTCATTCATTAGTTTCTCAGAATTTTAGATTTCTTATACAAAATCTAAAAATTTTAAAATATAACATTGGAACCCACAATTCTGATAAACTAATGAATGAATTTATTTGAAAATTTAACTGAATAATCTTCATGTTAATACTACAAACTAAAGCATTTTTTTCCTCAAGTTTTACAATATGATGAAAAAGATAGGCCAATTCATAAGTGCCCGTGTAGTGTCCGTTTTACATCATAAACTAAGTTATTAAGATTATTGATAAATTTTGTATTTTCTATTTTCTGTGATATAGAGCACAATAGGCAAAATTACAAATAATCTCACATCTTTTTATCATTAATTAAGAATTTTTATAACATACAAACAACCCCAATATGTGAAACATGTCTCGCCTGGGAAGTGTGTCAAATAAGGGTTAAAAATAACCTAATTTCTTTTCGATATAACATGGTTCACCAAAATCTTTTCATGTACTACCCCGAAGCGTCGTCAGTACATGAGGGTTGTTAGGCAGAACATATGGTAAAAATCTGGCCACTGGACAGAAATTTAACGATGTTCTGGTCACAAGAACAGATCAATTTTCTACAAGGAAGGTTACAAAAATATTTCCAATAAAAACCTCATTTTATGTATTTTGAAAAGCGTTTCTGTTAGATTTTAGAAATAATACCGTTACAGAATTACACAGTGAAAAAAATTTGTAATTTTAACACACATAAGTGTTTAACACACAAATTTTTTTGTGTTAAAATTTACAAATTTTTTGTGTCATTTTCGAAGTTAAAATTTTAGCATAAAAATTCATGAATAATACAAAATTTTGAATAATTGTTAGAATATAAAATTGCGCCCATGCACCTATGTACTATATATATATGTATAATATAAAGCATCTTGGTTTCCCCTCCTCTCCTCGTCTCCAAACTTGACCATAGCTGCCGTTTTGTCTTAGCTTTGGTATTTAGTCTTTGCTGTGCGCTTTATTAGAAGCTTTCCTTTTTCCTATAGAGTGTTAACGACTGTTCTCACATATAAAGAGTGTTCATATAATTTCACACATATTAAAGAATGTTACAATTCTAATCTTGTTGTTATATTTTATAAAACCATGTCACCAACAGGTTATGCGCTCAGAACACGCTTCAACTGCGCGAATAATAAGTGATATCTTTGCAAATATTTATAATAAATTAGAAATTGTTTTATATTCACGCATCCTAGTGAATGCATAAATAAATAAGGAAAAATTGCCATTTAAAATAACAAAAAAAAGAAAACAGCATAGTGAGTGAATTAAAAGTGTTTTATGATAATAAAAAGGATAATTTATATTATAACAATGGCAGAACAAGCTGAAATTAAAAGTAAGTAAAATTATATTTATGCATATAATTTTATAAAGACGATGTACGAGTGTATATATGATGTGTTTCAATAATTTTATTTATTCTTGTCTTTTCTCTCCTTATCCATATAATGCATGAGCGTTAAAAAATATTATGAGTGTTAAAATCTATCTAATTAACTCTAAGATGAATCCTAAGAATAATTATAATAAGAAAATAAAAGAAAAAAAAAAGAAAAGCGTCAGGACGCTTTGAACATACAATAAAGGAGAGAAAACGAAAGAACGAAAAAGAAATTTTTTTATAAAGACGGTCAAAAGAGTGTATTGTATTTGTAAAAAGAAAAGCAAAAACGTGAGTCATAAGTTTACATCTAGGCAAAATATTGCTTGGATGTAAACATGTGGTTAACAGAACGAACTGTAAAAGCGAACGAAAAGGTCTGGGTTTTCCCGGCTTGCAGACCCGTGCTTAAACGGCAGGTCGGGTATGAGCTTCAATAGCTATACTGTCATAAAAAAGGGCCTAAAGAAAATAATACACGATGTGAATACATATTGTACGTTGTACACAAAAAAAAAAGAAAAAAATAACGATGTGAGAAAGAATTAAAATGATGTGAGAAAGGGAGTTAAAACAAAGGTTAAAACGATATGAGAGAAAAAATGTACAGGTTTTAATTAGATAGTAGCCATGCATAGGACAGACTTCTTACAAAAAAAAAACATTTAAATGTTAGGAAGGATTCAAGAAGATTGTTAAATAAAACGAAATTTTTCTGACACGCTGATCAAATGTCAAAGAAGAAAAATATAATGCTTTCTATAACATCGCTATCACTACACTGCCTGAAGTTCAGGTCGTACAGTTTGTGATTAAAAATATAATAAAAAAAGACTACGGTTGGGATCAGTTATATTATACAATCTGAAATCTGATCATGTGATAAAGGTAATGGCTCTCTGTAGATAGTTCTCCCAAGCTAAGATTGACCTCAACGATGCAAGATGTTATGATTATAAAGATCGAGAACATTATAAAGGGTTGTCTAATGGAAGTGAAATCAAAATGTTATAACTACAATAAGCTTTGCTATTATGCAACGTTACCAAGTTGCTTCCGAATTGCTTGAAGGAAACACAAACTGTTAGGTTTGTCACGAAAAAAGACAATTTAAATCAAACAGAAAGAAAAATTTTTTATATACAAGGAAAATAGATGAAGTAAAAATACACAATGATAAATCCAAATACAACAATGCAAGGAGGCCAGCTCCTTAGTCGGTCTGAGGCTCATTCGGTGGAGCGTTGGATTCGTAATCTCGAGGTTCCGAGTTCGAATCCCGCTTTCGGCCGATTGATACAAGCACCGCTGTACGTTACATGTGCTTTGTTCACCAACACACTTACGAGCTCCGTCGCTGATTAGCATAGCAATAATAGCATAGCATAAATATAGCGATGTTAAAAAAAAAAAAAAAAAAAGGCCAGCTCCAACATATATATGAAAAATCTTAAAGTTGAAGAAGAAAATAACAGATCAATAAAAATAAAGAATATCGAACCGATGACATAAAATCAAGCTTAGAGGCAGTAGAAATTTAAGTAAATGACAGCAGTATTTACAAAATTAATAATGTTCTTTTGTGCTGAAGATTTGATAGAATACTTTATCTTTCTTAGAAAGTTTATTAAACAAGAACTTAATATATACTTGCCTTATAAAATAATGGACATTTTGATCCTGCGTTGAATGAATCATTGATAATACAAGCCTACGAGAAGAATCTTTTCAGGAAACAAGATTAAAGGAATTCAAGAGTGAAAAGAATATAAAAATAAAATTTAAAGAAAATTTTAAAGCACCTTAAAGGTTAATGTAAATACAGCTAGCGCTGTTAGCTCAAAGGATTAAAAATGAATACATATTTCGCCAGAAATACTATCTTAAAGAAAATCGACATTTATAATTTCTAAATTTCTATTGATTTATTTGATATCTCTATAGAAAGTTATTAAGGTAAAGAGAGTGTACCAGGAAAGGAAAAGACAACGCAAATGATAAATGAGGAAAGTTTTAAAAGAATTGAACAAAAAAAAAAAAAAAAAAAAAATTCAAGGTGTTATCAAATTTAACAATATATTCATGTATCAGTATAAACTATATTGAAATACGATCAAAGGTCGAACACTAATTGATCAATTGGCCAAAATTGAATTATTACAGATGGAAGCAATGTTTTAATTCAAATACATCAAGAGACTCAATATTAAACAAAGCTATGCTATGTTACGTAAAATCAGATCATTGTTATCACTCTATTTAAAGAATTTGGAAAGAAAGTAGCTTCATTCGAAGGACATAGAAAAGTCCTGTTTTTCATGAAGCTATACAAGAATGCAAAATTCACACAATTACAAAATAAATTTAAGAACTTGTACTACGAAAGAATTGCAGATTATACATGCTGATATTGCAAAATCAATCACTTCAACAACTTATCTCAAGGTTATCGTTACACGATGATATTCATACTCTGTGAAGATAAAAAGATCTGTTTTTAAGTACCTATCAAAATATATAGAAATTTGCCGAAGAAATTACTATTAAAGTTTTGAATTAATAGAAGCTCAGCTGTAGATTGTCCAGACACGCTTCAATATAATAAAACTGCAGAAAGATTTGATTAAATAATGAAAACAAAAGAAGAGTAAAAGCCTACACATATATAATCAAAAATCACCTAAAAATATGTGGAATTTAAGCTATGAAGCAGCCGTATAAAAAAACGCCTCGTGAAACAAACGACTTCATTATATTCATGTAAAAGTTCTCAAAGAATTATGACATTAGTCAAATCAGATGTTTTAATTATCTAGTGTACGTAAAAGTTCAAGAAAAGTAGAATCGAAATTTCGAAAGCAGGGTAGAAGAATGATTTTTATTGAATATCTGCAAAAATTGGATATCTCTTCCTAAAAACCGGAGGGAGATAAATTTAATAAGAGTAAAGATGTGAAATTTGAAATATAATAAAGACTGCGTAATGATTTGGCCCAACGACAATGAAAAATGAAATGATTCACCTGATTGAAGAAGGACTGTGAAGAAGGACTGTGAAGAATTCGTAAAACATTAAAAACAGAGGGAGAAAAAAAAAAAAGCAACAAAAGATAAAGATATTTTTGAAAAAAGAAGTTCTGTTGGTCGATAATAACTTTTCAGATACACTTCTCGCCTTAAGTATGTTTCATATCTTATTAAACTTATCTAAAACAGCTAAACATGAAAGATGTGGCAATTAAAGATTGTTAATGAAGTTTTTTCTTCATTAGCGAAGATTATTGAAGACTTAATGTCATTCAGAGAAGTATTGATATTTTTCAAATAAATAAAGAGGCAAGATGTCATCGAAAAACAATGATGTGTCAATAACAGGAAAAACAACGAAAAATTGTGAATAGATCCAGAAGATAAAGACAGTATAAAACTCAATATTATAGATTCTAGATGGATCTTTAAGAGTGGAGAAGATGGTCAAAGAAAGCATAAAGCTCAATTAGTTATAAGAGCATTTAAAGATAAAGATATATAGATATATATATATAAACTATAACCTAAAAGAAAAACATATACGTCTGTATCAAGACCTCCAATAGTGAAAACATTATTAGCTGTGGCAAATAAATATAACTTAGACATTTATCAATCAGTATTCTTAAATGGAATCACAAATGAAGAAATCTATACGGAAAATCCGAATGTACTGCGAATGAGCAATAAAATAAAGAAACCTTAAGTATGCAAACTGAAAAGGGCACTCTACAGTCTAAAAATAAGTTCAAAAAGTAGCATGAAAGATTTTCTGAAGCAACTCGAAAAATAAGATTGATATCAGATGATCATTGATATCATAATGATTCTTGTCTATTTATCTGGTGAAATGGAAAATATGATCATATTATTACTTTATGTAGACGACATCCTTCTCACAGGCAACGACCATAAGAAAATGAATGATATAAAATCCAAACTCAAAGAGGAATTTTCAATGAAAGACTTAAGTAAACCTAAAGAATTTTTATCAACAAAATATATAGACCAATTGCTGAAGACATTTAAATTCGAAGAGATGTATTTGCAAAGAGTAACTCTCGTAACCACACAGGTTATTAACAAAGAGAGAAGAGACAGAGAAGATGAACATTTGAAAACAGAAACGATTGTTTCCGCACCTTACAGAAAAGCTATTGGTTCGTTGTTATACTCAGCCGTTGCAATACGACCTGATATTTCTCATGCAACAAATCTACCAAGCATACATCAACCAAATTTTACTATATGAATGAATGAAAAATGATGAAAATAATTTTCAGATATTTGAAGGAATGAAACAGTTGACTCTTTGTTATCGTGCAAATAGAAATGATTTATAAGCATTTGCTAATGCAAGTTTTGCCGATTGTAGTTTTGACTTTAATTACGTGTGGACATGTTATTCAGTTATTTAGTAATGCAATCACTCTACGTACGCACAAGTAATCTTATGTGGCTCTATCTGCTTGTCAAGCTGAGTCTGTCGGTATGAGTGAAACTTGTCAAGAACTAACTGCATCAAACTAATTAATAACCATAATGCTAGACAAGTCTTTTCATCCTATGAAATTATGGTGTGATAACAAGGCAGCAGGTGTAAGTGCAAAGATAACAGGTTTGAATAAACTTCGACACATGACGGAAGTAAGAGAGCATTATGTAAAATAATGCTTTAAAAAGATTTAGTCAAGGTGTGCTGGATTCTCTCAAAAAAACAAAAGCTGATATTTTTACTAAAGCTCTTCAGTGTACATAAGAATTTAACTGATAAAATTCTAAACAGAATCAAAAATATGTGAAGAGTGGTTGACTTGATTACAATAACCAAAGGCGTGTAAGAGTAATTGACTTATAAAGATTGGTTTACAATGATTAGAGATGTGTAGAGTGGTTGACTTAATCACAATAATTAAAGACGTGTAAGAGTGATTGACTTGAAAAGATTGGTTTACAACAATTAAAGATGTGTAAAGAGTGATTTCATTTATTTATTTGTTTCAGAGAATAAAAACAAGCAATATTGAAGACGTGAATCGAGAAGATGGGCAAATTCAAGAAAAGGAAACACTACAACTCAAAAATTTAAATAGACAAATAAAGTTCCTATTAATCTTGTTTTAAAATTAAAATTAAAATAAATTTTTGTTTTTAAATGTTAACAGTATTTTGTAATTTCATACGCAATTTAAATGTCAAAATATATTTTAAAGTCTCATGTTAATAAAACCAAAGGAGCATGGTCGGGAGGGAGTGTTAGAATATAAGTGCGCCCATGCACCTATGTACTATATATATATATATATATATATATATATATACTAGAGAGTACCCCTGCTCGCTCCACTCACCAACCCCCTATTTTTTATTGAAGTTACATTATCTTTTTCTTTATTTTTTATTAACTGTAAAAAATACAATTATTAAAATATATTAAGTTATTCTCAAAAATATAATTAAATATTTATTACAAATCTATTTTTGTTTTCCTTATTTATATGATGTTGAATAATAAAAGTTTTTACTGTTTATATAAAACCAATTTTCACATATAATAATATCTTATGAATGTCCATAGTATTCATAATTTGTGTTTTCACCTAAATTATTAAATATATAAAGTTTATATTGTAACTATATTTCTATATTTTCCACACCACCTAGTATATAAATACCGAGGTATATACGTAGGCGCGTTTTTTTTAGTGGTTTTCTAACCACACAAAATTTTTGTTTTACCTGCCCATATAGCATCTTCAGGCACAACAATAAAATGTCTTTGAATCATGTTTGGCTTCAAAGGAACGTTAGTAAAGGTGATATTTGGAAAAAGAGCTTTAGGAATTATCATAGATTGCACTACCGTGATTGGTATTTTGTATATATGTCCTTTGTCCACATTTGTTATCTCATAAGCTCAAATACTATAAGGAAATAATTACGATCAGCTTTCGATGTTATTTTTACACAGACCGCTCACACGAACATAGATTGTCTTTCAATGTATTACGGCCGTTTTTCAATGATGTTACACGTTACACGTTACATGTTACTTGTTACACGTTTTAAAATTTTATTGTCCGATATCTACTGTATATGTCACGTTATTGGGAAATATGACACCACATATATAGCTAACAAAAATGGCGGTTATAAAACCCAAGTAACATAGAGTCTTATATAGACACAAAACATTTTCACTATTTTAACGGCATGTCGGAGCTGCAGCAATCGAGTTTTGCTTTTTTATTTTATCGATATCTTTTTAAATTCTTAAATTAAACAAATATAATGACTTGTCCGCACTAAAGTTATATTAGTACAATAATTTTTGTTAAAATAAAAAATCATTTGGACTTGTTATTTTTTTATGAGCTTGGATTGGAAATTAGATATCAAACTCGACAAACCTAACCTTAAAATACGATATATTGAAAGTTTTTATTATAACTTTGTATGTATAATATTTTGGTGGTTTTCTTGAGTTGTCCGCACTAGAGTTTAATCTTACAAATTTTTTCTTTATAGCAAAAAAACTCAATTAAACGCATCGTTTATTCATAAGTTAAGATTGGAAATATTATTAGAAGGCAGACAGCTTCGTCATGCTCTTAAATAGTAATGAATACCATAACTGTGCACAGTTAATAAAAATAAATAAGTATATATACAACTAATAATTTTTATAGAAATTTATAATCATACAAGTTGTATTTAAAAAATTATATACTATGAAATAAAAATTGAGGTTGAGTACTATCAGCTGCGGATCTTATGTTTACACAGACCGCTCACACGAACATAGATTCTCCTTCAATGTATTACGGCCGTTCTTCAACGATTGTTAGTGTTTCTCTCGCGGCCAGCGATACCGATAGTGGCAGCGTCAAAGAGGGAGATTCAAAAATTTCAAAAATAAAAGTATTAAAAGAATACTTTTTATGATTTGATTATTAATAATAAATTCAATCAAAGAAAGTTACTATAACAGAATAATTTTTGAATTAATATGTTTTACAGTTTTACTTAATAGTGGAAGTTAACGCGCTTACGCACAGAAGTCTTGCGAAATTTCCATTTTACCATGTTTCATGTAATTTATTCTTTTAAACAATAGCAGTATAAAATTTTATAAAATTTATTATAAAAATTATTAACTTAATATGTTTGTTCTATATATTTAAAGTAAAAGCAATGATTGCAAACAATAAAAATTAGCAAAAAGCTTTTTAAATGATGGGATTTAAATGAAATTGAGGATCAAAAAAATGAGGTAAGGAGCAGCTAAGGAAGAGCAACAAAAACGTAAAATAACGTAAAAAACACAAAAAAAAAGGTAAAATTTGAGGATCTATCTGAGGAGGAGTAAAAATGACCTAAAATATCGTAAAAATAACGGAAAAAAGTGATGGATTTTTTGAGGAAGAGAGAGGAAGAGAAAATGAAGGCATGAGGAAACTCAAAAGAAGAGAAAAAGAAAGAGGAAGGAAGGGAAACGAAAAGAAAATGAAGAGTAACAAATAACGTAAAATAACGTAAAAAATAAAGGGAAAAAAAAGGGGATCAAAATTAGGTAAGAGGATGAGAAAAAGAGGAGAAAGGGAGGAGCTTGGTCGTAAAAATTTTCCTTACAACTATATAATATAGTATATATATATATATATATATATATATATATATATATATATATATATATAATATAAAGCATCTTGGTTTCCCCTCCTCTCCTCGTCTCCAAACTTGACCATAGCTGCCGTTTTGTCTTAGCTTTGGTATTTAGTCTTTGCTGTGCGCTTTATTAGAAAGCTTTCCCTTTTTCCTAAAGAGTGTTAACGACTGTTCTCACATATAAAGAGTGTTCATATAATTTCACACATATTAAAGAATGTTACAATTCTAATCTTGTTGTTATATTTTATTAAACTATATCACCAACAATAATAAAATCTGTAAATTTTACGAATTTATTTGTGTTAAAATATAATGATTGAAATGATGATTAGATATAAAATAATGACTTTTTCATATTTTTTTCTGTTAACATATTAAAAAAGGAGAGAGATAAAGAAATATAAGAAAAAGGATAATATGATGGATGTTGGCGTGGATCAATAAAATCATAAACAAACTAAACTCATTTGACAATATTACATTGTCGTTTAAAGGTGAACGTAAACGAATGATTACAAAAAAAACCAATCATTTTTAATATGAGTATATCATAGAAATAGAGCCGGTTAGTGGCTCAGTTGGCTGGATTCGTAATCTCGGGGTTCTGAGTTCGAATCTCTCTTTCGGCAATTGATTGATAGAAGCATCACTGTACGTTACATGCGCTTTGTTCACAAACACACTTACGAGCTTCGTCGCTGATTAGCATCACAAATAGCATAAATATAGAGACGTTAAAGAAGAAGAAAAAAAAGTATACGAATTTTTGGACTTACAAGGAAAGTCCATGACACTTGAGTCTCGGATTTTCTTCCAACTTTGAGATATTTTTTCTAATATAAAATTATGAAAAAAGCCTTGTTCCTAAGGTGTAAGTCTCAATTTTTTCCGAGTTATCAACAGATTTGTCTGAATTTTTTAAAAAATTGCATCTTTTTCATAGTTATACATTTTTAGAAGTACTTATTTTAGAAGGTTTTGTGAGATCGCATATGAGATCTCAGGTGAGATCTCATGTAATTTTTTCAGTAGGGAACTGCTGATATTTGGTAAAATTCGAGAGTTGCACCTTAGGAATAAGGCTTTTCTCATAATTTTATATAAGAAAAAATATCTCAAAGTTAGGAGAAAATCCAGGGCCCAAATGTCATGGACTCTCCTCGTTAGCAGAAATTAATATTTACAAACTAAAATTTACCTAGCATTTAAGGCATTTTCATTCGCATAAAATAATAATAATGTTCTTATATAATCATTAAAAGTATGAGATTATTTGAATAACTAAGTACACACATGTTTGTAAAAATAACAAACTTCGTGTGTTAATTCTACAAAAATTTTTGTGTTGATTTTAAAAGTAAACAGAAATTTTTAAATAACAAAAATTTGACGAATTACACAAAATTTTTTACTGTGTACATTGAAGAGGTTACAGATACGTTTTGAATGAAAACCTCATTTTCGATATTTTAAGAAATACTTTTTTTTAAATAGATTTCTACGGGCTAGAAGCCCATTAACATACAATTTTTGACCTAGATTAGTTTTGACATATTATTTACTGTGGTATATTTATTTACTTTTGAAAAGTTACAGAAATATTTCCTATAAAAAACGAATTTCATGTTTTTAAGAAATATCACTGTTAAATTTGGAAATGTCACGGCTAAAAATCAAATCTGAAAGATCACTAAAAGATTTCCTATGAAAAACTTATTTGGAATATTTCTAAAAACATTTTTGTTAGAATTCGGAAATGTTGTTGCAAGATCACATCTGAAAGGTCACAGAATTCAGAAATGTCACTGTTGTGAGATTACATTCGACAGATCACTGAAATATATCAAATGAAATACTCAATTAATATATTTTCAGAACCATCTTTGTTAGATTTCAGAAATGCTACTGTTGTGAGATTACATTCGATAGATCACTGAAATTTTTAAATAAAATTCTCATTTAATATATTTTCAGAAACATTACTGTTAGATATCAGGAATGTTACTGTTGTAAGATTACATTTGATAGGTCACATAAATATATCAAATGAAATACTCTTTTAATATATTTTCGGAAACATTTCTGTTAGATCTCAGAAATGTTACTGTTGTGAGATTATATTCGATGGGTGACTGAAATATTTTTAATGAAACACTTGTTTTACATGTTTTATGAAACATTTCTATCAAGTTACAGAAATTTTTAAGATGCAAAATAGCTTTTGAAATATTACCGAAACATTTCAAGAAAATAATCCATTTTATATATATTTTTAATATATCTGAAAGATGTCAAAAATATAGCATCTGTAAGGTTTTAATTGAAATAGCCTGCAAATAGTTTTGAAACATCTTAGAACGCATTGTACACATAAAAATTGTACACGAATTGATAATGCACAAAAAAATGTAAGATAAATTTTTTGCACATAATATTAAAATAAAAATTTCATATTTAAAAATTTTACACGTGGAATTATACACAGATAATTGGATTGTGGTTTGTGCACTTAATTATTTTATACATAGTAATTGTGCATAGTTGAACCAAAATTGTACACAGAATATTATACACAAAATAATGTACACACTATATTGTGAACGTTAAAATTGTACACATAATATAATGCACAATAAACTTATGTGTTTAAAATTTGAGCACAAAATATTACAAACAACAGAAATTTTGCACACAACATTATGCACAATAATTTTGCAAATTATAAATTATACACAAAATATTGTACACAAATAATTTAAAGGTTTAAGATTGTGCACAAAATATTATACACATTTAATTTACCAGTTAAATATTGTGCACAGAATATTATGCACTTTTTTAAATTCGTCATTTCATAACCCTGTCAAAAAAAAACTGCGTGGGATCCCACGTGGGAACCTACGTGGGGGCACACGTAGGAGCACACGTGGAGACCTACGTGGGTACCTACGTGGGTACCCACGTATGTTCTCATGTAGAAAATAATACCCTGTCAAAAAAGCTACGTGGGTACTCACGTGGGAACATACGTGGGTATCCACGTATGCTCCCACGTGGAAAATAATACTCTGTCAAAAAAAGTACGTGGGTACCCACGTGGGTACCCACGTGGATACCCACGTATGTTCCCACGTGGAAAATAATACCCTGTCAAAAAAAACTACGTGGGTCAAAAAAAACTACGTATCCATGTAGGTCCCCACGTAGGTTCTCACGTAGGTTCCACGTGGGTACCCACATGGGATTTCACGTAATTTTTTTTCGACAGGGAATAATTAAAAAACAAATGCAAATCTGTAAATTATAAAATAAGCAAAGGAAAAAAATAGTGGCATTAGTGGGAAATGGCTCACAAGGTTTGGCCTCCCATGTGATGGGCCTTGAATTCAAACCTACTGAAAAATTTTATATGAGAGCTGATATAGGATTACACTTGAGATCTCATGGCATCTCATTTGAAATATGATATATTACATATATCAAATACAGCTGAACTTGCAGTTTTGCACTATTGATTCTTTTGTTTTTGATTTAAGTCGAGACACGATAGAGAAAAGTTGCTGCTGGGTTATAATAAACTCAATGCAAACCAGGAGCTTTATACTCCTAGGCAGTAATGACTGATATTGCAGCCTAGGAGCTCCTAGCGTGCATCTAACCTATTTATCAATGGAGGACTCCCTGCACGTAAAAACCCGAATGCCTCCGCCTGGGATGAAAAGAAAAATATAGTGACATCAGTAGGGAATGGTTCCCGTGGTCAAGTGCTGGTCTCCCGTGTGATAGATCTTGAGTTCAACTCTTACTGCAAAACAATTTTCAATTTTTTCAAAAACTGTTTATTCTTTTCCTTTCAAAAAAATACGTAATAAACTGGATTTTACCATGTCAGCGACAAGAAAGCTATATTTTTAGTTGGCTATTTTACCTTCTTCCAAATAATCAATGGTTATACAATTGTTGAATGAAAGGATAAAAAAGGAACATGCCATGCCCGTGCAGTCAGAAGTCCCATGCTGAGGCTTCTAATAGTACAATCGAGAAAATGAAGTTTTAGACGGTAAATGATATTTTTTCATCCCAGGCGGACGCATTCGGGTTTTTACGTGCAGAAAGTCCTCAATTGATAAATAGGTTAGATGCACGCTAGTAGCTCCTAGGCTGCAATAGCAGTCATTACTGCCTAGGAGTATAAAGCTCCTGGGTTGCATTGCAGTAGCAACTTTTCTCTATCGTATTTCGACTTAAATCAAAAACAAAAGAATCAATAGCGCAAAACTGCAAGTTCAACTGTATTCGGTATTCATGCTACAGCTTGTGCTATAGAATTTTATTACTTTAAAAAATGAATATTTATAAAAAAAATAAAAATATAAAATTGCAATGATATTGTTAACAATGTTAATTTTATTATTTATTGTCAATGTTGTTATTTCTTTTTAATTTTATTATTTTTGTTTATTATTTATTTTAATTTTTTTATTTAATATCAAAAATTAACAAATTCTAATAAAAAAGAGTACCATATAATTTAAATTTTATTATATAAATATAAAATTATTTGTAAAAAAACATCTGCACCTAAAAACCCTCATGCGTCCTTGCCTGGGATGAAAAATTTTTTAAGCACCCTGGACGAACCTTGCGCGATGACGACCTTCGGACGATATTTACATCGTGGGATAAAGCCTCGGTTGCTCGTTATGCTTTTTCGCCTCGGCTTTATTATCCCACGATGTTAATATCGTCCTCAGGTCGTAATCGCGCAAGGCTCGCCCAAGGTACATAAATAACTAATAAATGGTGAGAACGTCGGCCTCAGACATATTACATTTGCCACTTCGTAGCAATTAAGAAAGAAATGCAAGTATGTAGATTATATAATAAGCAGCGAAAGAAAAAATACAGTGTCATCAGTGGGGAATAGCTCACGCAGTTGAGCGTTGGTCTCCTGTGATAGGCTCTGAGTTCAGTTTTTAAAAAAAAATTGGTACAAACTGGTGACAGCTATTGGGATCTTACCATATCAGCCATAAGAAAAATATATTTATAATAGCCTGTCTTACTCACTTCCATTCAATTAATATAAATGGTTACAGTTATTGAATAAAAAAATAAAATAAATATGTCCTGTGCAGTCGGAAGTTCCACGTTGAGGACCTTTATAGTACCATCCATAAAATTAAGTTTTTGGCAATGAATGGTGAGAATAAACAGCGAGAAAAGATATACAACGATGTCAGTGAAGAATAGTTCATATGGTTGAGCGTTGGGTTTCAGTGCAATGGATCCTCTGCGAATAATTTTCCACCATTTTTATAACTATTTTTTTCGTTTATTAAGGACATTCAATCTTTTTCTTCTGTTTTGAGTATTAACCTATATTATTGACCAAAAATCAAAATTTTACAATGCGCATCATTTATGCGTATAAAACAGTCAGCTTACATTGGAAAACAGATCAAAATGTGCAGTCTCTATATGCGTATTTTATAATGGCTTCACAATAACAAAAGTGTCATTAAAAAGAAAGGTTTGTATAAAAAAAAGTATAAATACTTTTTAGAAATGTAGTGCAAAGTATAATAAATCATTTAAAATATCTAAACAGATTATAATATACAATAGTTTCTGATAGTTTATTTTTGTAAGTTAAGCCTTTCAGTCCCGAGAGGACATTTTTCTTGAAATTTTATTAGTTCATATAAATTATAAAAACTTTTAAGGTAAAACAACTTTTAATTGGCAAAATATAAGATCTCGAGGAGTTTAGATAATTAAAATACTTAATTTGTTTGTTTATTACAATGAATTCGACTTACGATATTTATTAGAAGAAAAAAGAAATTTCAGTAAAAACAATTCGGAACTGAAAGGGTTAGTCATATAAAAGTTCAATTAAATTAAAAATGTTTCAAAATCAAATATTTTCTGTTATATGATATAATCCACATATTATTAATGTTATGATACAGTCTTATTATTATATTTCAAATATATTTTTTTAAATTATATTCTTTTATTTCTATAACAAAATTAAGAACAAGACTCGATTTATCAGAATATTTAGTTTAAAAACTGAAAAATAGCTTACGTAAAAATTATATAATTTTTTATAAAACATTTCAAAGGTTAACAGTTGTTAATAAATAAAAAATAAATGAGATTCCGCCATGTCTCAATTAAATAGATTTTTTTCTATCAGTTTCTTTTTATGAATGAATGAAAAGCATTGTAACATATGACAAAACTTTAAGAGTTTATTTCTTAATACACTGAGAGAAATCCTATAATAAATATAACTATAGATTGTATTCAAAATTACTATATTATATAGTACGAGTGGGACATTTCTGCATTATAACAAATTTTACTATATTACATAGTAAAATTTATGAAAACAGATATGTAGAAAAAAATTTATTTTTTTTTTTTACCCGAAATTTGACATTGAAATTTTTAAATTCATTTAATTTTAGATTTATTTATTAATTTTAATTATATCAATTTTTTAAAAATAAATTACCTAAGAAAAAAACGGACCTGAAGTGGAGTCGAACCCGGGACCTCGAGACTGGAAAGCGTGAACGTTACCGACTGCGCCATTACGACATGTTACTTATAAAATTTCGAATCGTCTACATATGTTACCCAACTATACTTTCAATTTGGTAGAAAATTTTGAGGTTAGAAATAAATTTACAGATCATCGACTCGACATTACTATTTGAAATAGTAAAATTTATTATATTCATAATAAAATTTATTATATGCATAATGAAATTTATTATATGCATAATAAAATTTATTATTTTTATAACATTAATTCCAACATAAGATATGAAATATTTTTACTCTGTCATAACAAATTTTACTATAGCATAATTTTTACTATGTAATATAACAATTTTTCTAATAAGATATAGTTTCATTTCTTAAACGATTGTTGCCAACCTTATCAAATTTATAGTAATATTTGTTATAAATGTAATAAAAATCGTTATAATGCAGAAATGTCCCAGCTCTCCTATAAAATATAGTAATTTTTATTACTATCTATAACTAAAGTTATAATCTATTTTTCTCAGTGTATGTTTTTATCATTACTCAGAAAACTGCACGCTAACGTTAAGTAGTACATTTTATCATTGGATATCTCAGAAATAAATATTAATACCGATACTAAAAATCAACAAATAGTTTCACGACATGTTAAAGATTCATATTGTTAATTTTCATTCGTTTCTATTATCAATATCAATAATGATTAAACGTCTTTATAATGAAATACGCAACGTTACCTAAAATTTTAATCAGACTTATTTTTTTTAACTTATTGTTTTTAAATAACTAAAACACGTTTTTAATAATAAATATATTGAGAACAAAGAAAATCAACATTCGTTATTATTAATAAAACATTATAAGAGAATGAAATTTTTAATCATTAGCAGATTGTATTTCGTGTAATAAGTGTTGAATCCAATCCAATTCTAGCTGCGCATCTTCACCATTGTACCACCGTTCTCCTCCCATATTTTGTGGATTCGTATACCTTAAAATTTCTGCTCTGCAATGTGGGCATTTTCTTGATATTAGATTGCGTATACATGGAATACAGAAGCGGTGACCGCATGGACGCAACTTGTTTACTTTTTCTCGTCCTCGCAAAGATAGCATTCTTCAATAATTAAATAAGAAGTATTTTTAATATATATATATATATATATATATATATATATATATATATATATATATATATATTATACATTAATAATTAATCATAATTAATTGTATTATTGTTAATATTCTATTAGAAAACTTATGATACTACATTTTGTTATTATTTTAATTTGATTTAATTTTATTTAAATATAATTATATTTATATTTATCATTCTTATTATTATTGTTATTTTTATTGTTATAATTATTGTTGTTTATTATTATTGTTATTATTATTATTATTATTATTATTATTATTATTATTATTATTATTATTATTATTATTATTATTATTATTATTATTGTTGTTGTTGTTGTTGTTGTTGCTGTTGTTGTTATTATTGTTATTATTATTATTATTATGATCATCATCATCATCACCATTATTGTATTCGTTGTGGTTTTTATCATTATTGTTATTCCTATTATTACTAGTCTTACTATAATTTATTATTATTATAAATAACTGTTTTGCAGTCAAAACTTAATAACATGACTTTATTTTATAAAATATATAATCTGAAATAATAGCGAATCGCATTTTTTGTTTAATATTTAATACATTATTGTATTCACTGATTGACAGTATACTGTAGTGTAGTACTATGAAAAAATTCTAAATTCTGTTATTTTACAAATGGTAAAAAATTTGTAATATATGAATTCGGCATTGTAGCATAATGTTTGTAACATGAATCATAAAATTTATCAGTTACACTATTGCTTATTCGTTGATAATAGTTGATAATCATTATACTTCAATATTAGGTTATGCATGCGAACGCCAGCGAAAAAGGTTCTATAAGCACTCAGATTCAACTGACGAACGTATACATAAACATGATCAAAGTTATGCATTGTGAACACCCGCAAAAAAAGGTGCTATGAGCACGCAGATTTAACTGATGAACGCATACATAAAAATGATACTCTATTTATTTACTGCGAATTTATATAATGTTAATTTAACCATAATTGAAATTAGTTATGCATGCGAACGCCAGCGAAAAAGGTTCTACAAGCACTCAGATTCAACTGACGAACGTATACATAAACATGATCAAAGTTATGCATTGTGAACACCCGCAAAAAAAGGTGCTATAAGCACGCAGATTTAACTGATGAACGCATGCATAAACATGATTCTAAATTAATTTAGTAAAATAAAAATTTCTTAAATTTTAAAAAAGCTAAAGATTTTGGATTCTTGATTTTTGATAAAGTTAATTAAAATTCAATTCCGAGTTTGATAAATTTTATGATTATGTCCGCATTAGTATTCATTCACCGTTAAACTTTGTCAATATAATATTATTAAAATATAATACTTTTTTTAAAATGTTTGTTCATAAATATATATATATATATATATATATATATATATATATATATTTAGTTTGAAAAATTGAATAAATTTTATTTTTTTCTGAAGATTAGTTTATTACGTTGAATCAGAAAATATATATGTAGGTATTATATGATCACGTAATATATATACATATATATATATATATATATATATAATCATTAAAATATTTTCATTATTCATTCTTATTTTCAAATTATTAGACTTTTTAAGTTCACTATAAGAGTATTTTTTATTTGAACGATCAAGAATAGAATAAATAAAGTCATGTTTTTTTTAGAAATAATAAATAAATAGAATACCTATTGGAGAAATTCCCTAAAAAGTAGTCATGGATAAATATTTATTATTTATAAATTATAATATAAATTATAATATTAAGTAATATAGTAAGATTTTGTAATATAATATATTGTAAAAGATTTCATTACTTGCTCCTTTGCCGCCACGACGAATTTTTCTTTTTTTAGTTGGCACTGTGCAGTTTTCGTTTTGAGGCTCATGAGGCTCTTGTCCAACGGGTTCGTTATCATTATTTACATTAGGGAACTGGGCTTGTCCACTAGGAATTTGAAGGTTTTCTTGAGGCTCATGAGGTTCTTGTCCAACAGGATTGTGGTCATTATTCACATCAGGGAACTGAGCCTGTCCAGCAGGGATTTGAAGGTCTTCATGAGACTCTTGTCCAACATTCTCGTTGTTATTATTTACAGCAGGTAACTGGGCCTGTCCATCATGAATTAGAAGGTTTTCATCAAAAGTAATTAATATATTTTAGAACATTCCCTGGTAGAAATGTGAGAATATAAAATTTAAGGTTATTAGTAATAATAATGCCAAAGAAATGGCGATAAAATGTTAAAAAAAGCGTTTCCATTTCTACTGGTCATAAAATGGTAAAAAAAACGTTTCAATTTCCAACAGGGTTACAATGCATTCATTATTTACATGAGGTAACTGAGCCTGTCCAGCAGGAATTGGAAGGTCTTCATGAGACTCTTGTCCAACATGCTCGTTGTTATTATTTACAGCAGGTAATTGGGCCTGTCCATTAGAAATTAGAAGGTTTTCATCGAAAGTAATTAATATATTTTAGAACATTACAATGCATTCATTATTTACATCAGGTAACTGAGCCTGTCCAGCACGAATTTCATAATCTTCTTGAAGCTCTTGTCCAACGGGCTCGTGATCATTATTTACATCAGGGAATTGGGCTTGTCTATTAGGGATGGCAAGGATTTCTTGAGGCTCTTGTCCAACGAGCTCGTTGTTATCATTTGCAGCAGGTAACTGGGCCTGTCCATCAGGAATTAGAAAATTTTCGTCTAAAGTAATTAATGTATTTTAAAACATTACAATGCATTCATTATTTACAGCAGGAAACTGAGCTTGCCCAGCAAGAATTTCAGGGTCTTCATGAGGCTCTTGTCCAACGTGCTCGTGGTCATTATTTACAGCAGGGAATCGAGCTTGTCCATCAGGAATAGGAAGGTCTTCGTCTAAAGTAATGAATATATTTCAAGACATTACAATGCATTGCATTACAATTTTAATTGTTCATTAAATAATACCTGAAGAAATATCGTCAGCTTGTTCGCCCACTTGATTATTGATGTTAAGATCTAGCTCCATAACACCATCAATGTTATTTTCTTCTATATTACGAACCTGGGCTCTTTCGACAATATCACGTTCCTGTGCATTATTGTCTCTACAACCACGTGAATACGATATGAAAGAAATATAATGAAATAAGAGTATATATAATCATACGATAATTTGATCAACATATACCCGCACGCACTCCAGGGTTATTTTTCCGATGAAAAACACTGAGAAAAAATTTCAAATGTTTTCATCAGGAGTCGAACCTCCGACCGTTCAAAGCGAATGTGTAGAGACCGTATAAGGCTTACGCCTTAGCCGGTTACACCACAGATGCTCGTCAACATAATTAGAAATATAATTTTTATTTTTTCAAATAATTCGCTTTTTAAGGTATTCAGTAGTTTACTTGTTAGAGAAACAGATTCGTAACCAGTGTGCCCTAGTTCAAATCCCAGGCTCGACCGTTTAATAAATGTACCGCTATGTATTATATGTACTTTGTTCTTAAATTTACTGAATACCTCTATCGCTAATAAGCATCGCAATATCATACATACAGCATCGTTCAATAAAATAAAAATAATTGCTATTTTTTACTGATTTCTTGCTGCATTTTGCTCATTTCGACGTGGTCTTCTTCGTCTATCTCTGCGCGTTCTTCGACCACCTGCTTCTCTTTCTTCTGCTTCTCTTTCTCCCTCTTGTCTTTCGTGATCATTTTCTCTTTCACGAATGTTATTTATCATATTATTTAATCGTTCTTCAACTTCTGCATTTCTGTATAAATAAATAAAGTTCATGAATGTTTAATTAAAGAAAATGAGTAATAATGAGTGTCTATTATTAAATCATGTAATTATTTCTATAATTAATTACTAATAATAATTACTTACGCTTGTTCTGGAATACCCCGCCCACCTTGCCTCCTGTTAACTTCGGCATTTGGTGGCTGAACTTGCCTCTTGTTATTTGGTGGCCGACCTGGTCTTCTCCTTTCATTATTAGCACCATTTTGCCTGGGTGGTCGGCCGGGCCCTCGACGTTCTTGCCTTTGTTGTTGTTCTGGCCTTTGTTGTTGTTCTGGCCTTTGTTGTTGTTCTTGCCTTTGTTGTTGTTCTTGCCTTTGTTGTTGTTCTGGCCTTTGTTGTTGTTCTTGCCTTTGTTGTTGTTCTTGTCTTTGTTGTTGTTCTGGTCTTTGTTGTTGTTCTTGCCTTTGTTGTTGTTCTGGTCTTTGTTGTTGTTCTTCCCTTTGTTGTTGTTCTCCTTGTTGCAAAAGTTGTTCATCTCGAACTTTTACAAAAAAATATGTTCATTAAATTTTTTTTACTTGGATATTTTAATTATAATATAAAATTTCTTAATTAATAAAATCTCTTTTTCTTACCAAATAGTTCTCTTCTTCTACGTCGAGTAGGTTGTATATTTTCGAATAAAGCACCTAATCAATTCACATAATTTTTAATTATATAAAGATTTAAAATATTTTTAATTATGAAATTGTAGTTCTCTGTGTTTCACTCAATAGAACGATTAATTATTAATTATTAATCTCAAATATAAATTTTTTTACTGTTAAAATAAAATTAATTTCAAATTCTTTATAAGTTTTAAAAAGTTAAACATGATTGCAATGCATTATTTTAAATTTTTTTACATTTGTGGCAAAAAATGCAGCTTTAACAATTGAGGTATGTATTAACCCCTTATTGCACACTGTGAAGTATATATCACACATTTCTGTACATTAATTAATGACTCTTAAATTTTAGTTTTGAAATTTTTTTTTTGATGAATAAGTTATTTCTAAGTCTAGAAATGTTACTTTATCTGTGAGATGAGTTTCTTAACAATGATATTAAATTGATTATTTGTTGTTAACAAATCAAGTTAAAGAAGTGTAACTTCTTTTCTAAAAAAATCGTACAACAAAGAGTTAAAGGGGTATTCTGATGGTAGACTTTTTAAGATTTTTATGGTTTTTCTATCTTTAAATGGTTGAATATAGAGGTTAGATAATATACAATGTTAATGATTCTTGTACTGGTAAAAAATATGAGTGTTGATTACCATTATGTTTACCTCTTAAAAAAACGTAGTTTCAAGAAAAACGCGTTAAAATTAATTATTTTTTTTATAAAAATAATAAGAAAATTATAAGTAAATCCTTTAAAAAAAGTATATTTACAGAAGTTTCCGAATAAAGAGAAAAGTATTTCAATAAGTTTATAGTACGCAGAACTGGTTCTATTTCAATATCGAAAAAGTCAAAATTTTCAAACCAGAATATCTTTTTCTGAAAAATATTTTTTATGTCAAAGATACGTATATACATTATATCTTTGTCAAAAAATTAGTTTTGTTTGCAAATGAACGAGGGAAAAACGGAAGATCGTGGCAACGTCGCTGCAAGCAGAGAATGTGAATTTTAACTTTTAAGTGAGTAGGAGGTTAGGAAGATACACGAAATTGAATCGTAGCGTTGTTATTTTTATGGTATGTTGCGTGAACTTGTGTTTTTACGTATAATATTTTTATAATATTTTTATATTTTTAGAGAAAATATCGCTTTTCATCATACGAACAGAAACAATTATTTTTTATAAAAAAAATAATCTGAAATAGAGCTTGTAAAACAGGTATTTGTGTCGGTGTACGGCAGCCTTTTAAGAGATTACCTGGTCCAGCTTCAATATTTAAATTATCTCTCATGAAAGTTAAATCCTCCTCATTCCTATCTTCATTGTCACTTTCGTTATGATTATCATCATTGTTTTCATCACCTTGTATTTCTCTTCTTCTCTCATTAAATGCATTTACTAAAAGTAAATAAAAAGTTAGATAAAATTAACTTTTAGATTATAAAAGATATATTTAAAACATTTTATAACAAACTTCTTGCAAACTGTAGTCGCCTTAGCGATGAAACATTTTCAAGGAATTCAATTACAGAGTATCTAAAAATAATATCATTTTAAATTAATAAATTTGAATAATGAACAACTTGATATTCAATATTGTATACGTACTGTTGCAATTCTAAATATTCTTCAGCTTTCTGGACTTGATGGTCGGCTACTAACAATTCACGAGGTCTATCACTCGCTATGCGAAAACCCTGTTGTGCTTTATTAAAATTAATACTCACTTTTACCATGATCGATTTCATGCTATCTGTAATTTCATGTTAACACGATGTAAATTGTAAATTTATTATATTACAGTTGTACATTTTCATCATTTTATTATGTTTTACAAACTATTCATTTATTTACGGCGCTAGATTTCAAATAAAGCAATTGATATAATCTTAATCAAAATAAGGTAAGATTTTTTTTGGGAATTTAGTATTTCTATTTCAATTTATACCAATTGTATGTCCATACCCAACACTATTCTATTTAAATCAATAAGATAAGCAAATTTATACTCTTATATTTAATAAATATATTTAAATTGAATTGATAGTGAGAACGATCCCACTTGATCAAATAATTGATAAAGTTATACACCACTAGTTCTACATCACTATATTTCTACATCTTTTTTTTTAGTCGCTATATTTATGCTATGCTATTGTTGCGATGCTAATCAGCGACGAAGCTCGTAAGTGTGTTTGTGAAGACAAAGCCCATGTAACGTACAGTGGTGCTTGTATGATTCAGCCAAGAGCGGGATTCGAAATCGAAACCTCAAGATTATGAACTCAACGCTCTACCGACTGAGCCACAAACCGGCTCTTTTCTACATCTTAAATTTAACTTTTTATTTTTATAAATAACAACTTTAAGAGTCAGCTGTATCGCTTTGTCTTGTCTAATCTAAATTTTCGTTATAATAAATAAATTAAATATTTATATACAAATTTAGGGGTGAGCGCAATAGCGCAAAAGACGAGCAAACGATTCTATTTTATGAAAAATATGAAATTTTCATTATTTTTCAAGTAAAGTACGAAACGGAAAACACAGTCAAACTCAACCTCATTTTTTCCGTTTTATACTTTACTTGAAAAATAATGAAAATTTCATATTTTTCATAAAATAGAATTGTTTGCTCGTCTTTTGCGCTATTGCGCTCACCCTTAAATTTATATATAAATATTTAATTTATTTATTATAACGAAAATTTTGATTAGACAAGGACAGAGCGATACGGCCGACTCTTAATTACATAAAATTTGATAAAATCATATTTTTATAATTTTTAATCTACTATATTTTTAACTTTAATCCTGGTGCCAAGCCAAAAACCCGAGTCTCCTTGATGAGAACCAGGTATCCTAGCCACCAAATCGTATCAGAACCAATGATGAAGTCCTGGCGTTACACCTGGACTAAAGTTTAAAAGTATAGTAGATTATAAATTCAACAAAAAGTATGATTTCATTGAATTTTAAATTATATATTTCTATGAATTGAATATATTCGCTTTCCTTTTTTTTAAGGAGAACAGTGCTGGGTACGTTCTGACGACAGCGATAAATTTAAATAGACGCTTGATTGATTTTTAAATTTTATTTAACACTTCAACAATAATTTTAATATTGATATACGAATATAATTAATGTTTATTTAACAAAAGAGAAAATAATACCTAGGAATGAATACGAAAATACTGACCAGGAGAGTATCAGACTCCTTGATCTCCAATTTCGTTAAAACTTTTGAAGATTTTTTTTTACATAAAAATATGAAAAAACTTTGAGTTATAATCAAAAACGCTCAATAAATTCGAATATGGATCATGTATGAACTATAATTTTATGAAACAATGAAAATTATCTTTTGAACCATGAATGGACATATGTTTATATTACATGATAGTCCAAAATAATTTTAAAAAATTGATAAAATTAATTTGAATTTATCAAAAATTTTAATCTATGAAAATTATAATTTAACGGCTCCTATTGAAAAAGACTTATCTCAGAAAAACAGTTGAAAAAGACTAATTTGTTAAGAATTTAAATATTTCAATGAAAAAATTTTGTATTTAATAGAGTAATTTTATTTGTCCAAAAGTTATCAACAATAAAAAATTGAGATTAAAAGTATATTAACAATTATACATTCCGTAGTCGATGAAATTACTGATATTTTTAAGAGGAGGTCACGTATCTCTGTCCTTTTCTAATCAAAGAAATGATTTTTTTACAAAAACTAATAACTTTATCAAAAAATCAAGAGAAAGCCGCATTTTGTATCAGAAAAAGCAATATTTTCTTTGATAAGAAAAATTAATTTTATTGCTTCGTTCTCAAGAAAACCTTGAAAACCAAATTGTTCACCCTAACCTCTATGATTTGAGTTTTTCAAGGTTTTCTTGAAAACGAAGCAATAAAATTAATTCTTTCTTATCAAAAAAATATAGCTTTTTTCATTACGAGATGCGGCTTTCTCTTAATTTTTTGCTAAAGTTATTAGTTTCTGTAAAAAACTCAATTCTTTGATTAGAAAAGGACAGAGATACGTGACCTCCTCTTAATGTCTATTCCCAAGTGAAAATTCTATATGAAAATTCTACATGTTCATAAAAGATCTGATATAGATCTCATACGGATCTCATAAACAACTCATAACGAATTTCAATTTCTAATATCATTCTCAGTAGGGTTTTTATCGTTCATGACTTTTGAACAAATTTATATTTTTTTTTATACAATAAAGATCAAATAAAAAGATTTTTGTTAAATTTTTGTATCATTTTCTCTAGCTTTGTTCATAGTAATAATATGAATTTTATAATATAAATTTTTAAAAATAATTACTAAGATTATGTTGTTCTTACCTAACATGGCCCAAATTTTTGGCCGATTACCCATTGTCCTTAGAGCTATCAAATGGAAATTTTCACAAATGTTATTTGTGCGAACTACGTTTTTATAGACGGATAAAACATCCTTTAAAGGGACCCATTGTCTTCGCAAGTAGTTTCCAAATTTTTCTAAATTAGCTCTTGCAGGCTCATTTCGCCGATAAACAATATCAATTAACTGATTTACATGAGCTATACCCCTTCTACTTTGTCAGCCGGCAGATGAGCAGCCGCATATGATTTTTCTAAAATGTAATCATAATCCGCGGGTATATTTAAAGAATCCCACCTTTTAACTATAGCCTAGATTTATAATGAAACAATAATATTAATGATAATAACTATATAATAATGATATCAATAAAAATATTAATTGAAATAATAAAAATAACTTGTTTGTAATGAAACAGGCATCCAGAAATTCTGGCATTTGGGAACATGTTTTTAGCGCTACTTATTTGAGCCCGTTCAAAATCACTTGTTAGCGTTGTTACGTTGTTGCGTAACTCAGGTACAATGTCAAAAATTTTGCCCAAATAGCATTGTACATGTGTTTTGTTTTAGAGCTAGTTAAAACAAAAATAGCTGCAAGCCCCTATAATATAACGAATATAATTTAATCATTTTCCATATCGAAAAGATCTGAATTTTCTATTTTTGTAATTACCAATCCTATTTTTCTAAAATGAACTATATACACTTGGGCGCATCTAGGTCTCATAGGTCTTATCTATAGAATGAAATAGACAAAAACATATTTTTATAATAAACATGAACATTATAAATCTATACAGATGGTTTTTACTGCCATATAATACATGTAAGCTTAGTAACCTCAATAAAATTCAAAAAAATCATAATATGCTCGTGTGCCCCGCATAACATTTAAGTATTTAAGAATGCTTCTCATGAAACTTTTAGGTAATATTTCAACGTAAGCTTTTATTAATCTTTTCGTAAGCTAACTAAAACCTTTGGTAATATCCCATATCAAAATACCACGCAGCTTTCAGTAAGCTGAATATAAACAAATAGTAATAGTTGCTTAATGCTTATATGCAATATTCTGTGGAATCTTTTAGAAATTTTCTAGTAACCTTACATGGAAGTTTCAATGAATGAATACAAAAACGATTCTTGTAAGATAGCAAGAAAGATTACCGTGAGCTTCCTGAAAGATTGACCAATAGGGAACTTGCATGAAAAAATGCATTATATCCGTCAGATAGAATAGGAAAAAATAAAGGACACGTATTTTTTCTTTTTTCGTGAAAATAAAAACTCAAAGAGATAGAGGCAGTTAAATCTGTGTGACGTCACAATGAATGTTTGCTTTTGTCATGGCACTATATGTATATATATCAAAATTGTATTAACTTATACTGGCTATAACTTTTGCAATTCATCATATTTAAAAAAAACGAAAAAATACGGGTCTTTTATTTTTTCGTATTCTATCTGACGGATATAATGCATTTTTTCATGCAAGTTCCCTATTAGATATCAGAGCAAACTTCAGGGAAACTTCTAAAAAATTCTCAAAATCTAAACGGAACCCTTCATGAAAGATAACGATAAGAATTATTGTGAGCTTTCCTTTGAGCATATACTACTGGAGGAAGCCTCCAAATGGCAACATGCGTTATAAGGCGAAAAGAGAGAAGATTGCTAATAAGGTACGTGCTATTTCTCTCTTGACTCATTAGATTAGTTGCTTTCATTTCTCGCGAACAGAAGTAGCCAATCAAGTGGGGCGAGAGAGAGGTAGCGCGTACCTGGATAGCAGCTTTCTTTTTCTTCCTCTCGTCATGCTTTTAATAACTAGGAGGCTTCCTCCAGTAGTATATACTCGAAGGAGCTTCCTAACACATTTGCTAAAACTTTAAATAGAAGTCATCCATTAGAGTCACTAGTTAGGTATTTAATAAGGCTTTAGGGAAGCCTCCAATCAGAGATTCAAATAACATTTGATGTCAGTAAGGTAGATATTTTCAAACTTATTTTTATATTGCTTTAAATGATTATAATCACTTAAGCAATTTAAAAGATTGATTCAGCATTAATTGAAAAAGGACGATACTGGTGTGGAGTACTTTCATAGATTGATATTCTAATATTTTTTGTTAACTAGCTTATAAACAATAAATTAATTAATTTAAAGAAAATATATGGCTTAATAAATTATTAATGTGAACCTTGTCATATCTATATACCTTAAAAGTGCCGTCAGTAAATAATTGTGTGCATTGTTTTAGTCCTGGAATCATACTTTCATGTATAAAAATTAGTGCGACTGAATTATCTTCAGCCTGCACTCGCCCTCTATAAATATCACGCATAGGTGGATATTCTTCCAAGACTTCGCCCAATTCAGATAAGTTGCGAGGTGTTGCTGGAACATTCAAGCGCCGCGCAGCTTGCATCACTGATTTTAACTGATTATAATATGTAATTACACCACGTATTGGTTCATATCTATGAATATTATAAATGTTAAAGTTTTACACATGAGCATTGTATAAGTATTGTTATCGTTTTTTTTGACAAATTTTTAAAAATTATAATTAGACATATAAGTATTATTAAGTATATACACATAAATATTTTAAAACATTACATACAATATTTAAAGAGAAAAAAACCTATATTCACCACGGAGTAAATGAAAAATGCCTTAAATCGTATGTTTATCACCCTCGCCTCCGGCTCAGGTGCTAATTTACATATGATTTAAGACATTTTTCGTTTTTATTCCTAGGTGAATAATATACTATTATATAATAGTATATTATTCACAAAAGTTAAAAAAAAGTTTAAAAGTTGACTATTAAATGTTCGCGCATAGATCACGCAAATACGCGAACAATTGATAGTCCACTTTTCTTCTAAGATAAATATACAATTTTTTATTATTCTGGGTGAAAAGTACGTCCAACTTACCCGTCGTAATAATTCATTTTTATGATAAATCGTTAAAATAAAAATATCGCGTACCTGCTGCTTTTGACCGAATATGCTCTATCCTTCTCTGTCTCTCCCACTAATGATAAATCATTAAAATAAACCATTGTTATTTCACTCTTTTATAGTTGACTTCAATTTATAATTCACAAAATAAAACAAGTTAAATTTTTATAATAAAATTTTTAAAATTGTTATAAGAAAGAAAAAGATATAATCCTCTCTATCCTCAGCTGCGCTTTTATTGTACATATAAGAGAAAGAAAGAGAGAGGGAGATAATCAATGCTTATAGCCGGTGGACAGAAAAGGATAGACGTAACTCTCTCTATTCTTAACTGTCATGAAAAACATAACAGCGAGTCGAACTGGGAAGTATCTAAACGACTGCGCATCGCTACGTGACCGAGCTCCCGTAATTAGCACTTCATTTTTCTCATACGATATAGACATTTAATGACGTACTTTTCGCTAGGGAATAAGAAAAAATATTGATATTAACGTGTACTGAAAAAAATTTAGATCTTATACGTGACAAGTTCGATTCATGGAATCACTCTTAAATAGTAATTATGCGTTTTGATTTTCTGTCACACAGAAATCGGAAAAAATTTTACTGTTACACACGGGTCTCCTTAACCAAACGTTTGATTGTGATAGTAAAAAATTTTGTGTTGATAATTCGATTTCAAATTACTTATATTTTGAGAAAATCCAAGGCGCAAAATCAAAACTGCTACTTTTTTTACACTTTTATTTTATTATCAAGATTCCATCAAAATAGTTACTACCACCATTTAATCATTATTTTATTACTATTTTATGGTCCGCTATAGCAATTATCCATATGAATGTTGATTGGATATGACTCGAAGTAGTTGGAAGTGGTCCGAAGTATTCGAAAATGAACCGGAAGATTACTGGAAGTTACCAGAAGTGAAGTTCTTTTCATTTTTTCAGTAATTTTAATTAATACATGGTAAACTTTCTTGTAAATAATATCAGTGATCACCCTGATGTTATCTACAGCGAGTGCTTGTCTTTTTCTGTAATTTAAATCATGGTTCATTTCCTTGCAGATGATGTTGCATTAACCTAGGGTTCATCCTAATATTTGAACATCGTCTACAGGGAGTATTGGACTTTTTCGATGATGCTATATTAATATACAAAACAAAATCTAAAATGAGCGAGCATGAGTAAGTAAAGTAAATTTTGCCAGCAAAAAATTAAAAGTTATATAATTATTTTCTATACAAGTGTGCAAAGCAGGTGTTATTTGTTGTACTCATCCATTTAGGAAACACTTTCATTGCACAATAGTATCGAACATAGTTTTTCTTATCTGCGAGTGCAAAAAGGGATTTAATAAAAAATAGATCAAAAGTTTTAAAGATTTTCCGAGTAAAGCGAGGGTGACGATCTTACGAGTTGAAATGATAAATTAGATAAAAAACTCATAATTGTGCGCAAAGCAAAGTACTTACAAGGAGAGTGTTTGACCTCCGGAAAACGGATTTGGCTGAAACTGTAGGATATGATTTTTTGATAAAAAAAAGAAACCGTGTTTTTTCTTTTTGTCCAATAGGCTCCCTAGACGAGGGGGCCTATTGGACAAAAAGAACTTAATTTTATAGCACTGCATGATTTTAATTCGAGCTTAAATCTCGCTTGGCCAGGATTTAGAAACTTTATTTTTATACTGTGCAATAATGAACATAATGCCGAATTTATCTAAATCAGGCACCTATAATAAGCGATAATTTAATATCTGGATTATTATATTATTTTTAAGAGTTTATTCATCAATAATAATAAGGTGTAGGTTATTGCAACTCTTTTATATCAATATTTTTCAAATTAAATAGCAATTTTAAGCGTATAAAATACAATACATAACTTACCTATAGCCGCTCCTATGGCCTTAATACATACATAAAACGAAATTTAGATTTTTGTGATTTAATTTAAATCACAAAAAAGAAGTTAATTTCATTTAACAGTTTAACATAATGTCATTTCAAGTTTAAATATATTTTTAGCTTTTTTCCTATTTATTATTCGCATAGTGCTTAGATTTTACTTTTTTTTCAATTTTCGCTTTTCTTTTAGGATTTTTTATTTGTGGAGGTCCTAGTTTTGCTGGTATATGGAATTCTATTTTTTTATGAACTATCATTCGTGGAATACATAGTCTTTGTTAATAATAAAATTTTAAGAGTATGGATGTAGTGCGGCGGATTTAAATCACTCAAGCTATAACATCGTATAAGATACTCGCAACTTGAATTCACCTGTTATTACACTAATTTTGTCATGTAATTATAGGTAATTTAAGTCGGTATTTTTGTACGACGTATGAATAGATTGTTTTAGTTCACGCATTTTAATTGAAACATGTGGAAAAAAATATTGTTCGTCAAAATATTCAATATGTATAATTTTTTAAAATAATTATTCTTCTAGCGCTCTGTGAACCAAAGCTTATTTTTGTAGACGCTTGAGTAAAAATGCGCATGTAAAAACGAGCTTGTTGCACGTTGTTTAAAAAATTCTGTTTGATACTCGAAAAAGAAGTGATTTTATTCACGTGTTAACTTTCCAACCTAGCTTTCCGCGGTTGCTAACGTCCACACGAGGTTAAAATAACTTTCTCGCACACGTATAGAAAATAACTATTTTGCCATCCTAACCTCAAAATCGCAACTTCGTTGCTCTTTTTTTGGCTCTTATGGTATAAAATATGGTTCAAATTTTTTAACTAAACTCGTTACGACCCTCGCCTTTGGCTCGGGCCGTAAACTTCTCGTTTTATAAATAAAGGCTTTAGTAGTCAAAATGGGCATACCCTATTCAAAAATGTGAACGCGCATGGAATGTGCCGAGAGAGTTGTGAGTATCCATGTGCGTTCCGTGTGAGCTACATGTAGACAGTCTCTCACTTAACAGCTGATTGTCTGAGTCTATAAAGTAAAAGCGATAGCACACTCGAGATAACCTCTCTTATTTTTATTTTCAATGTATAATAATCATATTTATTTTCATGTTTGAACGAAGTTAATTTTAAGTTTTTATTTCAAATTCTTTGAATGGGATTATAAACAAGGGCTTTCTGGCTATCCATATTTATTTATTTATTATTATTTATTTTTATTTGACTGTAAGACCGATATAAATTTTCTTTATGATTTGTTCTACGGTAGACATAAGAATCGTTTTTAATTTTTAGTCTCTTAATTTTATTTTTTTTTTTATCAGACTCGTAAAGAGTAGTAGTTTTGATTTTGCTCCTTCAATTTTTGCGAATTATAAGTTATTTGTAATCGAATTATCGACGCAAAATCTTTCGTTATCTCAAGGAAGCTTTTTTTGATCGTGGAGACCCGTGTACACAAACGATAAGAGAATTTGTTTGCCATAAACAAAAGACAATAATGCTAAATTTTTAATAACATTATTCTATATAAATAATTTGATCTGATTAACGAAAGACTTCTCACCATATTTCTAATGTTAATACTTTGTAAAATATACTAACGAATAAATATAATAGTTATAAATTAAGCCTAGATGAATTTACGTGACCTTAAAGAATGCATACGATGACATTTAAGAAGGGTCATTAGAGGTTACATCATACAAATTTTTTGATATACGAATGCTTTCAAATTTTCATCATAATTTAAAATCAACATTATAAATAAGTGGTAAAAATTTCAAAACGATTCACCATTTCTAAATTGAGATATTGAACTGTGCAATTATAATTGCATTTAAATTGCAATTATTTATTGAAAAACAATTTTTGCAATATTTCAATTTAGAAATAGTGAATCGTTTTGAAAATTTTTAACACTTTTTTCTATGTTGTTTTTCAGTTGTGATAAAAATTTGAAAGCATTTGTATATAAAAAAATTTTTTATGATGTAACCTCTGATGACCGTCCTAATTTGATAATTTTGGTTACTCAATGCTCGAAATTTGAGTAGCCATAGACTAATAAGAACAAATCACCCCTCGAATCATGTATTTAGAGTATCATGAGCTTGAAAGTTTTTTCATGAGTTATCGAAAAACAAAAGAATTTTACTATTTTTATAGAATATTTATGTAAAACTGTAATATTTCCGTAAAAATGTTATAATTTGAAGAAAAATTTTAAATTGCCAATTAAAATAGCTTTATAAAAAATTCAGATTTGTTTTTTAGATTAAAAATTAAAAATATTAGAATGGGTAATGAGACATAATTTGTTATATATCTAAAGTTTCCAACGTTGTTAACAATGAAAATTCGAATTATTTATAAATTTCTCAATTATGGTTTCAGGATAATCAGAATAATTAGAAAAAGCGAAAAAACAATAAAAATGACTGTTTAAATGATTTAAAACTGAATCATAAGATATTCAATGAAAATAATTCTATAAATAAAGAAATGCGTTATCCGTTGAATTATGAAATTTGGTTCCTTACTTTTGATTGACATTTCGATTCCTTTTTAAACGTTATATTTTATTATTTATTTTAGCGTTGAGATAGAAAGGCTGATTCATTTAAAATTCGAATTATTTATAAATTTCTCAATTATGGTTTCAGGATAATCAGAATAATTAGAAAAAGCGAAAAAACAATAAAAATGACTGTTTAAATGATATAAAACTGAATTATAAGATATTTAAAGAAAATAATTCTATAAATTAAGAAATATGTTATCCGTTGAATTATGGAATTTGTACTAAAAATTTATAAATAATTCGAATTTAAATAAATTAGCCTTTTTATCTCAACGCTAAAATAAATAATAAAATATAACGTTTAAAAAGGAATCGAAATGTCAATCAAAAGTAAGGAACCAAATTCAAAAGGTAGAAACCCCATACAGATCAATGATTTCATACTTAAATTCCAGCAGCTTTGATTGGGGGATTCAACTTTTTTTTTTACGAGATTATAAAGATAATACCAAAATAGATGTAAAAAAAATCAACGTATCCATCGAAAGTGAAAAACTTAACCTAATAGGTGCAAAATCCCGTCAATACAATTCTTTCGTACTTAAAAAAATACCGGCACCTTGGGTTGGCGGATCAGCCTTTTTTCCTAATTTTATAATATAGGTTACGTGAAAATTCATTTAAAAAAGATCAGCAGCTCAATTAAAAATTAGGAACCAAGCGTAATACTAAAAACTCCCGTCAATTTAATGATTTTGTAATTAAAAAAATTCCAGCAACTTCGATTGGGGAATTTACCTTTTTTCTCAACGAAATTATAAAGATGACACTAAAATATACGTAAAAAAATCATTATGTTAATCGAAAGTGAGGAACTTAACTTAACAAGTGCAAAATAAATTTTTTCGTGCTTAAAAAAATTCAAGCGGCCTTGATTGGCGGGTTGAGGTCCTTGTACGTAAGAAGGAAAAAGGAACACCGAGGTATACGGAAGAATGACTACATGTCGGTGTGATGCACACAAATAAGAAACTTTATTTGTGTGCGTCACACCGACACGTACTCATTCCTCCGTTACCTTAATGTTCCTTTTTGCTTCTTACATGCAAGGGCCCTTAGCCTTTTATCTCAACGCTTAAATACAAAAAATAGATTTGATAGTATTTAGCACCTGTTAGGTTAAGTTCTTCACTTTCGATTAAAACGTTGATCTTTTTACATGTATTTTAATGTTATTTTTATAATTTCTTAGAAAAAAAGAGGCTAATCGCTAATAAGAGGCTATTTTTAATTATGAAATCATTAATTTGAAAGGAGTTTTTATTATTATGTTTAGTTCCTCACTTTTGATTAAGACGCTGATTTTTTTATTTATTTTCACGTGACCTATATTATAGAATTAAAAAAAAAAGACTAATCCACCAATCAAAGCCGCTGAAATTCAAGTACGAAATTATTGATCTGCCAGAAGATTCTAACTTTTGGGTTTGATTTCTCAATTTTGATTGATATTTCGATTTCTTTATAAATATATTATGTTATATTCATAAAAAAGGCGAATTCATTTATTACCAATCACTTAGTTCAACGGATAACGTATTTCTTGATTTATAGAATTTGTTTAAGTATCTTATAAAATAGTTTTAAATGGTTTAAATAGTCATTTTTATTTAATTGCTTTTTCTAATTATTCTTATTACTCTAAAAATATAATTTAAGAATTTAGAAAAAAATAGAATTTTCATTGATGGCAACGTTGGAAACTTTATAGATACATAATTTGTTTGCACCAGGTGTTTCATATAATTTATGCTAAATAATATTAATTTAAACAAATATTTTGTAAATCTTACTCTTCTTTGAGTAGAGTCCGATCATAAATTGATTTTAAATCTTCAAATGTAGTTGTTGCAAGTCCTACAACTTCATTTTTAAATTGTTCTTTTAATAAAAGTAGTGGGTCACCTGGATGAGTGTGTTCTACATCTAATTTCAATTCTTGATTCTCTAAATTATCAAGCGTTTCTACAAATATTCGAGCTGGACATTGATCAATTCTAGAATTTCTAGCAGCACAGCGGAAAATCTTGCCATAACCTCCCCGTCGATCCAAATAATAAATATAACCATTATGGAAATATCTTACGGAGTCTGCTTGCTTACCTTGTAAGCGCTTCATTTTTCTAATACTAAATAAGAACAAATTTTATATATATTTTTTATTTTTATTTTATCATTATAAAATAAATATAAGAAAATATTATTTTATTTAGTACGCGAATTTATATATTATGCAATATAATAAAGACGTTTTTTGTCACTCTTGATATTTTTACGGAACAAACAGATTAAATAAAAATAATAATTTGTTTACCATTTCAACCTTCCAACATCAGAAATATAGGAACTTTTTATGTTTTTACGCGAAAGTAAAGCAATTGAAATCAACCTATAAAACTTCTAACATAACTTGACATAACAAACTCAGCGCGATTCATCTATTTTTTCGATATTATGATTTTTGAATATCGATAGTCTGCGCAACATAATTATAAAATTATTTTTTATTAGTTTTTTCATGAATTTTATAATCTAATTGTAAATTTACACTGTTAAAAAAAAACATGAAATTTAATGCAAATTTAATGCAAAACTGGAAGCTTGCTTCAAGCGTGTACCTAAAAATTAATAATTTTACCGTAATTTTAATGTACAATTGCATGAAATTTGAAATAAAAATAGAAATTTCATAAATGTACTGAAAACTAACTTCAATTATTTTTTATCAGTGTATGTTAGAAAGGGATACTTTAAGATGCTGAAAAAAATGATATTACAAAATTGCAACCCTAGTCGCGCGGATATTAGTAATTAAAAAGAAATACAAAAAGTAAACTTTGTTATTTTTCATCAAATTTGGCCGTAATAATGCTTATTTTGTTCTTAAAGATATAACCGGAAAGTCATAGATACAATTTTAATAATAGTCCTTACAGCTTAAACGTAAATAACAATTATTAAAAAAAAATGCACGGTATTTTTATAAACAATGGAACTTATGTTGAAACTCTTTGCGCAATCACTCAAATTCCATCGGTGACGTCCCATTTACACAATAATAAGTTAAAAAAAAGTTAATATTTTATGTAATGGTACGTATTTCATTTTAATGATGAAATGGAATAATGGAAAACTAATCGCATCAATGTATAAAATGAGGATCCATTGCACTGAAACCTAACGCTAATCTATATGAATCATTCCTAACTGATGTAATTATATTTCTTTTTTCGATGCTTATTCTATACCTAACATATTTTTATTTCTCTTTTAATTTCTACAAAAAGACACATGAAACACGTCTGAGACTGTGGAAAACGACGTTCTAGCCATTTATTGTAAAAAATTTCATTTTATCGATTGCACTATAAAGGTCCTCGGCGTGGAACTTCCAGCTGCACAGGGCATAGTAAATATTTTTTAATTTTTTTATTCAATAAAAGTAACCATTTATATTAATTTCATGGAAGTAAAGAATGCAGGCAACTGGAAATTTATTTTTCTTACTATCTTGCGTTAAGTTCGAGTTTGCGCATGCGTCTACGTTCGCAATAGTATATTATTCACCTAGGGAGTAAAAACAAGAAATATCTGAAACCGTACACTGAGAGAAATATTTAATATATCATTGCGAAATTTAATTGATTCAGTCGACATTTTTGATTGAATCAACTAAATTTCATTGATTCAATTAAATTTTGCAATTAAATATTTCTCTCAGTGTATGCAAATTGTCACCCGAGCCAGAGGCGAAGGTGACAAACATACGATTTAAGGCATTTTTCATTTACTCCCGTGGTGAATATACGATTTTTTTACACAGGCAGCGTACAGTGGCTACTTTACTTTCCACTGGGAGGGAGTAAAGTACCCACTGTACGCGCCCTGAGTAAAAAAATTTCTTATTTCTGCACACTCAGTCAACGTGCGGGAACGATGCTAACATGGGGAATTAGTTTGTGCGCGCGTATTTCGCGTATTTTCTACGTTTATATATTCCACGCATGTGAAACTTTAACTCGTATCTTTTGTGTGTTGAAATAAGAGAGAGAGGAATATATATATATACAGAATAATACCGTGCATGTGTATTCCCACTCACGTGGCGATTTCGCTTAGCGCTATGCGAAGTACACCTCTCTTCCCACAGTGGCACCACTGTTTTCCTGCAGTGGCATTCTGTACCGTAGTTTTGTTACCGATGGTAGTGCTTCTTTGCCACTTATTTTTCAGTGTATAATTTAATTCTTTAATTGATTTTTTTATTGATGAATTATTTTAATTTTTTTCTAATTTTTTCATATTCTATTTCATTATTTATGAAAATGTTCTCACAATGCTTGCGAGTAGATTTTAAATTCTCAATTCACTTATCAAGAAATTATACAAATTCTTTGAAAAAAATTTTTAGATAAGTGTCATTTTAACTTACTGTTTACCAGAAATTCTGCCCAGAATTCTGCTCAATTTTCTACCAGGGCTCCGCCCACCCGATCCCCCCGTCCTCCCCGCCGAACCTAACACTTTCTTTCGTCTCATGTCGAACTTGGCGCAACTTAGTAGGGAAAATAGTATACGATACTCGTGCGCACGTAGGTAATCCTGCACTCGCTGCGCACGTAGGTAATCCTGCACTCGCTGCGCGTGTAAGTAATCCCGCACTCCCTGCGCTCGTGCGGGAAAGACCTACGTTGCGCACTCGTATCGTAATGTACTATTTTCACACTCAGGGCAGAAAACTGGCTTTTGGTAACCTATTTTTAGGTGCGATATTCGAGTTGAGTACTCGAGATCCTTAGGTACTCGAAAAAATACGAACTACTCGAGTAATTCGAATGACTCGGATGGCTCGAGTTACTCGATAGATTCGAGTTACTCGAATATAATACTCGACTCGACTCGAAGTTAAAAAAAAAAAATAAAAAAATAATTTTTTTCGTATAAAAAAGAACTAATTATTACTTAATAATATAATCTAGTTTTTCGAGTTGTTCGAGTAACTTGAGTCATTCGAGTTACTCGAGTCATTCGAGTAACTCCAGTCATTCGAGTAACTCGGGTTATTCGGGTAACTCGAATTATTCGAGTAATTAATATTTTTTCGAGTAACTCGAAAAGTTCGAGTTAATACTCGACTCGGACGAGCTCGAGTCGAGTAATTTGTTTGAGTTACTCGTAGTTCGAGCTACTCGCACACACCTATATAAGATATCATATGTTGTCTCATTTGTATATATATATATTATGATTGAATGATATCTTATATGAGATCTTATATGTGATCTTATATGATAACTTATTTTTTATATTTGTATTAGAGTTTAATGATATCTCATATGATTTTTTGGTATGCCATCTCACGGGAGTACTCATGTGAGATGTCATGATAGATCTCACATGAAATCTCATATGAGATATCATGTGATAACTCATTCGCATGTATGGATTATACATAAATGACATTTCATATGAGTCCTTGTATGAGATCTCATATGATAACTCATTTTATATTTGCATTAGAGTTTAATGGTATCTCATATGATTACTCATATGAGTTTTTGGTACGCAATCTCATGGGAGTGTTCATATGAGATGTCATGATAGATCTCATATAAGACTCAAATGAGATGTCATTTTTTCCTTTGCTTATTTTATAATTTACAGATTTGCATTTGTTTTTTAATTATTCCCTGTCAAAAAAAACTACGTGGGATCCCACATGGGGGCACACGTGAGGGCTTACGTGGGTACCTGCGTGGGAACCTACGTGGAAACCTACGTGGAGACCCACATGGGGGCATACGTGGGGACCTACGTGGGTACCCACGTAGTTTTTTTTGACAGCGTATTATTTTCCACGTAGGAACATACGTGGGTACCCACGTATTTTTTTTTGACAGGGTATTATTTTTCACGTGGGAGCATACGTGGGTACCCACGTGGGTACCCACGTATGTTCCCACGTGAGTACCCACGTAGCTTTTTTTGACAGGGTATTATTATTCACATGGGAACATACGTGAGTACCCACGTAGTTTTTTTTCGACAGGGTATTATTTTCTACGTGGGAGCATACGTGGGTACCCACGTATGTTCCCACGTGAGTACCTACGTAGCTTTTTTTGACAGGGTATTATTATTCACATGGGAACATACGTGGGTACCCACGTATTTTTTTTTCGACAGGGTATTATTTTCCACATGGGAGCATACGTGGGTACCCACGTATGTCGCCATGTGAGTACCCACGTAGCTTTTTTTGACAGGGTATTATTTTCCACATGAGAACATACGTGGGTACCAACGTAGGTACCCACGTAGGTCTCCACGTGTGCTCCTACGTGTGCCCCCACGTAGGTTCCCACGTGGGATCCCACGCAGTTTTTTTTTGACAGGGTTATGAAATGACGAATTTAAAAAAAGTGCATGATATTCTGTGCACAATATTTAACCGGTAAATTAAATGTGTATAATATTTTGTGCATAATCTTAAACCTTTAAATTATTTGTGTACAATATTTTGTGTATAATTTATAATTTGCAAAATTATTGTGCATAATGTTGTGTGCAAAATTTCTGTTGTTTGTAATATTTTGTGCTCAAATTTTAAACACATAAGTTTATAGTGCATTATATTATGTGTACAATTTTAACGTTCACAATATAGTGTGTACATTATTTTGTGTATAATATTCTGTGTACAATTTTGGTTCAACTATGCACAATTACTTTGTATAAAATAATTAAGTGCACAAACCACAATCTAATTATCTGTGTATAATTCCACGTGTAAAATTTTTAAATATGAAATTTTTATTTTAATATTATGTGCAAAAAATTTATCTTACATTTTTTTGTGCATTATCAATTCGTGTAAAATTTTTATGTGTACAATACGTTCTAAGCCCATATCTTGTGTGATATTGTAGCTGAGAAGTATGAGAAATTTTCTGCAACATCACAAAAAATTCTAATGTTTCAGTAAGATTACATGCCGACTGGGTAGAGTTCTGTCATCCATAAAATTAAAGGTCTTGAAGTCAGCTATCATTATCTGTTGCGTTAACAAGGCTGTTAGATTAGTTATTACTCTAAAAACAGCTAAAATCGAAAAAATTGTATGTTTTTTTGCAATTATATCTCAACTAAAAAGGTTTCAAAGAAGTTAACACTTTTTTTCGCTTCAGATTAAAGTATTCGAAAATTAAATTCGAAAGTTTGAATATACATTAGTCTCTTGGGATTATACAAAAATAAAATATGCGGAAAAAATCATCCTTCAGAAAACCTTTTTACGAGTGGCGGTACTATCTAACTCCATTTTTCTTCCTTTATCAAAATTTTTTCTAGAATTTTAAACAAAATACTTGAAATCTAGGAGGCGTCATGGCCGATTTTCATACTTTGGAAATAAGGGACCAATATAGATCTTCTATTATAAGTGAAACCACTTTTTTCCGTTTCTCCGGTTCTCCGAGTTAGCAGTTTTTAAAACTGCATAACTTTTTTCTAATAAGGTTAGCAATTTTTTATTGGGTCCTATATAATTGGTATTTATTATTTATGAGCTTTTTTTGGGTCTTATTATTGCGGGTCTCATTTGGGCCTTGATATCTGTGACTTTCGTTTTTTCTAATTATCTTTCCCACTATTATTATCCCCACTATCTTTTTTTTATTCATCCCCAACTTCCCTCTCCTCCTCCCCCGCACTACCCCTTTATTTTCTTTTCCCTTCTCCCTTTCTTTTTCTCACCTTACTTTGTTCTTCGCTCTCTCTCGCTCATATTCGCTTTTTTTTCCATCTGGAACATTTCAAGATTTGAATTCTTTTGTTCACGATACATTTTCATGATCTTTTTTTGTTGTGCTACTAAATGCATTTATGAGTTTTTTTTAAGGAGTGTATATTTAAATTCAGTATTTCGTATGTATAAAATATATGGGAAACTGAGTAAATCAATATAATAGAAAAGGATATTTTTCCGAATGTTAACCTCAAATGGCAACATCGCATATTTTACCACAGACATAAGACAATTCGAAATTATTGAGCTAATTTTGTATCATCGTTACTTATTACCTAATGACATAATTTTAGTAAACGAACAATATTACTTTTTTTTATAATCCGAATTATAATTTTATGGAATAAAATTTTTATTTCTTAGTTCAATAATTATATAGAATCTAACATGGTTAATTAAAATTTTATAAGCAATAAAATTTTAGCAGTTATCATTTGAATTTTGCATGAATAACCTATATAAAAAAACAAAATAATCATGATGTGAAACTCAATGCATGATTTAAAGTTCTCTTACGTCTGTGGTAGAATATGCAGCACTGCCATTTGAGGTACACATTCGGAAAAATATCCTTTCCGCCAAGTGTACATATTTATTTTACTATTAAGATTTCAATATTGTTACATCAAATTACTTTCTTTGTAAGAGTTTATTTATAGTTGTTTTAATCTTCTAATATTTACTTGTACTCGTATGTAGTGGTGCCAGTCTGATTTGCCCCAGGGGTCTGATTTGCCATAGGGGTCCGATCTACCCAGTCTTCCCTATATGTAAAGATATAATAATTAGAACTAAACACAAAATTTGTTTTTGAGCATGCTTCACGTAAAAAGGTTATTTTTAATTTCATCGTTCAAATTCATAGTTATATATTAAGGTCAAGAATCTAAACATAAAAGCCGTTCTTTAATGATATTACATGTTATACGTAACTTGTTACACGTTTCAAAATTTTGTCCGATGTCTACTGAATTCATTATCCAAATGATACTCAAGTTTAAAATCATACGTGATAATCACGGTCACCTATTAAGCCGAGCTCAATTTTCGACTTTTGTGAATTCTTCTTTACAATTTACATACGATTAAGGATATTTTTTACTTTTTTCCCTAGGTGAAAAACATAATGTAACTAAGAAATAAAAATTTTAATTCATACAATTATAATTCGGATCATGATAAAAGAAAGTAATTTTGTTTATTTACTGAAATTATGTCATTAAGTAATAAGTAACGAGAATGCAAAATTGGCTCTATAATTTGAAATTGTCTAATGCCTGTGATAAAATATGCGATGTTGCCATTTGAGGTCAACATTCAGAAAAATATCCTTTCCGCCAAGTGTACTACCATATATAACATATTTAAACTTAGCCTTATATTGTATGGCTGTATTCACAGTAGCATGGAAATTCGGCAATTCAAAATTCCACCTGTGATAAATTAATAACGGTAAAATTTGCTCCAGTATGCTGAATCGTGGTTCATGATTATTCTTGAATCAACCATACGATACAGAATAACAATTTGATATTTTTTATTTGTCAAGTATTTTATATAGAATAGGAGTAAATACGTATAACAAGCCATATAAAGATACCGAGTGAACATTTCATTATTACACAGTAGCTTTTTTTGTGACCGTTTCATTAATTATAAAAATACTTGATATCAACCGCAGATCGTTCTAGCAAATGTAATATGCATGCGAAAACAGCTTGCATAAATTATTCACACTCGTGAAAAATCCCGTGGTTTTAAATCCGATTGCTACAACTAAGCGTTTAAAAAATGTATCCTCGATATACTTATATTTTATACAAGTTCTCAAAAATAGCCCTAGCGTCAATCGCATTAGACGTGCATGTATGATACGATATAACCTATCTATTTACACGTGTTTTCTTGACTCAGTATGATATTATATACATAGTATGATACGACATAACCAAGCTATTTACACGTGCATTCATCATTCGGTATACGATTATCTATAACCTGGTATGCGCGTATCAATAGCTAGGTATAAGCTTACAGTAGTATCCTCGGTATGCATATACGTATAAATAACCAAGCTATTAACACGCGCACACACACCTCGGCATAGTAATCTCAGTACGCATACACGCACAAATAACCAAGCTATTTACATGCGCATACTCACCGCGGTATGAACAGCTCGGTACACTAGCATATTAACCACGCTAAATACACACCGCGGTATAAACAGCTTGGTATACTAGCATATCAACCACGCTAAATACACACCGCGGTATAAACAGCTCGGTATACTAGTATATTAACCGCGCTAAATATACACCGCCGTATAAACAGCTCGTTATACTAGTATATTAACCGCGCTAAATATACACCGCGTTATAAACAGCTCGGTATACTAGCATATTAACCATGCTAAATATATACCACGGTATAAACAGCTCGGTATACTAGCTTATTAACTACGCTAAATATACACCACGGTAGAAACAGCTCGGTACACTAGTATGCCGCGCTATTTACCCGCGTATACATGCCTCGCTATACGAGCATACGTGTATAAAAATAGCTCGGCATACTAGCATATTAACCGCGCTAAATATACACCACGGTATAAACAGCTCGGTACAATAGTATGCCGTGCTATTTACCCGCGTATGCATGCCTCGCTGTACGAGCATACGTGTATAAAAATAGCTTGGTGCACTAGCATATTAACCGCGCTAAATATACACCACGGTATAAACAGCTCGGTACAATATTATTCCGCGCTATTTACCCGCGTATACATGCCTCGCTATACGAGCTAGACAACGAGGCATATGTGTATAAAAATAGCTCGGTATACTAGCATATTAACCGCGCCAAATGTACACCATGGTATAAACAGCTCGGTACAATAGTATGCCGCGCTATTTATTCGCGTATACATGCCTCGCTATACGAGCATACGTGTATAAAAATAGCTCGGTATACTAGCATATTAACCGCGCTAAATATACACCACGGTATAAACAGCTCGGTACAATAGTATGCCGCGCTATTTACCCGCGTATACATGCCTCGCTATACGAGCATAGACAACGAGGCATACGTGTATAAATGTAGCTCGGTATACTAGCATATTAAGCTTGCTAAATATACACCACGGTATAAACAGCTCGGTACAATAATATGCCGCGCTATTTACCCACGTATACATGCCTCGCTATACGAGCATAGACAACGAGGTATACGTGTATAAAAACAGCTCGGTACAATAGTATGCCGCGCTATTTAGCCGCGTTTACATGCCTCGCTATACGAGCATAGACAACGAGGTATACGTGTACAAAAATAGCTCGGTATACACGTATATACACCTAGGTTAACACATATGAACGCACGTATATTGCGTGTGTCACGTTGATAATTTTATACTCGTCTGAAAGTTCGTCTGCATGTGTTCCTAGATGCATCATGTACGTTCTCATATAAATACGTGCAATCCAACTTTAATATTTATTCAAATTAAGAAACGTTTTATTTCTTTTTTCCTCTGTGATAATTTATTCAGTTCCTCTGTGATAGTTTATGGTAAGAAATTGATGAGTTTTCATTTGTTTCTTAGAGGTTATGATATTGATATACACAAGTTAAATCATTTTGTATATATACTGTATAAAGCATTATATTTCTGATTTTTTTTTAATAATTGATAAAATTTTTGCAATATTCAATAAATTAAACTTTTATTTGAAAATATAAAATATTTAACTTATTTAATTTCAATATAGCATTAAAATGATGAAATAAATAATTAGAAAAACAAATAGATATTTTAATTGATAATTTTTTTTGTTAAAACAGTGAATTAATTTTATTGAATCAATCTTCGCGACATTTAGTAAGTCAAATATTTATTTAAAAATACAAAATATTATTTGATTCAGTTACTATATGCATATTGATGTAATGAAATAAGCAATTAGAAAAACAAATATGCATTTGAATAAATAAAAAATTTTTTTAAAACAATAAATTAATTTTATTCAACTAATATTTGTGATGTTTAGTAGAATCAAATATTCATTTTAAAAAATGAAATATTTATTTGACTCAATTAAAATATTTGTATTAATGTAACAAAATATTTTATGTGCCGCCCGCACCTAAGGGATTTCATTGATTCAATTAAGCCTTACTTGATCCAAATAAATTTTTCTCAGTGTAGTATCATCTAATATTACTATTTTGTCAATTATTTAAAAAAAAATCATAAATATAATGCTTTATACAGTATACATACAAAATGATTTAACTTGTGTATATCAATATCATAACTTCTAAGAAACAAATGAAAACTCATCAATTTCTTACCATAAACTATCACAGAGGAACTAAATAAATTATCACAGAGGAAAATAAAATAAAGCGTTTCTTAACTCTTTTTCTTAATTTAAATAAATATTAAAGTTTGATTGCACGCATTCATATGAGAACATACATGATGCATCTAGGAACACATGCAGACGAACTTTGAGACGAGTATAAAATTATCAACGTGACACACGTAATATACGTCCGTTCATATGTGTTAACCTAGGTGTATATACGTGTATATAGAGCTATTTTTATACACGTATACCTCGTTGTCTATGCTCGTATAGCGAGGCATGTAAACGCGGCTAAATAGCGCGGCATACTATTGTACCGAGCTGTTTTTATACACGTATACCTCGTTGTCTATGCTCGTATAGCGAGGCATGTATACGTGGGTAAATAGCGCGGCATATTATTGTACCGAGCTGTTTATACCGTGGTGTATATTTAGCAAGCTTAATATGCTAGTATACCGAGCTACATTTATACACGTATGCCTCGTTGTCTATGCTCGTATAGCGAGGCATGTATACGCGGGTAAATAGCGCGGCATACTATTGTACCGAGCTGTTTATACCGTGGTGTATATTTAGCGCGGTTAATATGCTAGTATACCGAGCTATTTTTATACACGTATGCTCGTATAGCGAGGCATGTATACGCGGGTAAATAGCGCGGCATACTAGTGTACCGAGCTGTTTATACCGTGGTGTATATTTAGCGCGGTTAATATGCTAGTATACCAAGCTATTTTTATACACATATGCCTCGTTGTCTATGCTCGTATAGCGAGGCATGTATACGCGGGTAAATAGCGCGAAATAATATTGTACCGAGCTGTTTATACCGTGGTGTATATTTAGCGCGGTTAATATGCTAGTGTACCGAGCTATTTTTATACACGTATGCTTGTACAGCGAGGCATGTATACGCGGGTAAATAGCGCGGCATACTATTGTACCGAGCTGTTTATACCGTGGTGTATATTTAGCGCGGTTAATATGCTAGTATATCGAGCTATTTTTATACACGTATGCTCGTATAGCGAGGCATGTATACACGGGTAAATAGCGCGGCATACTAGTGTACCGAGCTGTTTCTACTGCGGTGTATATTAAGCGTGGTTAATAAGCTAGTATACCGAGCTATTTATACCGTGGTATATATTTAGCATGGTTAATATGCTAGTATACCGAGCTGTTTATAACGCGGTGTATATTTAGCGCGGTTAATATACTAGTATAACGAGCTGTTTATACGGCGGTGTATATTTAGCGCGGTTAATATACTAGTATACCGAGCTGTTTATACCGCGGTGTGTATTTAGCGTGGTTGATATGCTAGTATACCAAGCTGTTTATACGGCGGTGTATATTTAGCGCGGTTAATATACTAGTATACCGAGCTGTTTATACCGCGGTGTGTATTTAGCGTGGTTGATATGCTAGTATACCAAGCTGTTTATACCGCAGTGTGTATTTAGCTTGGTTAATATGCTAGTGTACCGAGCTGTTCATACCGCGGTGAGTATGCGCATGTAAATAGCTTGGTTATTTGCGCGTGTATGCGTACTGAGATTACTATGCCGAGGTGTGTGTGCGCGTATTAATAGTTTGGTTATTCATACGTATATGCATACCGAGGATATTACTGTAAGCCTATACCTAGCTATTGATACGCGTATACCAGGTTATATATAATCGTATACCGAATCATGAATGCACGTGTAAATAGCTTGGTTATGTCGTATCATACTATGTATATAATATCATACTGAGTCAAGAAAACACGTGTAAATAGATAGGTTATATCGTATCATACATGCACGTCTAATGCGATTGACGCTAGGGCTATTTTTGAGAACTTGTATAAAATATAAGTATATCGAGGATACATCTTTTAAACGCTTAGTTATAGCAATCGGATTTAAAACCACGGGATTTTTCACGAGTGTGAATAATTTATGCAAGCTCTTTTCGCATGCATATTACATTTGCTAGAACGATCTTCGGTTGATATCAAGTATTTTTATAATTAATGAAACAGTCACAAAAAAAGCTACTGTGTAATAATGAAATGTTTACTCGGTATCTGTATATGGCTTGTTATACGTATTTACTCCTATTGTATATAAAATACTTAACAAATAAAAAAATATCAAATTGTTATTTTGTATCGTATGGTTGATTCAAGAATAATCATGAACCACGATTCAGCATACTGGAGCAAATTTTACCGTTATTAATTTATCACAGGTGGAATTTTGAATTGCCGAACTTCCATGCTACTGTGAATACAGCCATAGGCTGTATGTGTAATAAACTCAAGCTTTTCTTTAATATTTGTTTACGTATACAATAACGTATATTTAAATTCGATATTTAAATGTTAATTTACTCTTTAGTGAATTTTGAATATTATTGTAATTAATATATTTATTAAAGCAAATATGGTTAACTGCTCGAAAACTTGTAGTTATTATAAATTAAATTGTTAAAAAAAATAAAAATAAAAAATAATATACTTTTAATAACTTATTAGATTTTCATAAACTACACTGGCGCTCAAAAATTTAAGCTCACCTAAGAAAAAAAATTAAAATTCTTAAAGTTTTATATTTCAGGAACTATATGTCATAAAAGACTTTTATACACCTCATTTAAAAGCTCTTGTGGAGCACTTTCATACGGAAGCCTGTACGAGTCACCAGCATGTGTGTCGCTAGCGATGCCTACGCAAGTCACATGTGACATGCGCGCACCAGTTGTAATAATAATCAACAAAAATTTATATTTATTTTTGAGTTTGAAATAACATACAACGCTTTTTCGTGTACAAAAAAATAATTAATTACAGTAAAAAATAGGTAAAACTTATTTTTAAATTCAATTTTTGTGTGAATATATATTTTATAGTGTAATATGAATATTTTTTATATCAAATCAATTTTGATAGAATATTTATTAAAGTACAGTTTAGTTTGAAAATTCATATCCTAAAAAAATTCCAAATAATTATTGTAAGATTAGAATGAAGAGATTTCAAAAACTTTTTTAAGACACTATTATGTGTTCAAAATTAATATATTTTGCAGGTTATGAATTAGAATTCTTATTATAAAGAGAAAAAAAACCTAAATAATGCAGAATGAATTAATCAAGTTTTATTTTCACAAACAGTGCACTCATGAGGAAATCAGAGGATTATTACTGTGAAAACATTGTATCAAGATATCTTTAAGTACCCTACAAAGAACATTCTGTTTTCTTGGATTAAAAAAAAATATTACAGAATCTAGTTATGAAGAAATAGTTGCAGCTACAGTTCAAGAAATATTGCAAAGTGGATACAATTTAGGTTATCGTGCCTTATGGTTAAAATTAAAAAAAAAAAATATAAATTAAGTGCAAAAAGAGATACAGTTTATGAAATACTGAAAATAGCTGATCCGGAAGGAGTTGCGGAACGTTTTGGTAATAAGCTTCGTCGCAGACAATATTTAAGCCCAGATCCAAACTTTCTGTGGCATATAGATAGTTAAGACAAATTAAAACCTTTTGTATTTGCTATCCATGGGTGTATTGATGGCTACTCAAGAAACATTCTATAGTTAGAAGTAGCAAGTACGATTAATGATCCTTGAGTAACAGCATTTTATTTTTTAAATACAGTCAAAAATCTCAATCTATTACCTACAATGATAAGGTCGGATAAAGGATAAAAAAATACATTGATTGAATCTCTCCAAATTTGTTTAAAAATGGAACATGATAATTTTGCTGGTATGATCTAATCCAAACAAGATTTAAATTCTTTAAAAATATATTGGAATGAACACACTATTAGGAAACAACCAGCAAGAAATAATATCTGTGGAAAACCTTTGATCATGTATAACTTACCCAAGCGATTGAACGCTTGTGATTTTTATAGACAAGATTTCTATGAGATATAAATTTTCAAACTTAACTGTACTTTGATAAATATTTTATCAAAATTGATTTAATATAAAAAATATTCATATTACACTATAAAATATATATTCACACAAAAATTGAATTTAAAAATAAGTTTTACCTATTTTTTACTGTAATTAATTATTTTTTTGTACACGAAAAAGCGTTGTATGTTATTTCAAACTCCAAAAATAAATATAAATTTTTGTTGATTATTATTACAGCTGGTGCGCGCGTGTCACATGTGACTTGCGCAGGCATCGCTAGCGATACACATGATGGTGACTGGTACAGGCTTCCGTACTTTCAAAGTGTTATGCACACATTTTTCTTACTCTCTTCTGCGCATATTTAAAATCTTTAAATTTAAAAAATTTTTTAAAACGACTTTGACTGCTCGTACAAGATCTGAAAATTAACGCATCTGCAAAAACCCAAAGCGATTTGAAAGAAAATTGCAAAAACTTTAAAACAAGACGTCAAACGTTATCTAAAAATGATTTTTCACAACGTCATAGCTTTTTTTACGAAAAAATGCCATTTTTAGAAAATGTATTATGCTTCGAATATTATGCATTCTACGAAAAAATGACAAAGATAAAAATGTTGCCTTTTTGAATAGAGAATCAAGTAAGAATACTTTAATGCGAAAAAATAAATCTTCTTTTTTTCGAACTGAAAAAAATTGTTTTTAATAAATAATTTATGTATATTTGCATGAAAAAATGTATACAAAAAATAAAAAAAATTTTTTTTTATTCGAAAGTATTCTAATATGATTCTCCATCCAAAAAGGCAACTTTTTTTCTCTGTCATTTTTTCGTAGAATGCATAATATTCAAAGCATAATACGTTTTTCAAAAATAGCATTTTCTCGTAAAAACAACTATACCTTAGTGAAAAATCATTTTTAAATAACGTTTGAGGTCTCGTTTTAAAGTTTTTGCAATTTTCTTTTAAATCGCTTTGGGTTTTTGCAGATACGTTAATTTTCCGATCTTGTACAAGCAGTCAATGCCGTCTTAAAAAATTTTAATTTAAAGATTTTAAATATGCGCAGAAGAGAGTTAACGTATCGTAAGAAAAATGTGTGCATAACACTTTAAAAGTGCACCACAAGAGCTTTCAAATGAGGTGTACAAAAGTCTTTTATGACCTATAGTTCCTAAAATATAAAACTTGGAAAATTTTAATTTTTTTTCTTAGGTGGGCTTAAATTTTTGAGGGCAAGTGTATGTGGAGTAATAGTAAAAAAATTTAAGAAAAAAAAATGAATTCTTATTTTAAAGGTATGTTGTAATAATCGTTAAATTTTAATTTTAAATTAAAAATCTTTTATAATATAGATAATATAGAAAAAGGAGGGGGGATTAAGGAGGTTACATTTTGATAGTCTGATAGCGGCAAAAATCTTTTATAATATATATGGACTTATTTGATTGCTAAATTGAAAATGCAGATTTTCAAACCCAATAACAACAAAGAGAATAAAATGCCAATCAATTATAAAAAACTATATAAAGAGGTTGAAAATATTAATTGGAGTTGTGTTTTGATGATGCAGGACCCAAATGAAGCACTGAACTTTGTAATACATAATATAAAAGTATGTATGAATAATTCCAAAATTAATGGAAAGAAAAGAAGATTGCTGAGAAATATCTGGATTACATATCAGCCATTGCTAAGTCATGTGACACAAAAGAATTTCTATATAAATGCAAAAAACTTAACCCGGATAATGTGGAACTTGCGATGTGAGAATTTTCGTAAATGTAATAATTTATACTTTTAACAAATATATTAATCTACTAGTGAGCCGATTCTCACAGGCAAAATCAGTGTATCAAAAAAAATAATTTGTAAAAAGGGCGCCAGATACACCACCAACTAGCTAGTCGTAAGCATGAATCTCAAGCGGCCTTGGATCGGAAGGGGGCTCTTTTCGTGTAGATTTCTTGCCTGAAATGGGAGGGGTAAACACACAAAGAAAAAAAAAAACTTTTGTTTGAATTTACTTAATTTTATAATAAAGAAAATAATTCAGTTCATATTCGGTCTTAAAAAACCTTGCTTATTTTTTTATCTATTCACGCTCTCTCATATCCCACACACAAAAAAAGAAATTTTTTTTCTCTTTATAAGTTTAGCTTAACAAAAAAAAATTTAATATTAATCATTATTATAATTATAGCAAATAAAAAAAAATCAATTCACTTAAAGTCTTTATTGGTATAATAAATAAGAAAAAAACTTGAATTATAAATAAATTAAATCACAAAGAAAATTTTCAATCTAAAATGGCGGTCTTCCGGGGGCCATTTGGCTCGCTTCGCGTCTATCTCTCTCTCTCTCTCTCTCTTGCTTCTGGCGTAAGTAGCGACACATCGGCTTCCTATTGCTCTCTATTATAATTTGCTTTTAACAATAAATTTTTTCACTTCGCGAAGTGAAATTTGTTTTAGGAGATCGTTTGAAGGGATCCGTAGGCATTGGCTGCATTTGCATGCATCTGCATGCATCTATTTTGTGACTCTAGACGATTTTCCTATTTCTGCACTGCTATTGGTGTGATACTTTGTTTGCTGCTGCCGCTGATTTTGCATGGAGATTTTTGCTGTTGTTTTGCTATTCCTGTGACTGGTCTGTTTGATGGTGTGTAGTGCAGTGTTGAAGTTGTTTTTTAGTGCATTTTTATTATTTTTAGCGTCTTAGAGTGAAATAACCTCTAATTTTTTGGCGCCAAATTCTCTGTAGTGGAATCCTACAACATTAAAATACGTGGCGCCATCCATTGCATAATTCTTGTACTAGTGAATCTCGCTTGTTGGGTAACTGTTATCATCGTCAATTAAATTAAGGCGCTATTCCACTACTTCTTCTTAATTATTAAGTCACATCAAAACTTTTTTTTCTTTTTTTCTTATTATTTTGAAGTTGTTATTGGTGCATTTTTTATTATTTTTTAGCGTCTTAGAGTGACACAATTTCTAAATTCTTGACGTTAACTTCTCTGTACTGAAATTCTACAACGTTAATATACGTGGCGCCATCTATTGCATACTTCTTGTACTATTTAATCTCACTTGTTGGGTAACTATTATCATCGTTAGTTATCATCGTCAATTAAAATTAAGGCGCTTATCCACTACTACTTCTTAATTATTAAGACACGTCAAAACTTTTACAGTTAATACGTTGTATTATTCTCTTTCTATTACGTAGCTTAACCAGTATATCTCACAATATATTATTTTTCTTTTTCTCCGTTTTGTTCTGTTTTTGCATTTCATCCTTCCTCAACGCTAATTCCATTTTCTTATTAAGGTCTTTTTACACTTTAATCTTTTTCACACTGCATAAACTATGGCACCATCAACACACTGCAGTTTCTGTTCTAAGGTTTTCACCCATACCTTCAAGCCTAAAGTTTGTGGGAAGTGTGAGAGAACTTATCATAGCTCCTGCACTACATTCACATCTGTTAGAGATCAGGATAACAGAACTATATTGATGTGCAGCCTGTGTTTGGCGGCTGCAAATCCTGATTGTTTTCGACCGCGATCAGGCTCCCTTTCCTCAGTGCACAATGCAACTCTCTCTCCATGCCCATCTAGAAGGCCATCACCATCACCAGCTATGCCACCAAATGATATCCTGGCTTCCATATTGGAGAAAATGAATAAGCTGGATAAAATAGACTCCATGGATACCAACATTTCTACTATTATGTCTCGACTTGCTACACTTGGTGATAGGTTCAAATCTCGAAACTCGTCTTAACTGTCTTTATGGCCATCTAAGTGAAGCAATTTCACTCTTTGTTCCCATCAAAAAGGTTCGACAGGGTGTAAATCGTCGTCCATGGATCCACTGCAGAGCATCGTGGTTTGGTTCATGATAGAGACCGTCTTTATAGACGCTATAAACGCTCGCGACTTCCCTCTGACTTGCTATCATATAGAGCTGCACGTGATCGTGCTCATGAGAGCATTGAGTCTTCAAAACTCCTTTATTATTATGGCAGGCTCTCTGGGCTAAATGATTCTCGGCAAATCTGGAAGGAGCTGCGTAATCTCGGTATTTGTTCGAGTGGAAATACTTCTTGTCACCCTTTCTCGGTTGATGAACTAAATTTGCATTTTTCCAGTGTAGCATCTGATAGATCGGCCACCTCAGTCGTTGATTATTTGAATACTTTAGCTGAAGATGAACCATTTAAACCTATGTTTAGGTTCTCTGAAGTGTCGCTGTTTCAGGTTGGTCAGGCTGTGCGTAGTTTTACTTCGCAGGCAAGAGGTCCAGATAACATTCTTCAGTCTCTTATTAATACTGCGTTTCCTGTGATCGGTAAATTCTTGTGTCGCATTTTCAATGATTCTTTGAAAGAATGTCTTTTCCCATCATGTTGGAAGCTATCTCTTATTAAATCTATTAATAAAGTTTCTTCTCCACAATCTATGAATGATATTCGACCTATTTCCTTATTATCGTTTCTGTCAAAGGTACTTGAGCGTCTTGTTCATCAGCAGTTGTATGAATATTTGTCTACTAGACAACTATTGGATCCGCGGCAGGCTGGATTTAGGACTGGGTATAGTACACAGACAGCCTTGTTAAGATTGACGGATGATATTAGGCTCAATATGGATAGACGCTATGTCACCTTGCTTTTGCTATTTGATTTCAGTAAGGCATTTGATACCGTGAGCCATGCTATTCTGCTTAGAAAAATGTCTTCACTTGATGTCTCTATCACTGTCATCAGATGGTTTGCCTCTTATCTCTCGGGTCGACAGCAGGCTGTTATTGACGAGGGTGGTAATGCATCTAATTACCTTACTCTTAGTATGGGAGTTCCTCAAGGATCTGTATTGGGGCCGTTATTATTCTCTATACATGTAAATGATGTTGCTATTGATTTTGGTCCTGATATACAATACCTTATATATGCTGATGATCTTCAGGTATATGTCCATTTTCCTTTAGATAAATTGGATGTTTACTCTTCCATTATGAGTGCACATGCCGTTGCTATCTCTGATTGGGCTACTAGAAACCACCTTAAATTGAATGTCGGTAAGATTAAGGCCATAATTATTGGCTCCTATTATTATATTAAAAAGCTGCCTACTATACAAGCTGCTGGTGTCCAAATTAATGGCACTACTATTAAGTTTGAATCCACTGTTCGGAATTTGGGGGTGTGGTTGGACAGTAAACTGAATTGGAAGGAGCACATATCTCAGGTTTGTAATAAATCCTTTTTTTTACTCTACAGGTTAAACTTCTTTCGAAAGAATACTAACATTGCTCTACGTAAGCATCTGATATAGACTGCTTTTTCCGCTCATCGACTATTGTTGCCTTGTTTATTGTGATTTGTCGGCTGAACTTGACTTGAGGCTTCAGAGAGTCATCAACTCTGGTATTCGTTATGTTTATGGTGTTGGCAGACGTGAGCATATTTCTGCTTATCGTTCTAAATTGGGCTGGTTATCTACCTACAGTAGAAGGAAATATTTTGCATCCTCCTTTCCTTATAAGATGTTCTCAACTAAAGTTTCTTCTTATCTTTATTCTAGATATATTTGGAATCAACCGGTTAGAACATTGAGGGGTGCTGTGAGGCCTTTAACTGTTCCATCTGCTACTACTGAATATTACAATGGATCATTCTTGGTCACTTCATCCTTCTTATGAAATGAGCTCCCTGAGACAATTCGAAATTCACCATCACTTCATTCATTTAAATCATCAACATTTACGCATTACCTCTCCTTGGAGAATGGACCTCTGCCATCACAAACACAATAATTTGTAAATTAATTATAACTTCAATTCAAATTATTAAACTTTTATTGTTTTTCTTCTGATTTTGTTTTAAATTTTGTTTGTTACTCAATATTATATTTTAATTTTTACTTTGTATATAACTTTATAAAAATTGTACAACATAATGTACATACAATAAACATATATATCTATCTATGTATTTATCTCTCTCTCTCTCACTCTCGGCGCTCAATACGCGCCCACGTGCTACCAGAAACGAATTTTTATATTTTTTTCACTACGTACAAATGAAAAATTTTTATTTTATCATTATTTAGTATTATTCGCCCAACCGGCAATTAAAACGCGTTCTATTGGTCTAGATTTTATTTTTGGTAACACGTGTTCGCGTAACTCACACACTCCGGTACTCACGGTCTAACCTTAATTTTTAATTTAATTTAATTAACAACAAAAAGAAATTTTAATTCTATTACGCTTTACTACTAGTCAAAATTCAAAATTCTACACTTGATAAATCAATCGAAATTTTATCTCTACTCTTTCTCTTACGCTTAATAAAGAGTTTTAATTTTCTTTACGACACTTTATAAATTTTAATGCAACGAAATGAAAATCGTTATCTACGTCACTTCGCGCACTACTAACTAGGAGAGTGTCACACCTCCGGATCACGGATTTTGCTCAAACTTTAGGATAAATTTTCAGATGATAAAATATGGGAAAAGCTAAAGTTATAGTTATAAATACTCAATATTTCCCTAGTTACAGGCAATTGAAGAAAACCACTAAAAAAGTTACTAGATATTTAAACGCATATAGTTCTTTAGCATCGATAGCTACAAGCTTGAAACTTTTTTTAAATTAAAGCTGAGCTCAAATCCTTTCGAATCAGTAGTTATAGCATATCAAAATATTATTTTTTCCCAAAGTTAAAGCGTGATAAACATTGGATCTGATTTTTCTTTTAAAAACATTAATTAATAATAAAAGCTGAAATTAGGTCCAATCCTTATTACGCTCTAACTTTGAGAAAAAATAATATTTTGATATCCTGTAACCATTGCTTCGAAAGGATTTGAGCTCAGCTTTAATTTAAAAAAAGTTTCAAGCTTGTAGCTATCGACGCTAAAGAACTATGTGCATTTAAAAATATAGTAACTTTTTTAGTGATTTTCTCTAATTGCCTGTAACTAGGAAAATATTGAGTATTTATGACTATCACTTTAGCTTTTTCCATATTTTATCATCTGAAAACTTATCCCGAAGTTTGAGCAAAATCCGTGATCCGGAGGTGTGACACTCTCCTTGTAAGATATTTTCGCAAAACCACTTCACTGACTCTACAATCAATCAGCGAGAGCCGTTGATTTACAAAGAAATGAGCGAAATTTTCTGGGTGCAGTCCGCTCACCGTTGCTGAATTCTATAGTCTCCCAGGTCGATACAGTCGACGATAATGAGGTTGTAGAAAGCAGTGAAGGGCTGGTGCTGGCGACAATGGCGGCGGTCTCTCGATCTTTCTCTCTTTCTCTCTCTTGGTCGCTACCGGCGACTTCAAGGGTTTTTCCTCCACCTCGTCTCTTTGAACTCCTCGATTCCTTTCCTTCCTTTTCTCCTCAGCAGCACACGAAAAAAAAAGAATCTTTTGATAAATTTCAGCGATGACACGACAAAAAAACTATATATTTATGCAGCCATTATAAAGAGTTCCAATGTGGCACGAGGTCGACAGTCGAATGAATTCTTCCAAGTCTACTTCCTTCTTCTTCGTTCTTGTCATAATTGTGTGTCCTTCTCTAATTTTTTTTTCTTCAATCACTCTTCTACATCTCTTCTTTGATGATTCTTATTGGTCTTCTTTTACTTCCTTTTTAACACACACACATTTACGCTCAAATTGTGTGCACTTTGTATCATAAATTATTTAATTAACTTGCACGTTTATTAATTCACAACGCGTGTTAATTTAATTTTTGGATACTAGTTAAACAATTTTTATTCTTCCTCTTCGTTAATATTTTATTCCCTTCGTTTTCTCTTTATTCGCTGTCCTTTTCTATCTCCTTACGCGCAGATTGGTCGTCACCGGCTACACATAGAAATTTTTCATATACATATACATACGTGTATGTATATGCATGGTATAGAGGCTCAGCTAAGAGAAAAGAATCGTAACGATCCATTCTCTGATGCTCTCTCTCTCTTAGACTTTCTTAACTGATTTGGACTCAAGTTCGATAATTAATATTGATGGCTATCAATTTTTTCGTAATGATAGAAAAGGTAAAGCAGGTGGCGGCGTTGGAGTTTACATTCGAAGTTGCTTCAGAACTCGGATTATATACCACTCTGACCCAACATTTGATAATTCTCCAGAATTTCTCTTATTAGATATTAATGATGGTGTTAATTCTATTCTATGTTATGTTGTTTACATTAGGCCTGAAGCCTCTTCATTTGATATCTTTTTTAATGCTATTTCCAACTATGCCTATAATTATAAGAATATTGTAATTACTGGCGATCTCAATATTAATCTTTTAAAAACCTCCTACTCGTCTGATACACTCAGATCTTACTTTGAATCTCTCTCTTTGTTTATTGTTCCTTCAGATGCTACTCATCACGTAATTACAACGGATCATGAATCTGATACTTGGTTAGACTTATTTGTCATAAATGATAGCTCCTCTTTACTATCATATGAGAAGTCTGCTGCTCCATTCATAGCAGGTCATGATCTGATCAAATTAAGACTTAAGCTTTATAGGTCTGAAAGAATAACTAAATCCTTTGTTACTAGGAACTTTGCAAACTGTAACATTGATGCACTCAATGCTGCTGTGAGTTCTAATCTTTCTTCTTATCCTTCTGCGAGTCTTTTCTATTTGTGTTCCTCTTCCTCAAACTTGCTGTCTGCTTGTGCATTTAATCCTAATTATAGTTCAGTTAACCTTTTGCAGTCACCTCAGATTCTGAATGCCCATACTATTGATTCTAGGGTTGATATGTTCTCTTCTGGTATAGTTAAGGCTTTTGACAGGTTTGCGCCTGAAAAACTTATAAAGATTACCACTAAACGTAAGCCATGGGTCAATCATGATATCAGGTTGCTTATGAAGAATCGTGATAAGTGTTATAAACTGGCTATGAGAACTGGGTCGGATGATGCTTATGCGCGTTTTAAACTGCTTAGGAATGAGGTTTCTAATTCCCTTAGTAAGCTGAAAAATGACTATATAGCAAGTAAAATTTCTTCGGCTTCTACAGTTAAGAGCAAGTGGTCCGAATTGCGTAAGCTTGGCCTGGCTAGCAGTGCTCTGCCTTCACCTCTCAAGTACTTCTCTTCATCAGTGCTCTTAAAGCATTATACTTCTGTTTCTTCACAGAGCTTAGCTTTGACTGATGCGGATGTTGATCGGGTGCTTGCCTTACCACTTAGATCGGATGTTCCAGTGTTTAGCTTTGCTTCGGTTGACCCTTCTAACCTTGTTAATCTCCTTCGTTTATCCAGTTCTAGGGCGGTTGGTCCTTATCGCATATCAGCTGATATGCTCAAGATGATTGGTGGCTCTCTGTCTACAAGCTTAGCTTCTATAGTGAATGACTCTTTATCTTTTGGCCATTTTCCTAAGACATGGAAAAGGGCTTTTCTTTTACCTCTAGCAAAGCAAACTAAAATGGATGATCCCTCTCAAACTCGACCTATAGCTAAGTTATTTAAGGTCTCTAAGGTTCTGGAGAGGGTTGTGCACACGCAGTTATCGGTTCATCTCGAGTCCAATTCTTTACTGGATTGTTACCAGGCCGGCTTTAGAAAGGGTCATAGTACACAGACTGCTCTTTTACATCTATTTGACGACTGTAGGTCTGCCATTGATCATAGAATGATCACTCTATTGCTTCTGTTTGATTTCTCTAAGGCCTTTGATAGAGTTCCACATAGTAGACTGCTCACTAAACTTCGGTTAATGAATTGCTCTGATGTTGTAATCAGATGGTTTGCGTCGTACTTGAGAGGTCGGGCTTATTCTGTTGTGGATGAAAGTAATCGACCATCCGTTTGGTCTCAGGTGACTGCCGGTGTTCCACAGGATAGTGTTCTTGGTCCACTCCTGTTTTTGGTTTACATAAATGATGCTCCGCTTGCCTTATCATCGACAAAGCATATTCTTTTTGCTGATGACCTCCAGGTTTATAAATCTTTTTTGCCTGTAAATCTCGAAGATGAGGTTAACCTAATCAATCATGATGTTGCATCTGTCATTAAGTGGGCAGAGGAAAATGGGCTTCTTTTGAATGCTCTTAAAACGCAGGCCATTTTCATCGGCAGTGAGAAATTTATTTCTCGCTTAAATGACAATCCATCCATTCCATCTATATATGTAGGAAATACTATTGTTCCTTACTCCTCTGTTGTTAAAAATCTTGGTCTGTGGATTTCTTCTACACTGGACTGGAGTAAGCATGTTTCTTGTACTGTGCGAAAGATTCATGGCACCTTAAGATCTCTTAAGTTCTATAAACATGCATTGACCTTAGATACGAGAAAGCAATTAGTGGAGTCTCTTATTTTTCCAATTCTTGATTATGCATCGGTTGCTTATGATGATCTGCCTCAAACGCAAAACTTACGTCTGCATAGAGCCTTCAACGCCTGCATCAGATTTATTCACGGTCATATTGGTTGGCGGAGCAGAGTTACACCTTATAGACTTGACTATGGATGGTTGTCTGTTAAAAATAGACGTTTATATCTTAAGATGTCCCTTGCTTTTAATGTTATTTTACATAATTCTCCATCATACCTAGCATCTAGGTTTATAAGGCAGCATGTTGATGCTTCAGTGCGCTCATCAGCCACACTACCACCCAGGTTGTTCATCTGTCCAAATGTGCGTACTGCTGCTTTCCAACACTCATTTGCCTTTTAGGCAGCGGAGTATTTCAATAAAGAGTTATCCTCATTGGAGTCTTTATCTCCTGAGGCTTCGCTCTCTTTTAAGCGTTCCTTGTATAATAAGCTTTTATTGAGTGAATGTGAGTTGTGGCAGCATGAAACTGGTACAGGCTGAGTTTCATAGTAGTTATGATGAGATGAATCATAAATTCCAATTATGATTTGTATGGATTACTATTGCTTGAATCATAATTTAAATTGAGCACAAAACTATTTAGTAACAACAAAACTCACTTAATTGTTAATTGCTATTGCTTATGTACTAAAATTTTGCTATTGTTTAATTAATTATTCTATGATTATATATATTGTTTATCTAATTATTTCTACACTGTATTAAATAATTAATTGTTATTTTGATTTAGTTACTTATATTATATATGATATTCTAATTGATTTTCTACAAGATTATTATCTATATTATTATCTTTATTTGAATAACTTCAGAAAATGTATATTATGCTTTTCACATTTGATTTCTTACTTGTTATTTTTATTATTTTTATAAATTGTAATACGTCGTTGTACTATTTCTTTAGTGCCAGACAGGGTTCTACCCCAAGGCCAAATAAATAAGTCTAAGTCTAAGTCCAAGTCTCCATCTTTCTTTATTGCCTCCTTTCTCTCTCTTCGCTTAATGCACGAGAGATCGACGCGCCAAAACTTGAGATTCGTTTTCTTAGCGTGCGAATCTCCCTATCTCGCTTGCTCATTATCGCTGTTTCACTCTTCTCTCTTCTAAGTCTTCTTCATCGTACCGTGACTCCTAGCGCACGCGCGGTTCCTCACATGTATTAGTATATAGACTATCGCTTAACAGGCTACTACAGCAGCACCGGTGTTCATATACAGGGGCTCTCGATGTATTAGTAATGGCCGCCGCGCGCGTCTGCTATACATGTGTCGTCGTCGTCTCGTAATACCGGTAAACAAAAAAAACAATCTCATTAATTAACTATCTTTTTTTTTATTAATTTTACGTGCGCCCGGGTCGGTAGTTTTCGCTGGTGGTGTGTCATAGTGCGGGTTGAGGAATGTGCAATAAATAAAGAATAATTATTTATTCATAGTGGCGTTCCACATCACAAACTAAATAACCAATATAAACAGTACGTGAGAATTTTGAATGCGGTAATTAAAAAAGCAAAAAATAATTATGAGAAGAAGAAGTTAGAAAACATTAGTGGTAATACAAGAGAAATGTGGATATTCATTAAGTCTAAAATAAGTAATAAAAATTGTAAAGAGAATTATGTAAATTCTGTAACTAGAGATGATAAGATTAAAATTATAGAACCTGTTGAAGTTGCAAGTACTATGAATAAATATTTCTGTGATATAGGTAGGAATATTGGTAAGCAAATATGCAAGGTAGATGAAAATATTTTTCATCCAGGAAGTACAAATATGTTTTCCATGTTTGTTCAACCCACTAGTCATATGCAGATATTAAATATAATTAATAACATGAAAAATAAGAGGAGAGGTGTGGATGGAATCAATTCTAAGGTGTTAAAAACAGTGGGTATTCTTATTGTTGATGTTCTGAACCATGTGTTTAATTTGTGCACTGATAAAGCTATTTGGCCCGATGCGTTAAAAACTGCTGATATTATTCCAATACATAAATCAAGTAGTAAGGAACAAATTAGTAACTATCGTCCAATCTCACTTGTATCGAATGTTGCTAAGATTTTTGAAAAGATTATATATCACAGAATATATAATTTTGTTATAAAGCACAATATATTATCAGAAAGACAATATGGTTTTATGAAAAAAAGAGGAACAAAGGATGCACTAAATTACATTACTGATTTAATATATTCAAAATTAGATAGAAGTAAGCCTGTAATTGTTGCCTTTTGATCTTGCAAAGGCTTTTGACACCGTAGACCATGAAATACTATTGGAGAAATTAGAGAATATTGGAGTAAGAGGTAAAGCCCTGAAATTGCATAAAAGTTATTTGACAAATAGAAATCAAAAGTTATAATAAGAAATAATGAAAGTAGTCTTAGAACTATCAATACTGGAGTTCCACAGGGTACGGTCCTCGGTCCTCTTTTATTTTTTATCTACATTAATAATCTGTTGGTGAATGTGAATGGAGACTTAATTGCTTCATATGCTGATGATACTGTAGTGGCTGCCACTAAGGATACATGGTTGAAAACGCGGCGGTTGTCTTACTTTTCAATGAAAATATTTAATTTATTAATAATAACGAAAATTTAGATTAGACAAGGACAGAATAATACGGCCGCCTCTTAATCTTGAATTTTCGCTTGTGCACACGGCGAAATAAAAATTCCTAAATAAAATGTACTAACTTGAGTCAGTTGTCAATAAAACATTACCAGACGTTTTTTAATTGATACTTAGTACATAAATTAAGATGACCTATATTAATACATCTTTTAACGCGACTCATCCCAAAAATTATTTGGTATAGTACCGAATTTTTCCGTGCGACGAAATTAAATTATCTTATACTAACATATTACCTATATAATACGCACTGCGGCGCTGTAAAGTATGAAACTTTAATATAATTAATACTGAATAACGTAAAAACCTTTAAATTTTATAACAATTTTTAACAATTGATAAATATAATGTATATCATGTAATATATAACAATTTTCAATTACTAATAATTAATCTTAAACTTAAAAGCTAACCATTTTAAAACGGAGTGTGGCAGATAAACATGTATCGTTTTATTCCTTAAATATCAAGAATTAGAAAATTAATTATTAGTAATTTAAAAGTGTTATATATTATATAAAGAATTCTATATTTATCAACTTTTAATTTTAGTAATAGAAAAAGCCGCACCTGAAGAGATTAACAATCACATTTCCTGCGAAATATTGCCCTTGAATCGAGAAGGTTAAATGTCAATCTTAGTACCCAAAAAAACGGTACTAAGCATCGAAAATTTATGCTCTTACTTCATGATATAATAGTATCAACATTAGTCCCTAAAATTTAAGCTATAGTACTAATTGAAATTATATCGTCACTTTTTTTTCAAATACCTTAGTACATAAATTAGATATACTAGATTTTATACCTATTTTAACAGTACTTTCCTATCTCCATGCAGTTGTTAGTTCTAGTAAACGTTAAATACTGTTTTTGATTATTTCATGGTTTTTGATTGAAACACCTGATTAAAAAGAATGAGTTCCTATCATATTTTTTTATCGATTGAAATACAATTTAATAATACCAATTTTTAATTCATTATGATATGATTTGTATTCGAACAATTTTTATGCATATTGTAACTTTAATTAATCCTTTTTCATAAGAACATTAAAATTTAATTCGAAACTTCAATATCAAAATTCATAAGTTGAAGCAATTTTTTTTCATTTTAAAATTGGCTAATTTATACATATTAATATAATATATAAAAATTCAACCGAGTGACGTTAGGAGCGAGCTAAATTAAGCTAGTTATAATATTAACTGCAAAAATACTTTATATGAAACTTTGCATTATTTTTCATAAGATCACATTCTATGCCTTGTGTGAGAATTAAACTGATTTCGGTTATACGATTTTATTCAATTTTTTTTAAAGCAATTCCACATACTTTTTTATGTAGATGAAAAAATATATTATTTGGCAATGTATACAATTTTATTATTTTTCATTAGTAATTTCATATGATTTGACGTACAAGATTAAACGTCATTTTTTTTACCTGCAAATGAAATATTAGTTATAATAATAGCTTGTTATGTTAAATGTTACATGATTCTTCATATCAAATCCTATATAATTTTTCATATAAGATTTTTAATTATTATGTATATGGGATCTCGCGTATTATTTCATAGAGGTAAAGGTATCCTTTGATAAAATATTTTCCTATATTAATTGAAATATTATGTCATTCTCTGTATGGGATCTCATATAATTCCTTTAATTAACCATAATCTCATTATTTATATGAAATCTCTTATACTATTTCATATATATAAAATATACCGAACGGTAAAATATTTTTTTATATCAAATGAAATATTATGTTATTTCTCATATGAGATCTGATATTATTTATTATGCAAACTATTACGCTATTATTCACATGAGATCTCATATATTATTTAATACGCGTATTATACTGTACAACATGGACTATTTCCTATATGTCAAATGAGATTTCATGTTATTTTTTATATGAAATTATGTTAGGTCTCCTGTCATTTTTCATAAATGTTGTAACATGGCAAATCGGTCATATTACATACTATCATTTATTGAAAGCATATATACAACAGAAGAAAGCATTTAATAGCAGTAGCACGACAGAAAGAGGATCACGCGAGTCAATATACAATAATAAGCCCTAAATTACCAAATGCACACGCGCGCACATCTAAAGCGCCTTATTACTATTTGCAGCATAAAGCCAATACACTAATCACAAATTTTTTGGTTATTTATTAAGCATGCCCCTTTTAGCTTTCCTTTAATCTTTTTCCTTACGCAAATAGTTTTTTCATAAAATCGTCTTTCCGCTGTACTAAAGTTGAGCTTAAATTTCACAAGCGGCGTCACATACACTGTTAAAAATATATGCATGAAATTTAATGTGAGTGTACTGGAAGAAAATTTCACGTGGATGCATTAAATACAATTTAATGCGAATACGTGATTTTTCATGTTTTATACTTAAAATTTTATGTACAAGCGAATTAGATTTAATGTAATTCTGTTCAGAAAAAATTTAATATACTTAGTCAAATTTCAATGTAGAAGTGCAATGCATTTGTAGCACAGATACATTGAATTCAATACTGTTCGAATTTGCAATTAAAATAATGTATTTACATATATTAATTTTCATTTATTAAAAATTAAACTTTATATGCAACTGTAGTAAATTTCAATTGATTTTATTTAACAAAAATTTTACGCTGAAACTATGTACTCTGCTTTTGACAAAGATTCTTTTAAATTCTATTTTATTAATTATTATATGATAATTAATTGAATTATTAAACAATTATATTTTATATAAATATATAAAATATAAAAATATATAAAGTATTAAATATAAAATAAATTATTATAATTAATTATTTCTCTAATAATAAAAATGGCTTCTTAATTTTAAATATTTGTAATTCCAAGTGCAACAAATTAATTTTTATGATTTAGATGGGGGGGGGGGTGGTTCAAAGATGCATGTTAATCCATCATAGTAAAACTATATCATTTATATGCTGATTATTATTTTTAGTACAATTTAATTATATTTATTTAATTTATATTGACACAATTAACATTATAACGTAGAAAACGCATAAAAACACATAAAAAAATTTTTGACCTAAACGGGACTCGACCCACAACCTTTCGGTTACGAGGCATAAACGCTATCTGTTACGCTACGCTACGCTTGACACGTAATGTAATAATTTTATATATTTATAGTTTACTACGATAATCTTTTGACATTTGTAAAAGATGAAATAATTAATAATTAATAAATAATTAATAAAAAAATTTAATATTTATATGCAAATAAATATTTTTTTATATATATTTCACGATTTAAATGCATTAATGTTCATAGCGATGCTTTAATTTTAATGTAGTTTACATTATAATCAAACTTTGAAATTCATGTAAATACAAATTAATTTGACTACAGTTATGCTTTGAAAACCAAGTATATATACATTAGTGTACAAGTAATGCGTGTTCTTAGAATTTAATGTAAACGTAACGAAGTTATTACGTATACATAAATTTCACCGTTAAGAGCAGGCCGGATTGGCTGTCTTTGACTAATTGAGATTTTTGTTATTAACTCAAGTATTAATCGATGTATCTGCAAATCGAAGATTAAGCGCAATAGATATTATTATTACAAATGTGTATGCACAAAAAAAAATATACTGATTTGTTTTTGAGAAAAGTAAGGAACGCAAAAATATTATAAACATAAACTTTTACTTCGGCGTTCCTTACTTTTCTCAAAAACAAAACGGTAGAATTTTTTTTTCTTGTGCATAGATGTTCATAATAATAATATCTATTGCACTCAACCTTCAATTTGAAGATACACCGATTAATACTTGAGTAAATAACAAAAAACTCAATGTTTACTCGGTCGGTATCAGATTCTACTCCGGTCTGCTCTTAAATGCTTTAGGAGGAGGTCACGTATCTCCATCCTTTTCTAATCAAAGAATTAAGTTTTTGCAAAAACTAATAACTTTATCGAAAAATGAAGAGAAAGCCCCATCGCGTATTAAAAAAAGCTATATTTTCTTTAATGAAAAAGAATTAATTTTATTGCTTCGTTCTCAAGAAAACTTTGAAAAACCAAATTGTCCAACCTAACCTCTATGTTTTAAGTTTTTCAAGGTTTTCTTGAAAACGAAGCGAGAAAATCAATTCTTTCTTAAAAAAAATATAGCTTTTTTTAATACGCAATGGGGCTTTCTCTTTATTTTTCGCTAAAATTATTAGTTTACGTGAAAAAATCAGTTCGTCGATTAGAAGAGGACAGAAAAAGTCGACCTGCTCTTAATACTCATGGTAAAGTGCCTTAATTCTTATATCAAAAGACCTTTAGCTTTAATGTTCGGAACATATTAAATTTGTATAAGCACATAAAATTAAAATGGGATCTTGAAAGCATAAACCTTTCTACTCTTGTACTTAAAATTTAATGTACTCAACATCATAACTTATTGAATTACATTAAGTCTGCTTTGAGACTGAAACAATCTAATATTTTTAACGATTATATTTAAATTTTAATTTAGTTTACATTACAATCAACTTTGAAATTTATATAAATGCATATAAAATTCACTGGAGTTATAATTTAAAAATTAGGCATAAGTACATTAGTGTGTGAGTAATGTGCGCGCATAAAATTTAATGAAGACTTACATTAATTTTCTAGTACATATACATATATTTCACGGTTCAAATGCATTAACGTTCACAGCAATGCTTTAATTTTAATATAGTTTACATTATAACCAAACTTGGAAATTTATGTAAATACAAATCAATTTTACTACAGTTATGCTTTAAAAATCAAGTATATATACAGTAGTGTAGAAGTAATGCGTGTACTTAGAATTTAACGTAAACGTAACTAAATGATAAAGTACGTATACATAAATTTTACCGTTAAATGCATTAATGTCCATGATAAAGTGCATTGTTTTCTATGCCAATACACTTTAAAATTACTTTAATGTTCGGAACACATTAATTTTTATGTGCAAAATTCTTTGAAAACTACAATAAATTTTATGTTTTTTTTAACAGTGTACTCTATACGAGACTGACGTCCATCTTGAGCGTACGTGCTATATTCTTGTTCAATTACTTAATAAAGTGTTACGGGATTTGTCTATTTAAAAAATTAATCTATCATTTGGTGTCATTATTTTTATACCTATACATTCTTATGATTTGAGTCACCCATCTAGCAATACCATTGTCGATCATTAGTTTACTAAATATTCATACAAAACCTGATTTAAAATATTTAGGAAGGTGTAACGTTTTGAACAAATTTTGATGCATTTTTTTGCCAATCATAAAAAAAATTTTTAATTTGGTAATTTATAATAAATAACGGGTTTAGAATATTCGATTAGCGATTTTGATTCATAAGAACTATTTATCTGAAAAACAGTGACCAATAGACATAATAAAAAATTTTTTAGAATTAGCAAAAAAATGTGCCAGATTTTGTTCAAAACAATGTTATTAGCAGATTCTCGTTTTTTAAAAAAATCCACTAATAATGATTCTGAAGTCAAAATTTTCGAATAAAAAAAAGGACACAGAAAAATTACTCAGAAAAGCTTACTGTTACATTTTAAAAGCCACCGATTAAATAATTTTGGACATCAGGAATTTTTTCTTAAAAACCATAAACTTAAGAGAAAAATTGATAAGGGTACAAAGTTTTTAAGTTCGACCAAAAACTACGCCTTTAATTTTCTTTAATTTGTCAATTAACGATAAAAATCGAATTTTTTAATATTTTCAACCCTATTACCGTAAAGAGCTTACTAAAAAATAATCAAAAAAGTTCTTTGTTGATTTTTTTTTAAATTTATTTATTTGAATTTCATAGTTCAAAGTTCAAGAAAAATTTGATAATCAGGGCGTTGGGGAGTTAAAGTATTGTTATCTATGTTAAATTTTTAATTATATGTCGTTTTTTCCACGCCACCATTGTAATATGCGGGAAAAAATGTTCTTTTTTTTTATTAAATAATTCGCTTTTATTTGCATTTTGTAATTCATGCATAACTTTTTTTCGTATGGTAAGCGTAAAATACGGAACAAGGAGGCATTGCATCGTGAAACTTTATGCACATGCAGACATGCATCGATATTTATTGTGTTTATTTTAAAAATATTGTCTTCATAATGCACCGTCTTTACTGCACCAAATCTCTCTTTATGCACGAGTTTGAAGAAAAAGACAATATAAAGTAAAATGATATTAGTCAAAATGACATTTTGATAACATAATGAAATCATTGACATATATATTTAAGAAACTTAAAAATATTTTTAAAAGATTGTATATTCTGATATGAATGAGTGTATACATTAATTTTTTTATGATTAGCCAAATGCGCCGGTTGCGGCTCGAGCAGCCCTACTATTAGAATGTGCATATCTAGTACATCAATGCAATAAGGGTCACTGGCCAATATGGATGAAATTAAACTATCCAATGTTTCGACCATCAATGGCTTTGAATAATCGAAGTATTCCTTCTGGAGTAAGACGTACTCATTTACTACAACGAACTGCTGGGAAATTATTTTATCAGTGGGCTGAGGTAATTTGAAAAATAGTTCTTTCAGTTTCTTTTTATTATTGTATAAAAATACAGTCGAATTCAAGTGACATATAATATAATAATCAACTTTTAAAATTAGGAGCAGGTTGACTGTAGCTGTCCTTTTCTAATCAAAGAATTGATTTTTTTACAAAAAATAATAATTTCAACGAAAAATAAAGGAAAACCTGCATCTTGTATTAAAAAAGCAATATTTTCATCGATGAAAAAGAATTGATTTTATCGCTTCGTTTTGAAGAAAACCTTGCAAAATTGAAAACATAAAGGTTTGGGGAAATAATTTGGTTTTTCAAGGTTTTCATTTATTTTATACTAGAGTTATTAGTTTTTGCAAAAAATTCTTGGATTAGAAAAGAACGGAGAAACGTAAATTTCTCTTAAGAGTAAGCCAAATTATTTATCTTTGCTTAATAGAATTTCTTATAATTTATTTAAACACTACAGGTTGTAGCAAGGAAAAAAGTCCTTCCTAGATATTAATATAATAAGTTAATTTTATGATAAATACAAAATAATTTTATTGTGTAGCTTTTGAATAATATGAGACTTACAATCTTTTCTTTGCTTTTATTATTTCCTTGACATCTTTTTTGTTTAATTATTTAACCCTTTTCCGCACGATGTGACATATATGTCACACCTTTTCTAGTCCAGTAGAATTAGCCGAAAAAGACCTGAAATTAAATGTAATTAGTAACAGGTGCACACCAGCAAAAATGGCTTTGTTGGGTGATTAGAAATGAAATTCTTGAGAAACCCTAAAAATTTGAGCTGTCAAAAATTTGTAAACAATGATTTAAGGTGCAAAATTCGTAAAAATCACTGTTTTTTGAGATAGCTTGAAATCGTTTGCGATTCAGTATATGAAAATTATACTGTTTGTAGGTGTTTCAAACACTATTAATTGGAGACGTCATTGATCAAAATCGGTCGATAAAATTTATAAATAATGATAAATAAAAATCGAAAATCGATTTTTGTTTATCTGATGAAAATCAATTTTCAAATATTTGTCATTTGATAAAAAAAGGATGTACATATTTGTAATTCAACAAAAATGAGCCTCTTATTATCCTTAAGCTACCATAAAAATTTCATAAAAAAATATTAATTATTTTATGAAATATTCTATTTGTTTATTAAAAAGAGGTCAAATGTACGTTAAAAATTTCACCCAAAAACGTCATGGTAGAGACTTTATGATAATCATATCATATTCAGATATTAACGTAGATTTTATGAATTTGATGTGAAATCATGTCCATTTCATTATTTTCAACCTAAATATGGCAAAAATAAAAATGTAAATTTTTTTCTTAATGGTTTTTTTTTAAGTTTTGCAACTAATAAAAATATCAATATAGGGATTTGATAATCTTATCGCTGACAGTGATGAAAAACTGACAGTTTTACGCAAATTAAAAAAAAAAAGAATGCTCTAGCAGTTTCAGTTAGAAGCCAAGATAATTTTTTTTTTCTAATTCGTCAATTGTTTATTTATAAAGATTAAGGACTGATATTTTTATCACAGCTAGTATAATACTTAAAGTTTATGATTCCATTATATTAGAGATGAAATAAACATTTTGCAATGTTAAAAATTAATATGAAAGTAATCAAGATTGCTACTAGTTAAACAGAGTCACCTTTCCTGCCTTGCAAAAAAATTGATCGAGCGAGTTATAGTTCATGTTCCGATTAAAAATCGTCCCATTTCGACGTTTTTTTTTAAATCGGGGTAGCGCGTGAAAATAATAATAACTGTTGTATTTGTTTTTTAAAAATTTTTATTTAACATTAATTATTGCAAAAAAAAAAATTTTGTTAACATATTTTTGTAATTATTCATTTTAGCACAAAGCCTTAACAATGAAGTTTGTTCGTCTTAAAAAAATAAACAATATTTTATTTTAGTGTTTTTATCATAAAATCAATATTTAGACTGTTAAGTAAAAAACATTGAAAATATTGACTTTCTTGTTTGTAACCTTATTTTTGAACGTTAATTTACGTTCTCATGAAAAATTAATTGTATCCCTGTTAATTACGGACGAATTTCTACTTTTTTTTTAATTGGGATAGTTTATCAAGAAAAAACAACTATTGTATTAGTTTTCTTAAAAATTATAATTAAACAATTGTTATTGCAAAAAAAATTATTATTAACATATTTTAACAATTTTTTATTTTAGCAAAAAACTTTAAAAGAAAAGTTTGCTTGTCTTAATAACTAAACAATTTTTTTTTTTTTATATGGTTACAAACGATAAAGTCAATATTTTTAAGAGGACGCTGGATCCCTCTATCCTTTTTTATTTAAAAATTGTAGGGTTTTGGAAAAACTAGTGATTATTGATAGAAATTAAGAGTTGTCCGCAACTTGTACAGTAAAAAACAATATTTTTTCTTATGAAGACAAATTAATTTTGATGCTTTGTTTTCAAGAAAAGTTTGACATACTTGAAAAATCATAAGTTAAGCTAGAGATTATGATGTTTAAGTATGTCAAACTTTTCTTGAAAAGAAAGCATCAAAAGTAATTTGTCCTCATAAGAAAAAATATTGTTTTTTACTGTACAAGTTGCGGACAACTCTTAATTTCTACTAATAATTACTAGTTTTTCCAATATCCTACATTTTTCGATTAGAAAAGGATAGAAAGATCCAACGTCCTCTTAATATTTTTTACTTACCAGGCTAAATATTGATTTTATGATAATGTTACATCCGCATAATCACGGATGTACGAAAAATCATTTTTCATTTTAATTTTTCTTTAACCTTTTGTTATACATATAAATGTGCGTACGTATATATAACTATATATACGCATATACATTATGCATGCATATAAACATGCCATATTTGCTGTTCGTTCTCCCGATAACATATATTTTTTTAAACATGTATTATTAAAAATAAAATAAAATAAATTTTATATTGGATAGTTAGTATTAAGGAATAATTTTAAGTCTCTTTATATTTGAAAAACCAAATCAGTTAGCGAAGCGCGAATGCTATTCAGCATTTTTAGGCGCGATAAGAAGATATCCTCTGTCAAAAAATCTGAGACTTTGGAGAGCTTCTCACGGCCGAATTGGCCAATGGGACTCTTTTAAAGTTTTAGCAAGTTATATTTTTTGTCTCTCTTCTTCTTCAAAATTCGCATCTACCTTGCAACAAAAAAGATTTATTGTCAGTCAGTCCGCAATTAGACCTCACAAGGGTAACACCTTTTTCGACTTGCACATAAATCAAGTGTAAAATCGTAACAATAAAAACTTGTAACTCGCGCTTTATTTCCTTCTTAAATTTAATTACAAGCGAAATAACTTAATTCAGTCGCGCGCTTATTTTAACAAGTCAGTCCAATGAAAACGCGATTTTTATACAACTTACTGCTAGTGGAAAAAGTGTGTTAATAAAAAGAATATTTCCTATTTTATTTTCAAATGAAAATAAATAAAAATACTAACGAGGTTTCTTCCGATTCATTATTGTAAATCTGCGCGATCTACTTATCAATAGCTTGTGTAACATTTGTTATAAAATTAAATAAATATCATTTACAAAAATATACAAAAATAATCTCTGCGAACATAAGTGCCATTAATCCAGTTCCTAAATAATTAACAAGTGGGCAACCAGAGAGGAGCACTGCACCCTTCAGTGTAAAGTTTATTAATTAGATAAACTCCTTTGCTTTCGACCACGCAGCCAGCAGTTAAGACAATGTAAGTGATTAAGCTCCTCTATCCCGCAGTCTTTTAAAAACAAAATATATTTAACAATACCAACAAGAAATATCCCAAACAAACGCATGTCCGAGTAAACCTATTTAAGGTGACTGGACATAACAAATGGTGACAGCGACGGTGGGATATTTCTTGTCAAATAACTAATAAACACTAACAAATTTTTTTTTATTACTAACAACCTGCTTTTTTTATACTAATTAATTACACTCGAAATGCTCTCTATCACAGGGAAACGCTAAATAATATTAGACAAAATACTTGTTTTAGATGAGCATAGAGTAAAGATTTTTCGATCTGTTAACTTATTTATAAGTTGATAAATCAAAAATAAAATCTGAATAACGCAAAAAGACGTTCTAAGGAATATTACGATAGGAAGTTAAACCCGTGTAATTTTAAGGTTAATGATCATGTCATGCTATTAATAGAACCTAGAAAAGGAAAATTTCAACCGCAGTATACCGGGCCACATAGAATTCTCGAAATAGTAGAAAATGGTAGAAATATTAAAATTTCTTTTTTGAAAACACTACAAAAATTGTACACCCAAATAAATTGCGCTTAACGAAACTAAGATCTGAAAGCTTGATCGATAATGATCAGAACTCTACATTTGACTAAAGATTTCTTTAAGTGAATACACATAACGATAATTAACGTAAATCTGCGTATTATTTTTTTTTTATTATTATCCGATTTCTTTGCTTTGTGATACTTATGCATGTCCAAATTTTTCTTTTCTTAGGATGTAATAACGAATTAAGAAACTTAAACAAGTTGGTGAATTCACATTACCTAATCACGCATCTCTAAAATTTATCTTAGTAATTGGGTACAAATGCTTATAACCTTAATCAACTGTAACTACGCAACATAATAACCATACCTGTATCAGCATAATGAGTCTGCGAATAATCTTAAGTTATTTTTCTTTGTTATAGGAGGATGAACTGCAAATTAATGTTCTTTTTGTACACTTATATTCGAGTCGCCATCACTTTTACGACATTTGAATGCGGATCTGCCACCCCCAACATAACAACTATAGCACTTACAGAAGTCGGAGACTGCGTGCTTTCCGACGCAGAACCTGCTAAAGAAGAAATATACCTCCAGCTGCTACAACATACTCAATATTTCAAGGTCCGAGCTTACTAATGTAGAATAAAGGTAGAGCAGGAAATTACATATTGCGGTATGTATTCGCACAACTCAAAAGTAAAAGGAGGCTCTATCACATTCATGGATTTAACAACGAGAGAAGCATGCGAAGATCTCGTTAGGTATGGCCAATATAAATATGGACGCTCCGTAATAAATAATTTATTGGTGAACTCGACCAATAGAAGGACTGTCACAGTCGCCGGAAGATTAGATGCAAACAGATATTGTGAGGGTTCAACTTACAATGATAATGGATATGAATACGAAAAATTAGTCGTAACTGCGAAACTGGAGATCAAAGCAACAGACTACGAGGTCACCGTAGATAAAAAAAAGAATATGGTGATCCTAAGCACCGGAACTCGATGCAGCTACACCAGCGGTAGATGCATAGATGAGGAAGAAAGCTGCATTTTCTGGACCCCAGTAATGGGATCCACATGTAAGTTCGATGAATTCACCATCCTATATGAAGGTATAGGGACACGTATGGTTGATAACGTTTCGAATGCTCCTGTTATCTACTTTGGTAATTCAACTGGGAAGATAAATTTTGGTCTAACCAAAACTGGAGAAGAGATGCTATGCGGATATATATTAATTAAAACGGATCAAACAGAACTATTCATTTCAGAAACCACAAGAGGCAAATCATTCACCACCCGAAAAAGTTTGGAGGTACCAGATATCATCCTTACTACATATTTCAACGCAAAAATAATGAATCTCGGAAGACATCTCGATAAACAGCTAGGATCACTATATCGTGACATAGTCCTGCACCGATGTATATAGGAGAAGCAAATCATAGAAAATGCTCCACCGCTGGCGTTCTCAAACCCAGACCTTTTTGCCATGAAAGTCATGAAGAAGCAAGGTTATTTAGCCATAGCAGCAGGAGAAGTCGCCCACATCATCCAATGTGTACCACGATCCTGCAAAATAAGAAAAACGGAACAATGCTACTACGAAGTACCAGTGACTTGCGATGACGAAGCTTACTTCGCCAAACCTATCAGCAAGGTGCTAACACAAATAAGAACGGTTAGAGATTGCAACACACTTATACCAAGTATCTTCAAAATCAGCGAGAAATGGTTTCAGATTCATCTCACAGCAACGGAGGTAAACCTACCGCAAACCCTAAAACCATTTGTCCAACCGACCTGGAAACACGCCAGCATCTCAGAAGACTTGGAAAATGGAATATACACACCGAAAGACCTGCAAAATCTACGCGAACATTCGATCTTTCCAGCCGAAAAGCCTGCGATGCTAGAAGCAATAGCGAGACGACTTAACGACAGAGAAGCAAGGACGCGCTCTGTAAAGTTTAACAGCCTGTTGACGCCAGAAGAAATGGAAACAATGATGTAATCCACACTTAACAAAATGTGGAACGGGTTTCAAAAATGTGGTCAAATCTCGACAGGAATATTAATGATTATCCTGATATGCCAAGTAATCAAACTAATCTTCGACACCATAATCCACGGATACACTCTATACCCAGTATATGGATGGAATACAAGACTTCTGGGAGTCATTTTCGGCTCAATAACACATTTGCTTACGAGCCTGGCTAAGCCCGAACGTACAGAGAAGGATAAAACATCAGAACACGGAACAGCCACCGGGTCAACGGAATCATTGAATCCGCCAAAAAGAGGACTCAGCAGATCTAACTCTATGCCACCATCAAGAAAAACCATCCGAGACATCGAGCTCAAACTGTTGGGAACCCCAAAGCAAAACAATTAAAATCTTATTGCTTTGTTTTCACGGTGGGGGTGTTACATCCGCATAATCACGGATGTACGAAAAATCATTTTTCATTTTAATTTTTTTTAAACCTTCTGTTATACATATAAATGTGCGTACGTATATGTAACTATATATACCCGGTCAAAAAAAAACATCTATAAATATAGCTAAAAATATAGTTGAAGAAAATACAGCTATATTAATGTGTATTATAGCTATATTCATGTGTTTTTTTAGCTGTATATCTATGAGAAGTATAGCTAGATTTTTAGCTATATTTCTGGCTATAATGGGCTAAAATAGGGATTGTACCTATAAAGATAGGTAAAAATATAGCTAAAAATCTAGCTATATTTCTCATAGATATACAGCTAAAAAAACACGTGAATATATATATAATACACAATGTAGCTGTATTTTTACCAATATTTTTAGCTATATTTATAGATGTTTTTTTTGCAGGGTACGCATATACATTATGCATGCATATGAACATGCAATATTTGCAGTTCATTCTCCCGATAACATATATTTTTTTAAACATGTATTATTAAAAATAAAATAAAATAAATTTTATATTGGATAGTTAGTATTAAGGAATAATTTTAAGTCTCTTTATATTTGAAAAACCAAGTCAGTTAGCGAAGCGCGAATGCTATTCAGCATTTTTAGGCACGATAAGAAGATATCCTCTGTCAAAAAATCTGAGACTTTGGAGAGCTTCTCACGGCCGAATTGGCCAATGGGACTCTTTTAAAGTTTTAGCAAGTTATATTTTTTGTCTCTCTTCTTCTTCAAAATTCGCATCTACCTTGCAACAAAAAAGATTTATTGTCAGTCAGTCCGCAGTTAGACCTCGCAAGAGTAACACCTTTTTCGACTTGCACATAAATCAAGTGTAAAATCGTAACAATAAAAACTTGTAACTCGCGCTTTATTTCCTTCTTAAATTTAATTACAAGCGAAATAACTTAATTTAGTCGCGCGCTTATTTTAACAAGTCAGTCCAATAAAAACGCGATTTTTATACAAATTACTGCTAGTGGAAAAAGTGTGTTAATAAAAAGAATATTTCCTATTTTATTTTCAAATAAAAATAAATAAAAATACTAACGAGGTTTCTTCCGATTTATTATTGTAAATCTGCGCGATTCACTTATCAATAGCTTGTATAACATTTGTAATAAAATTAAATAAATATCATTTACAAAAATATACAAAAATAATCTCTGCAAACATAAGTGCCATCCAGTTCCTAAATAATTAACAAGCAGGCAACCAGAGAGGAGCACTGCGCCCTTCAGTGTAAAGTTTATTAATTAGATAAACTCCTTTGCTTTCGACCACGCAGCCAGCAGTTAAGACAAGGTAAATGATTAAGCTCCTCTATCCCGCAGTCTTTTAAAAATAAAAAATATTTAACAATACCAACAAGAAATATTCCAAACAAACGCATGTCCGAGTAAACCTATTTAAGGTGACCGGACATAACAGATAAAAACAGTGAAATGAAATATTGTTAATTTTTTTAAGACGAACTTCATTCTTAAGCGAAGGTCACGTATCTCTGTCCTTTTCTAATCAAAGAATTGAGGTTTTCAAAGAAATTAATAACTTTAGCAAAAAATGAAAAGAAAGCCGTATCTCGTATCAAAAAAAGCAATATTTTCTTTGATAAGAAAAAATTAATTTTATTGCTTCGTTGTCAAGAAAACCTTGAAAAACCAAATTGTCCACCCTAATCTCTACGATTCAAGTTTTCCAAGGTTTTCTTGAGAACAAAGCAATAAAATTAATTTTTTCTTATCGAAGAAAATATTGCTTTTTTTAATACGAGATGGGTCTTTCTCTTCATTTTTTGCTAAGGTTATTTTCTGTAAAAAACTCAATTCTTTGATTAGAAAAGGTCAGAGATACGTGACTTCCTCTTAAAGCTTTTTGCTAATATAAATAATTACAAAAATATGTTGCAAAAATTTTTTTTTTTGAAATAATTATTGTTAGATAAAAAATTAAAAAAAAAAAATGTGTTGTTATTTATTTCACGCGCTACCCTGATTTGAAAAAAAAACGTTGAAATCGTACGATAATTAACCGAGCTACAATGAATTTTTGATTGGAACATGAATTATAACTCGCCCGATTAATTGTCTTGCAAGGCAGGAAAGGTGACTCTGTTTAACTAGTAGCAATCTTGATTACTTTCATATTAATTTTTAACATTGCAAAATATTTATTTCATCTCTAATATAATGGAATCATAAACTTCAAGTATTATACTAGCTGTGATAAAAATATCAGTCCTTAATCTTTATAAATAAACAATTGACGAATTTAAAAAAAAAAATTATCTCGGCTTCTAACTGAGCTAGAACATTCTTCTTCTTCTTTTAAATTTGCGAAAAATTGCCAGTATTAAGGAGGTACCTTTATCCACCATTCGAGTCAAATTTTCAATATGCTTATTTGATTGAAAGTTACTAGATATCTCCCCTCCCCAAGAATGTATGTTTTGTATGGTGATTTTCACAAACTTGATAGAATTAGCAAAAAGAAATAATTTTTATTTAAAATTGAAAAATTAAAATTAATTAAAGAGCTAAGATCATCATCTTTGCTGACCAAATCATTTACTTGCTCTTTTTACGAAATTTGAAACTTTGAGGTTATGATGAGTTTTTGCCGCTATCCAGTACGTACAATAAAAGTAACTAGATTCGTACGTAAATGAATATTTTATTCATTTATAGTTCCGCGTAAAAGTAATGAAAGTTTCTGCAAATTATTTTATAAGTTGCCAGTAATATTATGTTTATCCTCAAAAAATATCATTTTATTCTGTTTTGTAAATTTTAAGATTAATTATAATATTAATGTTTTCCCATAAGAACCAATATTATATAATTATTCTGATTTCTCATTATCGAGATAACGAATCTTTATAAAATTTTATATGTGCATTTGAGACATAAAAACAAATAATTTCGCATGGTTTCGACCAAATCCTTAAAAATATCAAATCCTTATATTGATATTTTTATTAGTTGCAAAATTATTAAAAAAACCATTAAGAAAAAAATTTACTTTTTTATTGTCGAGATATTTAGGTTGAAAATAATGAAATGGACATGATTTTACATCAAATTCATAAAATCTACGTTATTATCTAAATATGATATGATTATCATAAAGTCTCTACCATGACGTTTTTGGGTGAAATTTTTAACGTACATTTGACCTCTTTTTAATAAACAAATAGAATATTTCATAAAATAATTAATATTTTTTTATGAAATTTTTATGGTAGCTTAAGGATAATAAGAGGCTCATTTTTGTCGAATTACAAACATGTACATCCTTTTTTTATCAAATGACAAATATTTGAAAATTTCGCGATTTTTGATTTTTGTTAATCATTATATTTATACAATTTATTAACCGATTTTGATCAATGACGTCTCCAATTAATAGTGTTTGAAACACCTACAAACAGTATAATTTTCATATACTGAATCGCAAACGATTTCAAGCTATCTCAAAAAACAGTGATTTTTACGAATTTTGCACCTTAAATCATTGTTTACAAATTTTTGACAGCTCAAATTTTTAGGGTTTCTCAAGAATTTCATTTCTAATCACCCAACAAAGCCATTTTTGCTGGTGTGCACCTGTTACTAATTACATTATGCATTTCGACTAATTCTACTGGACTATTCGTACATCAATTAATGACTCTTAAGTTATAGTTTTAAGATTATTTTTCATGAAATAAACCATTTCGAAGTCTAGGCATATTACTTTATTTACAAGATAAGTTTTGTAACCATAATATTTCACTGATCATTTGTTATCAACATATTAAGTTAAAAAAGTGTAACCTTTCTCATAAAAAAATCGTTTTGAAGAAATTTAACTGTAAAAATATGTAAAAATTAAATATTTTTGTTTGTTGGATCGCTGATCACGAATTCGCAATTTCCTAAATTCGAAATGAATTCAATATCGTGGATGCAAATATTTAAAAATGTACAAAACCGTAAAAAAATTTGTATCCTTATGTTTTTTGAGTTACTTATAACGAATCCGTGATCAGTTTTTTCAAATTGAAACTAGCGGATTCGATGTGGCAAGTATATGAAAATTTATAAAATCTTTTAAAAATTTGTATTTTTGTTTTTTGGATTGTTAATTACAAATCCGCAATCAGTTTTCGACATGACATATCGAATATAGAGGATCTTTAATTTATGTATAGTAATAACTCGACTTATATTACCTAGACCTATGCGTACTTAAAATTATGCGACTTTTAAATTTCAACGATATTTCTTTATTTAATGTATCACGCAGCTTATATATTTAGAAAAACTGCACAGAGAACTTTCAATGACCTCTGAAACTTTAACTGTTTCTGAGACTCAGGCGGAATCAATGCTAAAGCAAGGGGACGCTGTATCTCTCTATCCTTTTATAATTGAAAAATGTAAATTTTTGGGAAAACTAGTTATTATTGATAGAAATTAAGGGTTGTCCGCAATTTCTATAGTGAAAAACAATATTTTGTCTGATGAGAGCAAATTAATTTTGTTGCTTTTTTTTCAAGTAAAGTTTGACATACTCACAAAATCCTAAATTAAGATAGAGAATACGTTATTTAAGTATGTCAAACTTTACTTTAAAAAAAAGCAATAAAATTAATTTGCTCTCATCAGACAAAATATTGTTTTTCACTATAGAAGTTGCGGACAACCCTTAATTTCTATCAATAATAACTAGTTTTCCCAAAAATTTACATTTTTTAATTAGAAAAGGATAGAGAGATCCAGCGTCCTCTTTTGTATATATTTATATTCGAAATCATAACCCGACTTCCGTGAATTCAGCTCAAGCGGTGATTATTCACAAGGAGAGTACCCCACCACCGAGAAACGGATTTGGCTCAAAGTTCAAGATATGATTTTTTGGTGAAAAAAATGGACTCGTGTTTTTTCTTTTTGTCAAATAGGCCCCTAGGCAAGGATATAAACATTTTTTCGAAAATATGTTAAATAATTACCTTTGTAAAAACTTGAATAACCAAAGAACTAAGACTTACAAAAAAATGCATAAAAGATAATATGAAGCACGAATTAAAAGATTTAGTTTGAGGTTTGTTGCATTATTATGCTTCTGTTGTTGGGGAGTTATTCCTAATTAAATATTATCATATATTCACTTAATATTTTTAGCATGTAATATATGATCAATTTTTCATGTCATTTCATCGGCATATTTTAATCACCTGTAACTTTGGAACCACATAATTTTTTTTAATGCAACAGAGCTTAAATTAAATTATTAAATTTGAGCTTCATTTTATCTTTTATGCATTTTTTTGTAAGAATCTTAGTTCTTTGGTTATTCAAGTTCTTATAAAGGCTCTTATTCACCATACTTTCGAAAAAATGTGTATATCCGTGTCTATGAGGCCTATTCGACGAAAACAAAAAACACGGGTTCATTTTTCTCCATCAAAAAATCATATCCTGCAGTTTCAGCCAAATCGGTTTCCCGGAGATGCGATGCTCTCCTTGTCAGTCCCACCTTGCGCGTAACTTCAGGGTATTACTGTATTTAAAATTTTGAAATATCAAATAATAATAAAATAAAATCACGTAAAGAGTTTGAAAACTAAAAAATTGAAGAGTAATTAATATTAATATTAGCATTATTACTATTTTTGTATTGGCGAGAGCTATATTTCAGACAGATTTTTGTGAGTTTTTGTCATTGATTTTAGTATTGAAAATTTTATTGTAGCTTATTTATAAATAATACAAATAAAAATAGTTACTTTTCTCAAGAATCTCATATCGAGTTATAGAAGAAAAAATTATTATCCTTCCATGAACATCAGTATTAACAATATCATTAGGATCAGAATAATTAACGAAGAAATTAGGTAAAAACTAGATATATGCACGCGAACTGAATTTTCGAAACTTTCATTAGCATAACTAATATTCTGAGGCATCATCCGGCTAATGTTATGGTTGAATACATTTTTTCATTAGTGTTTTTCACTAGCATCATCAGAATGGATGTTACTGTTAGTAAAAATAGTCTAATGAAATCAAATACAGTTCATGAAGAATTTTTAGATATTCCCAGTGATAATGGATCTGTAGATAACTTATAAGATAATAATAAGGAATTAGTGACAATTGAAAAAAATTTTGATTCATACATTTTAGATACAAAGTTCGATAACTATCACGAAACAATACGTTGCAGCGATGATGATATTATCTATGACATCCTTTCGAGTGAGCATCTAAAAAATTTAGATATAATTTGGGAATCGTCTTTGAAACCGAAAATTGATATTGAATTTACTAACCTTATGCGACCATATTGACCGGATGAAATAATTCTTCAGATATTTTTTAATTTTTTTATACCGAGATTATTAGTCTAGATATAGAGTCAAGTTAAATGATCCATATGCAAGTAATCTAATAAGTGTCAATCGTTTCAGTTGTATTTTAAATAACTTACATATCAACGACAGTACGGAAGAACTTCCAAGGCAAAATCCAAATAATGACAAAATTTTGAAAATGAGACCAATGGTAAATATACTAAATCATAATTTCATTAAAATGTAGAAACCTTATAGACACTAACCTGTTGATTAATCAATGATTAAGTTGAAAAACAGGAGTTTAATAAAGTAATATTTATCAGTCAAGCCAGTCAAACGAGGCTACAAAGTGTGAGCGCGAGCTGATGAGTCAGGTTTTGTTTGTAAATTTAAAATTCACACAGAAAAGAAAGATGGTGATGTTAGTTCTGAGTTAGGCAAAAAAGATGTTATTGATCTGGTAAAATCTATTATCGGTAGCTTCTATCATGTTTACTTTAACAACTTTTTCACAAGCGTTGACCACCTTATTCCATTAAAGTTGCATAAAATTTTAGCATGAGGCTCGCAAAAATCGTAAGAAATTGCCAAAAATTGAAATACGAGACAGAAATGAGAAGAGGAGATAGTGAATATCGCTTGTTGAGCAACGGTGTCTGCTGGATTGAATAAGAAGATAATAGGGTTGTATATTTCTTATCCAATTTTCATGACCCTAGTGAAGTGGGAACTATTCGTCATCGACAAAAAGATGGAATTCAAGCAACGATATTTTGTCCAAAAATGGTACACGATTGCAATCAATACATGAGTTTTATAGATAAAGCAGATCAGTTAAGAACTACATATGCATTACATAGGAAATTTTAAAAATAGTAGTACTGAATGTTTTAATTTATGATTAATAGTGTTGTGACTAACGCGTATATAATCTATAAGCACGGAGACGGAGAAAAAAGACTCTAAGATTTTAGATGGCAACTGGTTGACGAATAAGTAAATTACAATTTGAAGTCAAAGTGAGGTAGAAAACGTAAAAAGCAAAAGATTTTACCTATAAAACCTAATATACCTTAAGAAAAAAGGTGTAAGTATGCGGAAAATTGACCATTTACAGATAGGTAAACATAGACGTTCAAGTAACTGTAATACCATTAAAAATAGCAAGTGTACCTACTGGATTCATAAGTCGTGTAAAATTCCGCTTTGTCTATCATCAACATCCAATTGTCTTATACTTTATCACTTATTAACTTAGTAATTCTAATACTCTTTCGAAAAACGGATAAAGAAAAATTCGAAAAAGTTAAAAGACTACACGACCAAACAAACGGAAAAAAATTAAAATAACTAAGAGGGAAAAAGTATGATGAATTTAACGATTTCTTGACACTTTTCGACGTGCCAGAAATAATAGTTTTCGTCAACATACATCAAAATTTAATTCTTTACGTTTAAAATAGTTGAGGAGTGATAGTTTTCGTTTACGTAAAAATTAAAATAATAATTTTCATCAACATACATCGAAATATAATTTTTTTCGTTTAAAATCGTTGAGGTGTGATTGTGTTCGCTTACATAAAAATTAAAATAATAGTTTCCGTCAATATACGTCGAAGTATGATTCTTTTCGTTCAAAATCATTAAGAAGTGTTAGTCTTCGTTTACATAGAAATTTAGAGAATATTTTCGTCGTATATGGTGGAAATTATAGACCTCGTCGAATCTCTGAAGATAATAGTAGTCCAGTAGAATTAGTCAAAATGCATAATGTAATTAGTAACAGGTGCACACCACTGGAAATGGCTTTGTTGGATGGTTAAAAATAAAATTCTTGAGAGACCCTAAAAATTTGAGGCGTCAAGAATTTGTAAACAATTATTTAAGGTGCGAAATTTGTAAAAATCACTGTTTTTTTGAGGTAGCTTGAAATCGTTTGCGATTCAGTATTTAAAAATTATACTATTTGTAGGTGTTTCGAAGACGATTAATTAGAGACGTCATTGATCAAAATCGGTTAATGAATTTTATAAATAATGATAAACAAAAATCAAAAATCGCGAAATTTTCAAATATTTGTCATTTGATAAAAAAAGGATGTACATGTTTGTAATTCAACAAAAATGTGCCTCTTATTATACTTAAGTTACCATAGAAATTTCATCAAAAAATATTAATTATTTTATGAGATATTCTATTTGTTAATTAAAAAGAGGTCGTAGATTTTATGAATTTGATGTGAAATCGTGTCTATTTCATTATTTTCAACCTAAATATGGCAAAAATAGATAAGTAAATTTTTTTCCTAATGGTTTTTTAAATAGTTTTGCAACTAATAAAAATATCAAAATAGGGATTTGATATTCTTATTACTGACAATTTTACTCCAATTTAAAAAAAAAGAATGTTTTAGCTCAGTTAGGAGCCAAGATAATTTTTTTTTTTTAAATTTGCCAAATGTTTATTTATAAAGATTAAGGACTGATATTTTCATCACAGCTAGTATAATACTTGAAGTTTATGATTCCATTATATGAGAGATAAAATAAACATTTTGCAATGTTAAAAATTAATGTGAGAGTAATCAAGATTGCTACTAGTTAAACAGAGTCACCTTTCCTGCCTTGCAAGAAAATTGATCGGGCGATTTATAATTCATGTTCCGGTTGAAAATCCATTGTACCTCGGTTAATTATTGTTCAATTCCGACGTTTTTTATTTAAATGGGGATAGTGCGTGAAAATAATAACAACTGTTGTATTTGTTTTTAAAAAATTTTTTATTTAACAATAATTATTGCAAAAAAAATTTTTTTCAACATATTTTTTTAATCATTCATTTTAGCAAAAAGCTTTAGGAATGAAGTTTTTTCAGCTAAAAAAAATTAACAATACACTCAATTCTCGCTATTACGAGCAACTCGGGAATAATTTCTCGCGCTATTACTAGCGTGAGAGGGGCCCCCACCACTGAATGCTACTGAATTCAGGTACGAAATAGATTGGGTGGAGGGGGAAGAAGAGGAGGCGTTTCCCTAAAAATATACAGAGTAGTGGGGGAAGAAGGGGAGGAATTTTGCTCGCTATAGCGAGACAAAAATGCTCGTTGTATCGAACGCTCGTTATAGCGAAGCTCGTAATAGCGAGAACCGAGTGTATTTCATTTCACTGTTTTCATCATTCAATCAATATTTAGCCTGTTAAGTAAAAAATATTCAAAATATTGCCTTTATCGTTTGTAACCATATGCAACAATAAAATAAAAAATTGTTGAATTGTTAAGACGAACAAACTTTTTTTAAATGTTTTTTGCTGGAATAAAAATTTGTTAAAATATGTTAATAATAATTTTTTTGCAATAACAATTGTTTAATTATAATTTATAAGGAAACCAATACGATAATTATTTTTTTTACAAACTACCCCAATTAGAAAAAAAAGGTCGAAATTGGTCTGTAATTAACGGAGATACAATGAATTTTTCATGAGAACGTAAATTTACGTATTATTGTCTCATATGGTTACAAACGATAAGGTCAATATCTTTAATATTTATTACTAAACAGGCTAAATATTGATTTTATGATAAAAACAGTAAAATGAAATATTGTTTATTTTTTTAAGATAAACAAACTTCATTGTAAAAACTTTTTGCTAAAATGAATAATTACAAAAATATGTTAAACAAAATTTTTTTTTTGCATTAATTATTGTTAAATAAAAAATTTTTGAAAAACAAATACAACAGTTGTTATTATTTTCACGCGCTACCTTGATTTAGAAAAAAACGTCAAAATTGGACGATAATTAACCAAGATACAATGAATTTTTAATCGGAACATGAATTATAACTTGCCCGATCAATTTTCTTGCAAGGCAGGAAAGGTGACTCTGTTTAACTAGTAGCAATCTTGATTACATTATTTATAAAATTTATTAACTGCTTGACTGAAAAAAACATGCAACAAAGAGTTAAACAAATATAATGACTCATACACTCTAAAGCTATGTAGGTACTATCATTTTAGTAAAATAAGAAATCAGTTGAAATTGCTATTTCATTTATAGACTATAAATGTAAATTAAATATTTAACTTGTTCTAGCTTAAAATACTATTTATAGAAATTTTGCTTAGAAATTTATATGTACAGTACTTTAGTGAATTTTTTATGTTATTCGCACTTAGGTTTGATATTACAAACTATAAAGCAAATACTTAATTCAACGCGTCGATAACTTATCGAGTCTATAAACCTGTTCATAAGCGTAACCTCGTCGCGAATTTGCGAGCTATGAGAGAAAGAGTAAAATTTTTTCATGTGTAAAATAAATAAAAATTTAATTATTTAACTATAGTAAAAATACAGTTATGTTTGATCATTTTAATGTTAATATATATTCACTGCATATAAGTTATGGTTTTAGATTCTGCTTAAAAATAGTTTCAAATAAAAACATGGTCAGCTAAAAAAGTAAAAAAAAAAGATGGTAGGATTTTTTAATGCTTAATTATGACATTCACATAAACTATAACATACACTACTTTTTCTATAAATGTTCTCGAAGTTTTCTTATTACTGTACATACTAATTATCCTAATCTGATTTAATTTAATTAAATAAAAAAATAAAAAATACTACAATTCTCGCACGCAACAAAATTTTTTAACAAGCAGATTTCCAAACCCAACAAACATCCATTAAAAAATTATTGAGAAAAAAGAGCTCAGTACTACGCTTCACAACAGAATGCTCAAGATCTTCATAATAAAAGAACGTATATATGTAGATAAGTGCGTATACGGATATGCACATGCATTTTATCAGATGACCACATGATTATTCAGCTAACTATTCGAAAATTCACAGTTTTAGCTTCAGTTCTTAGAAATTTTATATTGACATTTTATTAATGAAAGTTTTATTTTCTAAATATGCTTACCTGTTTTTTAAAAGCTTATTCTGCATACACAAACCAATTAATGATTCTACTCTAAAACGAAATTTTATAAGCACGTAAGTTGATATGGAATGTTATATAAATAAATAAATGAGAAAATGAATATATATATATATATATATATATATATATACTGGTTTCCGTCCCTTATATCTCCTTGTTTTACCCAAAAACTACGAATGCACCATAGAAACTCGGTTTCGAAGGAAAAAACCCCGTTTCAATTGTTAAAAAACGCTTTTTAATTGCATTATTTTCATACTTCTTATATTACTATCGTTTTCCTCTCTTAGGAAAATTTTTTAAAACGTTAAAATACACATAGATTATCTTTGTAAGTGAAATCAGTGTCCCTTGTAGTAATTTTAAAAAGCAAAACATTTTTTCGTCGACTATTTAATTCTTAAATTTGCTAAAAATTCACAAAAATGTACTTATTTTCGCAATTTTTTGGATTTATAAACAAGTATTCAACATTGGAAATTAAAATAATTCGTATTATGAAAAAAAGAGTTACAGACTTTCTATTTCATTTTTTAGAAAAGTTTTTAGGTGCTTTATTCGCCCAGATATAGTGGTTTCATGGTTTCAAGTTGTGAAGAAAATTAGATAATAAAATCTGTGAATAGGGTACCCGGACTCTTCTAGACTTTTTTCAATTTTCTTACTTCAGAAGTTTTAAGGGAACGATCTCTTATTGGAGTAATTCATTTCCGTAATAATTCTCATGTACTTAAGAGGAGGCCGTATAGCTCTGTCCTTGTCCAATCTAAATTTTCGTTATTATTAATAAATTAAATATTGTTATACAAAAGTAAGAGTATAGCCCAATAGATTTCAGGACGAGCAAACGATCCTATCCTATGAAAAAATATAAAATTTTCATTAGTTCTCGATTGAGGTCCGAAACGGAAAAACAGTTGAACTTGATAACTGTTTTTCCGTTTTAAAAACCAATGAAAATTTCATATTTTTTCATGGAATAGGGTGGTTTGCTCGTCTTGAAATCTATTGGGCTATGACTTTACTTTTGTATAATAATATTTAATTTATTAATAATAACGAAAATTCAGATTAGACAATGACAGAGCTATACGGCCGCCTCTTAACTTCATTTTAATTTGTACCGTCCAAAAATGATATCTTAATAATTTGCACCTTCCGGAAAAACGGGAAAATTGTGAAAATATTGAGATGTTGAAAATTTGAAATACTTAATACGATAGCAGCGCACTAGAAAGTCGCAGATTTTGAAAGTATACTTTCGGATATTAAGAGACTCACCCTCAACAGCGAAGTTTCGTGATCTGTATCAACTACCGTATATGCTCGAATTTTTAGTCATCTCTTAACACTCAGTTTACATATATCAATCATCATTCTATCTTACTCTACTTTCATAAGAAAAACAAGAATAAAATGTTGTTTGCGTAAGTAACATTACATTACTTATATATATGTGAATTTACGTATGAAAAAATATTTTTAGATTTAATAAACTGATACCTCACTTGATGATTTTCATATAGAAAAGCATCATGGTAATAAGCAGCAAGAGGGGATATAAGAAAGATCCAAACGCGCGTTCACAAGCTCGCAACTACGCTCCTAATGTAGGAATGTAGCGGCAAGCGCCGCAAATGCGAAGTATCTTGTTTAACGAAAAGCTTGTGCTCCGCACTCTCATTCCATCCTCGAGTCAATAAAGATATTTAAACTTAATTCTGTGTCAAGTCATACGTTTTATTACTATTTGAGTGCTCATAACGGCAAAAGAGTGGGCCGAAAGAGCTGCTCCTTACCCGTTCGCATTCAAATAGTGCGATGTTTCTCAATCGTGATAGTTTTAAGTGACAGTTTTTTTAGTGTTTTTTCACGCTCTATAAACTTAAATACGATAAGGAGGCGATTAAAGCCCTTTTGTGAAATACCTTGCAGGTGTGTGTGAAATTATACCACACTTGCAAGTGTTTAATAGAAAAATGTTCAATTAATTGTCGCGTTCGTCGAAGACAATCTGGAATGGCATTAAGAGGCCCAAGTAACCCAATGCATCCTTTCCTTTTATTTCTTTTTTCAGGACATAATTAATATTAAAATCATTTAAGAGTAAGCTGCTGCATTCGGACCCGAACCTACAGAGCAAGACATCTCTGTAGTGTACACTCTAACTCATCTTACTCGCTTATCAAAAAACCTCACACTTAAAAGCGATCGGATTATTGAGTACCAAGATCGTACTCTATAAACCAATTCTAACAGCTAAATCTGACATTTTGTCGGCGTTTGTTATTTGAATCATGAATTTTAAAAAACGATTCGTATTCAACGCTGATTAAATGGTAGATTAGTAAAAGTACTTGTGTGGTACAAATACTAATTGCATAATATTCGTGGTAATTTGTTAAAACACGTTTATGACGTCACAAAACATATATACTATTATCAATGAAAAGTTAATATTTAATTAGTAATTTAATAACTAGTAAGTACTAAGTACTTCTTAGATGTATGCAATTATTTATTTTGTTCTTGTTAAAAATATATATTTTGAGCTTTATAAATTCTTTTTTATGTTTATAAGATTTTTTTGAAGAATTACTAGTTTTTATTAGAGATAAATAGAATTTAAAACTATACACTGAAAAAAAACCCGAATCCAGCGTTGCGAAGTTGATTGTATTAGCAGGATGCGAACAACATTCGAAGCATAAGAATACATAAAATCGTAGTAGGTTTATGCGTAACTACACCGCAGTCAATCATTCCGACCGTCTGAACAGTATAGTAACATGAATCCGAGTAGAGCACTGCGGCTGCATTGCCGGGTCAATCGCTTCGACTCCTCGGCATCATCCATGCCGACAGCCGAAACCTGGCACAACTTTTAGCGTTGCGTGGCTGCTTGCTTCGACTCGTCGGCATCTCGCATGCCGCAAGCCAAGATCGAGCACAGAGACAACGTTGCGAGTTCGTATACTTCGACTTTCTAGATTCTAGTACTGCGAAAGTCGATATTAATACTTTATGTCAATTTAAATTATGTGTTGATTTAATTTTTATTCAAAAAGTGTTTATATGATGACTAAACAAGTAAATGTTTTAATTCTTTAATATTATTTAGATTAAATTTTATTTATTAACATAATATATGAAACGTTTATTAAATTAAATAAGGACTAATGTTTCGTTATACTTCAATATTTACTCAAATTTCAAAAATTAGTTATTTTGTTTAAGTATATTCATTAATTATTTAGAATGAAATGAAGTTGATCAATATTTTACATGGAAAAATTTACTAAGTCGACTTAGTCAGTTAATATAATCTAATGAATATCTATCTATCTAAATGATATCTGATAAAAAATGTATTCGTATTTTTTCTTCAAAATTAAGGAGAGAAAAAAGATCTTATAATCAATTATAAAATTTATATTTTTCTGACTCTTTTGCAAATTAAGAAGTTGTCAGTTATTTCCCCGTTGAAAATAAGAAAATTAATCAGACAAGTTTCCTATTAAGTTTTTTTGTATATTGAATAGTAACCTTTCACCAATCAGCTAAGCTAAAAAATTTACATATTGTAATTTTCAAAAATTCAATTACATTCTGTATTTTATTTTTAAGAAAAATGATTCTATTAAATATTTACATTGGTTCGATAGTTTTGAATCAAAACATTCATTAAAACATTAATTAAAAAAAAGATTTAGAGCTCTGAAATTTATTTTTTCTATTTTGGGATCCAATTGGAACTTATTCCCTCAATTTAATCAATTTTTTTATTTTTGAACTGTGTCAGTGAACATGAAATATCTCATGTACATATATACAAGCGTATTATTTTATTAAAAATTGATTAAATATAATAAAAAAATATTCGAATAAAATTTGTTTCAAGTAGAATTCAAGGATTTAAAGATAAATTTTTAAACATTTTAACTTCGTATGTAACTTTTTGTAAACAATTTTCAAATTTTAACCATACTCTCACAGTCCAGACAAATAAAGATTGGACCAAATTTCAGCTTTTATTATTAACTAAAGATTTGAAACGAAAATTCAGATTCAACTTTTACTGCGCTATAACTTGGGGAAAAAATATTTTTATATACTGCGAATTCTATTTCTAAAGAATTTGGAATAGGATTTTCTATAGGATTTTGCAAATTATTAAGATATCATTTTTGGACGGTACAAATTAAAATGGAGTCAAGAGGCGGCCGTATAGCTCTGTCCTTGTCCAATCTGAATTTTCGTTATTATTAATGAATTGAATATTGTTATACAAAAGTACAGTATAGTAAAATGATAATTATTTCGCGATATTATAATCATTGACTATGATTAATAATATAAGATAATGATCATAATCGCATAGGCATACCTGATTTATTTTAAAAACATAACATAATTTATTAATACTATTTAATATATTCATTATCGAAAAGTTATAATCACTAATTACTGTTGACCGTAATTCTTTAGCACATTTGATTATGATCATTTATAGTTTATGGGTTTATGGTTTGCAGGTTTATGGTTTATGAGTTTCTGGTTTATGGGTTTATAGTTCATAGGTTTATAGCTTAAGGGTTTATAAAAAACACGTTTATAGTTTATCGGTTCATGGTTTATGGGCTTATGGTTTATGGGTTTATGGGTAATGGGTTTATGGTTTATGGGCTCACGGTTTATGAGTTTATGGTGTATGGGTTAATGGTTTATACATAATGTTTTATAGGTTTACGGTTTATGGGTTTATGGTTTATGAGTTGATGGTTTATAAGTTTATGGTTTATGGGTTTATAGTTTATGGGTTTATGGATTATAAATTTATAGTTCATGGGTTTATATTTCATGGGTTAATAGTTTATAGTTTTATGATTTATGGGTTTAGAGGTTTATATTTCATTGGTGTATGGTCAATGAGTTTATGGTTTATAAGTTTATGGTTTATGGGTTTATGGATTATGGGATTATAATTTTAGGTTTATGTTTTATGGATTTATCGTTTATAAATTTATGATTTATAGGTTTATGATTGGCGAGTTTATGTCTTATAGGTTTATAGGTTTAGAGTTTATAATTTCATGGTTTATGGGCTTGTGATTTATAGGTTTATGGTTTATGGGTTTATGGTTTATGGGTTTATGGTTTATGGGTTTATGGTTTATGGGTTTATGGTTTATGGGTTTATGGTTTATGGGTTTATGGTTTATGGGTTTATGGCTTATGGGTTTATGGTTTATGGGTTTATGGTTTATGGGTTTATGGTTTATGGGTTTATGGTTTAAGGGTTTATGGTTTATGGGTTTATGGTTTATGGGTTTATGGTTTATGGGTTTATGGTTTATAGGTTTATGTTTTATGGATTTATCATTTATAAATTTATGATTTATAGGTTTATGATTGGCGAGTTTATGTCTTATAGGTTTATAGGTTTAGAGTTTATAATTTCATGGTTTATGGGCTTGTGATTTATAGGTTTATGGTTTATGGGTTTATGGTTTATGGGTTTATGGTTTATGGGTTTATGGTTTATGGGTTTATGGTTTATGGGTTTATGGCTTATGGGTTTATGGTTTATGGGTTTATGGTTTATGGGTTTATGGTTTATGGGTTTATGGTTTAAGGGTTTATGGTTTATGGGTTTATGGTTTATGGGTTTATGGTTTATGGGTTTATGGTTTATGGGTTTATGGTTTATGGGTTTATGATCGATAGGTTTATAATTTCAAAATTTATAACTAATAAGTTTATAGGTTTATGGTTTATAGGTTGATGGATTCATGGTTTATGGGTACATGATTTTGATGTTTATGATTTATAAATTTATAACGCATAGGCTTATGGGTTTATGGTTGATGCGTTTATGGTTCATGATTTTATGGTTTATAGGTTTATGGTTCATAAGTTTATGGTCCATGGGTTCATGGTTTATGGGTTTATAAGTCATAAGTTTATGGTTCATGGGCTCATGGCTCATAAATTTATGATTCATAAGCTGATGGTTTGTGAATTTATAACTTACAGGTTTATAGGCTTATGGTTTATGGGTTTATGGGTTCATGTTTATAGGTTTATGGTTTATTGGTCTATAATTTTTAGGTTCATGGTTTAAAGGCTTATGATTCATAGGTTTATGGTTTATAAATCCATGATTTATGGGTTTATGGTTAGCGAGTTCATGACTTATAAGTTATAGGTTTATTGGTTTATGGTTTATAGAATATGTTTTATGGGTTTATAACTAATGTGTTTATAGTTTATGGGTCTTTGGGCTTAGAGCTAATGTGTTTATAGTTCACGGTTCATAAATTTATAAATTATAGATTTATGGCTTGTAGAATTATGACTCATTAGTTTATGATTTTATGGTTTATGATTTTATGGTTTATTGGCTCATGGTTCATGGGTCTGTAGCTTATGGATTTATGTTCGATAGATTTATGGTTTATGGGTTTATGGTTTATAGGACTATAATTTATAGGTTAATGGTTTATCGTTTATGGTCTTCTCGTTAATGGGTTTATAGTTTATAGCTTTATGGTTTATGAGTATATGGTTTATAGGTTAATAGTTTATGGTTTATTGGTTTATATTTTATGGGTTTATTACTTAGAAGTTCTTGTTTTTGAGGTTTATAAGTTTATTGCTTACGAATTTATAGGATAACGGATTATGGGTTTATGGTCTATGGATTCATAGTTTACGGGTTCATGGTTTATGGGTTTATTGTTTATGGGTCCAAGGTTCATGGGTTTAGGTTCATGGGTCCATAGTACTATGGTTTATGACTTTATAGTTTATGAGCTTATCTTTTATTAGTTCATGCTATATAGGTTTATGGATTATGGGTTAATGGTTTGTGGGTTAACGGTTTATGGGTTGATGGTTTATCGATTTATGGTTTAGGAGTTTATTATTCATGAGTTGTTGGATTTGAGGTTTATAGGTTTATTGATTACGAGTTTATAAGTTTGTGGATTATGGGTTTATGGTTTATGGGTTTATAGTTTATGGGTTCATGGTTGATGGGTTTATGGTTTATGAGTTCATGGTTTATGGGTTCATAGTTTATAGGTTTATGGTTTATGGGTTTATAGTTTATGGGTTAATGGTCTATTGATTTACAGTTTATGGGTTTATTATTTATGAGTTGTTGATTTCGAGGTTTATAGGTTTATTGATCACGAGTTTATAGGTTTATAGACTAGAAGTTTATGGTTCATGGATTCATGGTTTATAGGTTCATAGTTTATGGTTTCATGGTTTATAGGTTTTCGGTTTATAGGTCTATGTTTAATGAGTTTATAGTTCATGGGTTTTTTTTATGGGTCCAAGGCTCATGGGTTTAGGATCATATGTCTATAGTTCTATGGTTTATGGCTTTATAGTTGATGAGCTTTTTTTAGTTTATGCTATATAGGTTTATGGATTATGGGTTAATGGTTTTAGAGTTCATGGTTTATGAGTTAACGGTTTATGGGTTGATGGTTTATCGGTTTATGGTTTAGAGTTTTATGGTTGATGGGTTTATGGTACATGGGTTTATAGTTTATGGGTTTATGTCTTATAAGTTTATGGTTTTCTGGGTTCATGGTTTATCAGTTTATGTTTTATGAGTTTATGATTCATGAGTTTATGATCCATAAGTTTATCGTTTATGGTTTGAGGTTTTACAACTTCATGATTTATGAATTCATGGTATGTAAATTTATGATGTATTTGTTTATGGTTTGCAAGTTCTTGTCTTATTTATCGATAGGTCTATAATTTACGGGTTGATGAGTTCATAATTGATGGGTTCATAAATTATGGGTTTATAGAGTATAGGTTTATAGTTTACAAGTTCGTGGTTTAAGAGTTTAAGGTTTATAAGTTTATGGTTCCCGGGTTTATGGTTTATGGGTACATGATTCATATTTATATAGTTTATGGGTTTATGGTTCATGTGTTTATGGTTTATGTGTTTATGGTTCATGTGTTTATGGTTTATGGGTTTCTAGTATATGGGTTGATGCTTTATGGGTTTATGGTTCATGGGTTTATGGTTTATAAACCATAAACCCTTTATGGTTTATTGTCCATGGGCTTATGGTTTATAGGTTTCTAGTTAATAGCTTTATGGTTCATGAGTATATTGTTGATGGGTTTATGTTCGATGAGTTTATATTTTGTGGGTTTATAGTTTCTGGTTTTCGGGTTTATTATTTATAGAGTTCATTGAATACGGGTTCATAGGTTTATGGATTATGGGTTGATGGTTCAAGAGTTTATGGATTTTAGTTCTCTGGTTTATGGGTTTATGATTTTTGAGTTTATGGTTAATGGTTTTTTTTCATGAATCCATGTTTTATAATTTTAGGGCTCATGGGTATATATTTCATAAGTTTATGAATTCCAGGTCTATGGTTTATAAATTTATGGTTTATGAGTTTATTGTTTATAGGTTTATGGTTTATGGGTTTATGGGTTTTTGGTTTATGGATTTATGGCTCATGAGTTTATGGTTTATGGGTTTTTGGTTTATGGGCCCAAGGTTTATGGGTTTAGGTTCATGAGTCCATAGTTCTATGGGTTATGGCTTTATAGTTTATGAGCTTATATTTTATTGGTTTATGCTTTCTTGGTATATGGATTATAAGTTTATGGTATATAGGTTAATGGTTTATGGGTTCATGGTTTATGAGTTAACGGTTTATAGGATGATGGTTTATCGGTTTATGGTTTATGGGTTTATGGGTTCATGGTTTATGGGCTGATAGCTCATGGGTTCATGGTTTATAAACCATCAACCCTTTATGGTTTATTGTCCATGGGCTTATGGTTTATAGGTTTCTAGTTAATAGCTTTATGGTTCATGAGTATATTGTTGATGGGTTTATGTTCGATGAGTTTATAGTTTATGGGTTTATGGTTTCTGGTTTTTGAGTTTATTATCTATAAAGTTCATTGAATACGGGATCATAGGTTTATGGATTATGGGTTGATGGTTTCAGAGTTTTTGGATTTTAGTTCTCTGGTTTATGAGTTTATGATTTTTGAGTTTATGGTTAATGGTTTTTTTTCATGAATCCATGTTTTATAATTTTATGGCTTATGGGTATATATTTCATAAGTTTATGAATTCCAGGTCTATGGTTTATAAATTTATGGTTTATGAGTTTATTGTTTATAGGTTTATGGTTTATAGGTTTATGGGTTTTTGGTTTATGGATTTATTGCTCATGAGTTTATGGTTTATGGGTTTTTGGTTTATGGGCCCAAGGTTTATGGGTTTAGGTTCATGAGTCCATAGTTCTATGGGTTATGGCTTTAAAGTTTATGAGCTTATATTTTATTGGTTTATGCTTTCTTGGTATATGGATTATGAGTTTATGGTATATAGGTTAATGGTTTATGGGTTCATGGTTTATGAGTTAACGGTTTATGGGTTGATGGTTTATCGGTTTATGGTTTATGGGTTTATGGGTTCATGGTTTATGGGCTGATAGCTCATGGGTTCATGGTTTATAAACCATAAACCCTTTATGGTTTATTGTCCATGGGCTTATGAATTATAGGTTTCTAGTTAATAGCTTTATGGTTCATGAGTATATTGTTGATGGGTTTATGTTCGATGAGTTTATAGTTTATGGGTTTATGGTTTCTAGTTTTTGGGTTTATTATTTATAAAGTTCATTGAATACGGGATCATAGGTTCATGGATTATGGGTTGATGGTTTAAGAGTTTATGGATTTTAGTTCTCTGGTTTATGGGTTTATGATTTTTGAGTTTATGGTTAATGGTTTTTTTTCATGAATCCATGTTTTATAATTTTATGGCTCATGGGTATATATTTCATAAGTTTATGAATTCCAGGTCTATGGTTTATAAATTTATGGTTTATGAGTTTATTGTTTATAGGTTTATGGTTTATGGGTTTATGGGTTTTTGGTTTATGGATTTATTGCTCATGAGTTTATGGTTTATGGGTTTTTGGTTTATGGGCCCAAGGTTTATGGGTTTAGGTTCATGAGTCCATAGTTCTATGGGTTATGGCTTTAAAGTTTATGAGCTTATATTTTATTGGTTTATGCTTTCTTGGTATATGGATTATGAGTTTATGGTATATAGGTTAATGGTTTATGGGTTCATGGTTTATGAGTTAACGGTTTATGGGTTGATGGTTTATCGGTTTATGGTTTATGGGTTTATGGGTTCATGGTTTATGGGCTGATAGCTCATGGGTTCATGGTTTATAAACCATAAACCCTTTATGGTTTATTGTCCATGGGCTTATGAATTATAGGTTTCTAGTTAATAGCTTTATGGTTCATGAGTATATTGTTGATGGGTTTATGTTCGATGAGTTTATAGTTTATGGGTTTATGGTTTCTAGTTTTTGGGTTTATTATTTATAAAGTTCATTGAATACGGGATCATAGGTTCATGGATTATGGGTTGATGGTTTAAGAGTTTATGGATTTTAGTTCTCTGGTTTATGGGTTTATGATTTTTGAGTTTATGGTTAATGGTTTTTTTTCATGAATCCATGTTTTATAATTTTATGGCTCATGGGTATATATTTCATAAGTTTATGAATTCCAGGTCTATGGTTTATAAATTTATGGTTTATGAGTTTATTGTTTATAGGTTTATGGTTTATGGGTTTATGGGTTTTTGGTTTATAGATTTATGGCTCATGAGTTTATGGTTTATGGGTTTTTGGTTTATGGGCCCAAGGTTTATGGGTTTAGGTTCATGAGTCCATAGTTCTATGGGTTATGGCTTTATAGTTTATGAGCTCATATTTTATTGGTTTTATGCTTTATAGGTATATGGATTATGAGTTTATGGTATATAGGTTAATGGTTTATGGGTTCATGGTTCATGAGTTAACGGTTTATGGGTTGATGGTTTATCGGTTTATGGTTTATGGGTTTATGGGTTCATGGTTTATGCGTTGATGGTTAATGGGTTTATAGTTCATGGGTTTCTGGTATATAAGTTTATGGTTTTTGGGTTCATGGTTTATCAGTTTATGATTTATGGGTTTATGGGATTATGTTTCATGAGTTTATGATTTATAAGTTTATGGTTTATGGGTTGAGGTTTACAAATTTATAAATTACGGGTTTACGGTATGTAAATTCATGATTCATGCGTTTGTGGTTGGTGACTTCTCGACTTATAAGTTATAGGTTTATTGCTTCTGGGTTTATGGTTTATAGATTTGTGTTTATGGGTTTATAATTAATCTATTTATAATTTATGGTTTATAAGTTTTTAAATATTGGTTTATGGTTCATGGGTTTATGGATTTATGGTTTATAGGTTTATGTTTTTTCGGTTTATGGTATATAAGTCTATGGTGCATGGGTTCATGCTTTATCAATTTATAATTTATGGGTTAATGGGATTATGTTTTATGAGTTTATGATTCATAAGCATATTTTTTATAAGTATATGGTTTATGGTTTGAGGTTTTACAGCTTCATGATTTATGGGTTCATGTTACGTTAATTTATAATCATTTTGTTTATGGTTTGCGAGTTCATGACTTATATGTTTATAGGTTGAAGGTTTATGGGTTTATCAATTATGGGTTTATGGAATTATGGTTAAGGGGTTTATAATTAATAAGTTTATGGATTCTGGGTTTATAGTTTATAAAATTATGATTAATGGGCTTATTGTTTATTGGTTTATGGTTTATGGGTTCACGGTTCGAGCGTTTAATCTTATAAGTGTATAGGTTTATAGTTTATGGGTTTATGGTTTATGGGTTTATGTTTTTCGGGTTAATGGTTTATGGTTTATGGGTTTATGTTTTTCGGGTTAATGGTTTATGGTTTATGGGTTTATGGTTTATAGGTTCATGGTTTATGGGTTTATAATTTTTGGATTCATGGTTTATAGGTTCATGGTATATGGGTTCATGGATTTATGGGCTCACAGTCTATGGGTTTATGCTATGTAGGTTTATGGTTTATGGGTTACTGGTTCTGGGGTTCATAGTTCATCAGTTTGGATTTTATGAAATTATGAGTATGAGGTTCATGATTTATAAGTTCATGGTTTATGGGTTTATGTTATATGGGCTTATTTTTTATGGGTTTATGATTCATGGATTTATGGATTATTTGTTTATAGTTCATGGGTTTATGGTTTATAAGTTGATGCTTTATGGGTTCATGGTTTATGAGTTTATGGTTTATGGGTTTATGGTTGATGGATTTATGGTTAATAGGTTTATTGTTTATGAATTTGTAGTCTATGGGTTCATGGTTGAGGGGTGTTTGGTTTATAGGTTTATGGTTTATGAGTTTATGGTTTATGGGTTTATGTTATATGGGCTTATATTTTATGGGTTTATGATTCATGGGTTTATGGTTCATTTGTTTATGGTTCATGGGTTTATGGTTTATAAGTTGATGCTTTATGGGTTCATGGTTCATGAGTTTATGGTTTATGGGTTTATGGTTGATGGATTTATGGTTAATTGGTTTATTGTTTATGAATTCATAGTCTATGGGTTCATGGTTAATGAGTTACTGGTTTATGGTTTTATGGTTTATGAGTTTATGGTTTAGGGGTTTATGTTATATGGGCTTATTTTTTATGGGTTTATGATTCATGGATTTATAGTTTATTTGTTTATAGTTTATGGGTTTATGGTTTATAAGTTGATGCTTTATGGGTTCATGGTTTATGAGTTTATGGTTTATGGGTTTATGGTTGATGGATTTATGGTTAATAGGTTTATTGTTTATGAATTTGTAGTCTATGGGTTCATGGTTGAGGGGTGTTTGGTTTATGGGTTTATGGTTTATGAGTTTATGGTTTATGGGTTTATGTTATATGGGCTTATATTTTATGGGTTTATGATTCATGGGTTTATGGTTCATTTGTTTATGGTTCATGGGTTTATGGTTTATAAGTTGATGCTTTATGGGTTCATGGTTCATGAGTTTATGGTTTATGGGTTTATGGTTGATGGATTTATGGTTAATTGGTTTATTGTTTATGAATTCATAGTCTATGGGTTCATGGTTAATGAGTTACTGGTTTATGGTTTTATGGTTTATGAGTTTATGGTTTAGGGGTTTATGGTTTATGGATTTATGGTTTCTGTGTTCATGATCTATGGGTTTAAGGTTTATGAGTTTATGGTTCATGGGTTTATGATTTATAGGTTTATGGTTTCTGGGTCTATAGTTTCTAAATTATGTGTTTATTAGTTAAGATTTTATGGGCTTATGGGTTTATGGTTTATAGGTTCATGGTTTATGGGTTTATAATTTTCGGATTCATGGTTTATAGGTTTATGGTATATGGGTTCATGGATTTATGGGCTCACAGTCTATGGGTTTATGCTATATGGGTTTATGGTTTATGAGTTACTGGTTCTCGGGTTCATAGTTTATCAGTTTGGATTTTATGAAATTATGAGTATGAGGTTCATGATTTATAAGTTCATGGTTTATGGGTTGAGGTTTTACGGCTCCATGATTTATGGGCTTATAGTATGTAAATTTTTAATTTATTGAATTTATGGTCTGTGGATTTATGGTTTCTGGGTTTATGCGATTTAGAGTTCATGGTTTATGGGTTTATGTTATATGGGCTTATATTTTATGGGTTTATGATTTATGGGTTTGTGGTTCATTTGTCTATGGTTCATGGGTTTATGGTTTATAAGTTGATGCTTTATGGGTTCATGGTTCATGAGTTTATGGTTTATGGGTTTATGGTTGATGGATTTATGGTTAATTGGTTTATTGTTTATGAATTCATAGTCTATGGGTTCATGGTTAATGAGTTACTGGTTTATGGTTTTATGGTTTATGAGTTTATGGTTTAGGGGTTTATGTTATATGGGCTTATTTTTTATGGGTTTATGATTCATGGATTTATAGTTTATTTGTTTATAGTTCATGGGTTTATGGTTTATAAGTTGATGCTTTATGGGTTCATGGTTTATGAGTTTATGGTTTATGGGTTTATGGTTGATGGATTTATGGTTAATAGGTTTATTGTTTATGAATTTGTAGTCTATGGGTTCATGGTTGAGGGGTGTTTGGTTTATGGGTTTATGGTTTATGAGTTTATGGTTTATGGGTTTATGTTATATGGGCTTATATTTTATGGATTTATGATTCATGGGTTTATGGTTCATTTGTTTATGGTTCATGGGTTTATGGTTTATAAGTTGATGCTTTATGGGTTCATGGTTCATGAGTTTATGGTTTATGGGTTTATGGTTGATGGATTTATGGTTAATTGGTTTATTGTTTATGAATTCATAGTCTATGGGTTTATGGTTAATGAGTTACTGGTTTATGGTTTTATGGTTTATGAGTTTATGGTTTAGGGGTTTATGGTTTATGGATTTATGGTTTCTGTGTTCATGATCTATGGGTTTAAGGTTTATGAGTTTATGGTTCATGGGTTTATGATTTATAGGTTTATGGTTTCTGGGTCTATAGTTTCTGAATTATGGGTCTATCAGTTAAGATTTTATGGGCTTATGGGTTTATGGTTTATAGGTTCATGGTTTATGGGTTTATAATTTTCGGATTCATGGTTTATAGGTTTATGGTATATGGGCTCATGGATTTATGGGCTCACAGTTTATGGGTTTATGCTATATGGGTTTATGGTTTATGAGTTACTGGTTCTCGGGTTCATAGTTTATCAGTTTGGATTTTATGAAATTATGAGTATGAGGTTCATGATTTATAAGTTCATGGTTTATGGGTTGAGGTTTTACGGCTTCATGATTTATGGGCTTATAGTATGTAAGTTTTTAATTTATTGAATTTATGGTCTGTGGGTTTATGGTTTCTGGGTTTATGCGATTTAGAGTTTATGGTTTATGGGTTTATGTTATATGGGCTTATATTTTATGGGTTTATGATTTATGGGTTTGTGGTTCATTTGTCTATGGTTCATGGGTTTATGGTTTATAAGTTGATGCTTTATGGGTTCATGGTTCATGAGTTTATGGTTTATGGGTTTATGGTTGATGGATTTATGGTTAATTGGTTTATTGTTTATGAATTCATAGTCTATGGGTTCATGGTTAATGAGTTACTGGTTTATGGCTTTATGGTTTATGAGTTTATGGTTTAGGGGTTTATGGTTTATGGATTTATGGTTTCTGTGTTCATGATCTATGGGTTTAAGGTTTATGAGTTTATGGTTCATGGGCTTATGATTTATAGGTTTATGGTTTTTTAGCTTGACGATAAATGGGTTTATAGTATATAAATTTATGATCTATTGATTTAGGGTTAGCGAGTTTATGACTTAGATGTTTGTAGGTTTGTGGTTTATAGGTTGATGGTTTTACAGTTTAGAAGTTTATAAATCATGGATTCATAGGGTACAGGTTTACAGTTTATGGGTCTCCAGTTTATAAGTTTATAGTTTATGTGTTAATGGTATATGGGTTTATTGTTTATGGGTTCATGGTTTATCAGTTTATGATTTATGGGTTTATGGGATTATGTTTAATGAGTTTATGATTTATAAGTTTATGGTTTATGGGTTAAGGTTTTACGGCTTCGTGATTTATGTGTTTATAGTATGTATTCATGATCTAATTGTTTATGGTTCACAAGTTTATGACTTATATGTTTATAGGTTCATGATTTATGGGTTGATAAGTTTATGGTTTATGGGTTTATCAATTATGGGTTTATGGGGTACAGCTCTATAGTTTATGGGTCTATAGTTTATAAGTTTATGGTTTAAGGGTTTATGGTTTATCGGTTTATGCTATATAGGTTTATAGTTTATGGGTTGATGGTTTTTGGATTTATAGTTTATGGGTTTATGGTTTTTGGGTCTATGTTTTATAAATTTATGGTTAACGGGTATATAATTTATAAGTTTATGAATTCCGAGTTTTAGTTCATGGGTTTATGGCTTATTGTTCTATGATTTATGGGTTTATGGTTTATGGGCTGATAGCTCATGGGTTCATGATTTAAAGGTTGATGGTTAATGGGTTTATGGTTAATGAGTTGATGGTTTATGGGTTTATGGTTTGTAAGTTTGTTTTTTGGGCTTATGGTTAATTGGTTTTTTGGTTTATATATTTATGGTTTATGGGTTCGTTGTTCATAGGTTTATGGTTTATGGGTTTATCGTTCATGGTTTTATGGTTTATGGGTTTGTGGGTCATGATTTATGATCTAGGGGTTCATGGTTTAGGGGTTTGCGGGTCTAAGGTTTTTGGACTCACGGTATATGGGTTTATGGTTCATGTGTTTCTGGTTTATGGATTCATGGTTAATCAGTTTATATTTCATGGGCTTATGGATTAATGGTTTATGAGTTTATGATTCATAAGTTTATAGTTTATGGGTCAAGGTTCTCTTGGCTTTATGATTAATGGGTTTATAGTATATGAATTTATGATTTATTCGTTTATTGTTTGCGAGTATATTACTCATACGTTTTTAGGTTCATGGGTTTATAGTTCATGGGTTATGAGTTCATGGGTTGTTAGTTCATGGGCTTATAAATTATGGGTTTATGGAGTATGGGTTTATAGTTTATGGGTATGTAGTTTATGAGTTTAAAGTTAATGGGCTTACGGTTTTTTGGTTTATGATTTATGAGTTTATGGTTTATGGGTCAATAGTTTTTGGGTTTATGGTTTATGGGTTCCCATTGTAAAAAAAGTTGAATTGGAATTACGTGAGAGTCCAGAATTTTGTGCAAAGTAGTTTTCTTATTCAAATGCGATTATTACGAATATTAAGCAAACGTTCATTCCATACATTGACTAAGCACGAAGTATTATTCTTTAGCAATTTTGAATATTCTAAGTATTAAACAAACTTCAAGTATTTTTGTATGACAAATTTCAATAGTTCAACTTTCAAGCTAGCGTGAAATACTTTCGTCCCGCAAATTCAATTATTTTGAATATGGACCAGGCGTAAATGTTTTTTTATAGCAAATTCGATAATTTCAAAATTTAAGCAAGCGTGAAGTACTTTTGTCCCTTAATTTTGATTATTTCAATAATCCGAGGAATTAAAAGTCTATAAACTATAGACCCATGACTCATGAACCCAGAAAATCATTGGCTCATTAACAATGAACCCATAAATCCATATATTATAGATCCATAAACTATAATCGCAGAAAACTATTGACCCGTAAACCATAAATCCACAAACCTATGAATCATGGACCCATAATCCCATAAACCATAAACCCACAAACCTACGAATCATGGACCCATAAACCATAAATCCCTAAACCATCTACCCGTTAGCAATAAACCCATTGACCACGAACCCGTAAAACATGAACCTCCAAACCACAAAATTATGAACATTAAACCCATGAACCATGATTCCATGAACAATAAACCCATTGACTATAAACTCATCAACCATAAACTTATAAACCCATTAAAGATGAACCATATACCTGGAAACTATTGTTCCATAGAATATAAACCCATAAAACCTATAATCTATAAACACACAAACCATTCACCCATAAAATAAAAGCATTTATATCATAATCCTATAAAACATAAGCCCATAAACCATGAACCCATAAACCATAGACCCATGAACCATTAATACATAAGCCCATCAACCATAAAACCATGAACCATGAACCCATAAAAAATAAATTTATAGAACATGAGCTCACATACCATTAATCATGAATTAATTAACAATAAACTCACGATCCGTAAATCCATATACAATAAACCCATTAACCATTTACCTATAAACCATAAACTTATATTCTAAAAACTTATGAACCATGAACCCATAAACCATAAGCTCATGTACTATAAACCTATCATCCATAAACCAATAAATCATAAACCCATAAGACATACCCATAGACTATAAGACCATAAATCATACACCCATGAATTTAAAACTTGAAAATCATTAATCTATTACTCATTAACCTATAAACATATAAGTCATAAACTAAAAAACCATAAATTCATAAATCATAAATTTATGAACCATGAACTCATAAATCATAAACCCATGAACTATGAAACCATAATTATAAGCCCATGAAACATAAACTCATGGACCATAAACCATGAACCCATAATCTATGAAACCATAAACCATAAACCCATGAACCATAAGCCCATGGACAATAACCCCATAAACCATAGACCGATAAACCATGAATTTACATACCTATAAATCATAAACCTATAAACTATTAACCCGGAAAATACAAACCTATAAACCATTAACCCATTAAACGTTACCCAAAAACCATAAACTCATGAACCATTATCCCATAAACCATAAGCTTTAAGACTATTAACCCATAAACTATAAACCTATGAGAGATAAATTATATACCTATAAATTATTAACCCATTAAATGTACACCTATAAACCATTAACCCATAAACCATAAACACATAAAATATTAACCCAATGAATAAAAGTCCATAAATCATAAACCTATGACTTATAAACCATAAGCTCATGAACCATAAACCGATAAACTATAAACCCACAAACTATAAACCCATAAATCACTAACTTATAAACGATAAACCTATAAATCATCAACCCATAAACTATAAACCCATAAACCATAAACACATAAACTATGAGCTCATTATCCATAGACCCATGAAACATAAACCTATAAACCGAAAACCCATAAGCCCTGAACTCATGAACCATAATCCTATAAACCATACCCCCATGAACCATAGGCCCATTAACCATAAACCTATGAACCATGAACCTATAGACCAGGAAACCATGAACCATAAACCCATTCACCATTAACCCATCAACCCATTAATCATAAACTTATATACTTTTTACCCATAAAATATAAACCCATGAACGATAAAGCCATAAACCATAGACCATAAACCCGTAAACGCATAAACCATAAGCCCATTAACGATGAACTCATAAACCCATAATTTATAAACCTATATACTATTGTTCAATTAAATATAAACCCATAAACCATAATCCTATATGCCATAAACCCGTAAACCATAAACCATAAAACCATAAACCGATAAACAATAAACCCGTAAACTATAAATTTATGAGCTATGAGCCCAGAATTATAAACCCAAAAACTATGAACTTATAAACTATAAACTTATGAACCATAAACTCATAAACCATGAACCCATAAACTATAAACTCATGAGATATTAACGCATAAACCATAACCCAATAAACCATAAATCCATACACAAGAAACCTATAAACCATAAACCCATAAATCATAAGCTTATGTACTTTAAACACATGAACTATAAACCCATACACCATATACCCATAAACCATAAACTAATAAACCATAAACCTAAAAACTATTAACGATCCTATGCAGACGGGCTTCAGGAAAAACCATTCTACGCAGACTGATGTACTTAAGCTTACAGACGATATAAGGTCAGGTCTAGACAGGAAACTTGTCACGTTACTACAACTTTTTGACTTTAGTAAAGCATTCGACACGATCTCTTTCTCCAAACTTTTTGCGAGGCTTAGATCGATGGGGTTCTCCAGGGCTGCACTCGAATGGATTAACTCCTATTTATCAGGTAGGAAACAAATGATTTCCACGCATTTAAAGGAGGAGTCGAATTGGCTAACAACCAATCTAGGAGTACCTCAGGGTTTGGTGCTGGGGCCTCTGTTGTTTTGCCTTTACATAAATGACGTACGTGACGCACTGGACTCTGGTTGCGTCGGGCATCTGCTGTATGCGGATGATCTTCAAATTTACACACAGGTCCCTCATAATGATGTGGATGAGGGGATTCATATTTTACAGAGGACGGCCAGGGCGGTGTCGGGTCGGGCTTCTGGTGTTTTTCTGACTTTGAATGCTAGTAAAACAAAGGCGATCGTCTTTGGAAGTAATCGTTTTATTAAAAATTTTTATTTCGGTGAGCCAAGGACGATGGACCTGGAAAGCGGTATCGGTATTCCTTTCTCTGGCACCGTTACGAGCCTTGGTGTTGTACTTAACTCTAAACTGTCTTGGGAACCGCACATTAATATGTTGACTAAAAAATTCAATGGAGTGATTTATAGTCTGCAGCTTTTCCGTCGGTACACCACTGAGGCTCTGCGTAAGCAGCTCGTAGCCACCCTGCTGTTCCCACATCTTGATTACTGCTCAGTGGTTTTCACTGAGAATAGGTGATCACATCTCTTTCCATAGACAAGCTTTGGGTCGGCTACGTACTGATTCGAGAAGACAGTATTTGATGGCTGTACTTATGTACAAAAGCCTACGTATGAATACTCCTGAATATCTAGTGGGTCTCTTCACTAAATATATAACCAGAGCAACCACTAGAAGTGAGATTAAAGATCTTGCGTTGCCCTTCATGCGCACTGAGACTGGAAGAAATTCCTTTCAAGTTCAAGGTGCGCATTTTTGAAACTCCCTACCTGCTGATATTAGAAATTTTCCATCTATCAGCAGGTTTAAAGCCGCTTTGAGGAGGTATTTACTCGATCTCGATTAAACAGTATTATTTTCGGACTATATCATATGTGTTGATTTATTATGTGATGTACCTTTTATAGTTTTAAGCAATGATTGTATTTATTGGCGTGGTTGTAGAATGTGTGTGCATAGACGGAGCGAATAATTATATTTTTATCAGCTTGACTTGCATATTAACTGAAGACTGCTGATATTTCGACTCCGCTCTTTACACGCTTGTTTTTATGTAATTCTTTTGACTGATAGATATTTGAGACTGATTTTCAATTATATTATTTATACTCTTTGCGTGTATTTATTTGTATTATCTGTGATATCACTTTTATTTAATTTATTGACTTACTATTACAGTATTATCATCTATATTATAATTTATGACTGTGATATCATACTGTACTATTTTAATTTTGTATTTACAAGGTTATATCAAGTATTTTATGTATTATAACTGTATTTGTAATTTTACACGCTCTTTTTGTAATTATAATACAAAATAGAACAATATCGAATCTAAACTCATAAACCATAAACCCATAAATCATAAACCTATAAACCATAAACCCATCAACTCATAAACTATAAACCTATAAACCTATAAGTCATAACCTCGTAAATCATAAACTCATGGTTCATAAATTTATTAACTATAAACCTATCACCCATAAAACGATAAATAATAAGCTTATACACCATAAACTCATAAACCATAAACCTATTAGCCATGAACCTATGAACTCATAAACCATAAACGCATGAACCCTTACAATATGAACCTATTAACCAATTACCCATGAACCGTAAATCCATAAACTATAAACCCATAAACCATAAACCCATAAACCATAAACATGTAAACAATAAATCCATAAACTATAAACCCATAAACCCATAAACCATAAACTCATAATCTATGGACCTAAAACTCATAAACTATAGACCCATGAACCATAAACCGATAAACTATAAACCCACAAACCATAAACCCATAAACCACTAACTTATAAACGATAAACCTATAAATCATTGACCCATAATAAACTCATAAACCATAAACCCATAAACTATAAACCCATGAACCATAAATCCATGAAACATAAACCTATAAACCATAAACTTATAAACCAATCAGACATAAACCCATAAACCATAGACTCACAACACAGCCCCACAAAAAAAAGTGTCAAAACCCACGTACCGGACCATATACATCTTACGTTTTTGGGATCTCTGAATCCGAATCCGTGGTCCGTTTGACCTCATGACCTCAGGTTTAAGGTAATTTAAAGGTCAAATCTACGAAATCAGTGGGAACCATATTTTAACAGTATAATATAAGTTTTTGTGGCTGCTGAATCCGAATCGGTGGTCCATTTGACCCCACGACCTCAGGATCAAGGTCATTTAAAGGCTAAATCTACGAAATTACTATGAACCATATTTGAACATTATATATATATGTTTTTGGGGTCGCTGAACCCGAATCTGTGGTCTGTTTGACCCCAAGACCTCAGGGTCAAGGTCATTTAAAGGTTAAATCTACGAAATTAGTAAGAACCATATTTCAACAGTAGTTATTCATGTTTTTGGGATCGCTAAATCTGAATCCGTGGTCCGTTCGACTCCATGACCTCAGGGTCAAGGTCATTTGAAGGTCAAATCTACGAAATTAGTGGTAACCATATTTTAACAGTATATATTTATGTTTTTGGGGTTGCTGAATCCGATTTCAAGGTCTGTTTGACTCCATCACCTTAAAGTGATGGTCCATTTGAGGTAAAATATACAAAATTTGCGTAACACAAACCAAATTTTATGCCATTTATTTTTTCTTACTATACCTTACACGGTTTTTGTCAAATGATCGGTGCAAAGGTTTTCTTTTACTTTTTTTCCCCAGTGGCTTTGCAATCTTTTTTTTAACATCTAGCAGTAATCAGTCACGATACTAGTATCCCATCTACCTTCATAACGCTCCTCCATTACTTTAAGGTCTTGGTAAAAACGCTCTCCCTGTTCTTTGCTACAATCTCCACAGTTGTCAGGTAAACTATCCAAGTAATTATGTAGAAAATGTAATTTATAGTTAATTAGGCAAACCATTTTCTCAAAGTTCTCAACCATTTTAGATACAATTTTTGTGTAATTTGGGCTTCTGCGATTACCCAAGAAGTTTTCGGTAACTTCCTGGAAGCTAAGCCATGCAGCTCTTTCAATGTTTGTCATGGAACTAATCAACTGATCATCAGACATTATTTTTCCGATTTCTGGATCATCAAAAATACCTTCCTTTAATTTCGCATCTGATTTATTTGGAAACTTGCTTTTCCAAGTATTTGAATCACTGACCATCTTCATTTGAAGCCTTAACGAATTGTTTCATTACACTAAGTTTTATGTGTGATGGCGGAATGAGAAGTTTTTTCGGGTCAACCAATGTAGTGGCTATAACGTTACTTTTTCCGACTTCAAGAGATTCTCTTTTAGGCTATTTATGATTCGTATAGTGCTTTGCATGGTTATTTCTATCCCATAAGCACAAGAAACATGGCGTCTTTGTAAATCCAGACTGCTGTCATAACAATATTCCGGAATCTTTCAAATTGCCAGATAAAAGCCGTTTATGATTGTCATACTGAATTTTTCGTATTATTATTTTCAGATTGTCATATGTTTCCTTCATTGTAGTGGAATGCGCTATTGGAACTGAGGCATAATGGTTCCTGTTGTGTAGTAATACAGCTTCTAAACTTCTGTTTGATGAATCTATGAACAATCTACATTCTTCGACTTTATATACATTAGGCCTAATTTCATTCATCAAACCTTGAACATCTTTACAATGTACTATTTTATCGTTATCACGATTTATTTCTTTAAAATATGGTTCGAAACTTTTGCTTCTTGTTTTGTAAAAAGATATTTTAGTAAAATTTGCCAACTGATTCATTGCTTTTAAAAATAAAGCTAAATGTTCTGTTCTATCTTTAGGTAAGTTGAGCTCTCTTACTGAGTCGTTTAGTTTATTTTGAGTCCTTAACTTTACGCTTTTGTCTTTTAGGCCCGCTGGAAGGAAAAGGTTGTCATCGTCGTCATCATCATCATCATCACCGTTATTTTTAATTATTTCATAACTATCGCTTTCATAGGATTCAGCTTATAAATCATTTTTATCAATCGTATCTCCATGAATGCCGCCATGCACTTCGTTGTTATCTTTATCACTATGTTTTTCATCGTCGGAATCTGATTCAATTGATAACCTCTCAAGAAAATATTATTCTTCATCTCTTCTCGTTTTTTCGATAGGTCTTTTTACAGAAATAACATCAACATAATTCACAGTAGTTTTGTTTTTACTATTTATTCTAATAATTTCGGTGTTACAAAAGTAACAATCCTCTATTCTGTCTGGTTGATACCATTCCATTGGGCTATCAAATTTAACTTTGTCATCTTCTTTTGTTTTATCCGACATGCAAAGCATTTTGCGACTTTGTTCGCAGATACTACATGGAGTCCACTTTTCTAAATTTACATCTATTTTTAACTTAAAACAAATTTTGTAAACGTTTTGAAGATTTTCATCAAAATGTCTTCGATATTTTAGCGGAGTGAATACTCCACAGACAAAACAAAAAAGATTACTGTTCTTTGGACAAATGTGCCCTCAAGATGTAGAAGGTGAATGATATATGGTCTTTAATATAACCCCGCACGTTAGGAATCCTGGTCCGATCGCAGGTGAGTCTGCTGTTCCAGAAGTGATAACTCTTATACCTCTCTGGAGCTAAGTATAAGGGCTTTCCAACTTTGACAAGGACAATGTCAACTTGTCGTCAGACACACTACAGCTTCATCCTCACACCCTAACGTCTCTTTTCAACGAAAAATATTTATGTTAAGATTTTTATAATTTATTAGAACGTATATTTATACAATTAGGAAAGACACGCTAATTTTTTACAAAATTCTTTATCACAGAAAACCCTAATGCATTTTGAAATTTTATAATGTACGATCTCACAAATGAGAGAAAATTCAATATGATCTTTTATTCTTTGAAGTAACCTTGTATTCAATTGTAATTATTCAATATTTTACAACAGCCCTGAGATAACGAGGATTAGGTTTATTTTGCATGAAATTAATATATTTGACCTTAAAATTACCTTTGTAGATTTGATTCTGAAATCAATTTTGTAGATTTGACCTTGAAATGACCTTGATCCTGATGTGATGGGTCGAACAGACTACGGATTCTGATTCAGCAACCTCAAAAACATAAGCTGTCCATGGTCTAGTCAACATGATGACGAAGATAATAACAAAAAAGAAGATGACAAAGTTAAATTTGATAGCTGAATGAAATGGTATCGAGCAGATAGAAGAGAGGATTGTTACTGCTGCCACACAAAAATTATTAAAATTAATAGTAAACATAAAATTAATGTGAATTATGCTGATGTCATTACTGTAAAAATACCTATCGGAAAACCAAGAAGATCTTCTTCAAAGGTTATCAATTGAATCAGATTCCGATGATGAGAAACATGGTGATAAAGATAACAACGAAGTCCATGACGGCATCCATGGAGATACAATTGATAAAAATGATTTATGAGATGAATCCTATGAAAGCGATAGTTATGAAAAAATTGAAAATAACGTTGATGATGATGTTGATGATGACGACGATGACAACCTTTACCTTCCAGCGGGCAAAAAAAACAAAAGCGTGAAGTAATGGACTCATAATAAACTAAACGACTCAGTAAGAGAGCTCAACTTACCTAAAGATGGAGTAGAACATTTAGCTTCATCTTTGAAAGCAATGAATCATTTAGCAAATTCTACTGAAATATCTTTTTACAGAACAAGAAGCAAAAGTTTCGAACCATATTTTGAAGCAATAAATCATGATGGCGATGCAATAGTATATTGTAAAGATGTAAAAGGTTTGATGAATGAAATTAGGTCTAATGTGTATAAAGTCGAAGAATGTAGATTGTTCATAGATTCATCAAACAGAAGTTTAGAAGCTGTATTACTACACAACAGGAACCACTATGCCTCAGTTCCAATAGCGCACTCCATTACAATGAAGGAAACATATGACAATCTGAAAATTATAATACAAAATATTAAGTATGACAATCATAAACGGCTTTTATTTGGCAATTCGAAAGATTCCGGAATATTGTTATGACAGCAGTCTGGATTTACAAAGACGCCATGTTTCTTGTGCTTATAGGATAGAAATTACCATGCAAAGCACTATACAAATTATAAATGGCCTGAAAGAAAATCTCTTGAAGTCGGAAAAAGTAACGTTATAGCTACTGCATTGGTTGACTTAAAAAAACTGCTTATTCCGCCATCACACATAAAACTTAGTGTAATGAAACAATTCGTTAAGGCTTCAAATGAAGATGGTCAGTGATTCAAATACTTGGAAAAGCAAGTTTCCAAATAAATCAGATGCGAAATTAAAGGAAGGTATTTTTGATGGTCCAGAAATCAGAAAAATAATGTCTGATGATCAGTTTATTAGTTTCATGACAAACATTAAAAGAGCTGCATGGCTTAGCTTCCAGGAAGTTACCGAAAACTTCTTGGGTAATCGTAGAAGCCCAAATTACACAGAAATTGTATATAAAATGATCGAGAACTTTGAGAAAATGGTTTGCCTAATTAACTATAAATTACATTTTCTACATAATCACTTGGATAATTTACCTGACAACTGTGGAGATTGTAGCAAAGAACAGGGAGAGCGTTTTTACCAAGACCTTAAAGTAATGGAGAAGCGTTATGAAGGTAGATGGGATACTAGTATGGTGACTGATTACTGCTAGATGTTAAAAAAAATATTGCAAAGGCACTGGTGAAAAAAAGTAAAAGAAAACCTTTGCACCGATCATTTGACGAAAAACGTGTAAGTTATAGTAAGAAAAAATAAATGACATGGAATTTGGTTTGTGTTAAGCAAATTTTGTATATTTTACCTCAAATTGACCATCACTTTAAGGTGCTGGAGTCAAACGGACCTTGGAATCGGATTCAGCAACCCCAAAAACATAAATATATACTGTTAAAACATGGTTCCCACTAAATTTGTTGATTTGACCTTTAAATGACCTTGACCTGGAGGTCATGGGGTCAAACGGACCACGAATTTGGATTTAGCGATCCTAAAAACATAATTATATACTGTTCAAATGTGTTTTTTACTCATTTTGTAGATTCGACATTCAAATGACCTTGACCCTAAGGTGATGAGGACAAACGAACCCCGGATTCGGATTTAGCGTCCCAAGAAACATAGATACATACTGTTAAAATATAGTTTCCACTAATTTTGTAGATTCGACCTTTGAATGACCTTGACCTTGAGGTCATGGGGTCCAACGGACCAAGGGTCCGGATTCAGCGACCCCAAAAAATTTGATATATACTGTTAAAATATGGTTCTCACTGATTTTGTGGATCTGACCTTTAAATGACCTGTACCCTGAGGTGATAGGGTCAAACGGACCACGGATTCGGATTCAGCAATCCCAAAAACATAAATATATACCGTTAAAATATGGTTCATGCTAATTTCGTAGATTTGACCTTCAAATGACCTTGACCCTGAGGTCATGGGGTCAAACGAACCACGGCTTCGGATTCAGCTAACCCAAAAACATAAATATATACTGTTAGAATATGGTTCCGTAAACCCATAAAATATAAACCTATAAACTATAAACCCATAATTCATGAACCCATAAACCACGAATCCATAAACCATAAACCCATAAACCATAAACCCATAAATCATAAACCCATAAACCATAAACCCATAAACCATAAACGCATAAACTATAAACTCATAAATTTTAAACTCATAAACCATAAACCCATAAACTCATAAACTATAAACCCATAAACCGTAAACCTATGAACCCATAAACTTATAAACCATAAACCTATAAACTATAAATTATCATAATTTGTGGTGAAGAATTACGATAAACAGTAATTAGTGATCATAACTTTGCGATAATGATTATATTATATTGTATTAAAAAATTATGTTTTTAAAATATTCATTTTAGTACGCTATAATCAATTATTATAATACTGCAGTAATAATTATAATTATATCGGATACATCTATGTGATCATGATCATTATCTTATGTCATTGATCATAGACGATGATTATAATACCGCGAAATAATTATAATTTTACTATATGCATTGCTGTAATCAGATTATAATTGATTATAATATAATCATATTCAATTATAGTATGTTTTCGTAAGGGTATACTTATAATTTTTAAAATTTAATTTTAATTCATTTTTCCTATTCATAATTATATTTTATTGCAGATAAAGATATTTTCGTTCAAGAAAATTCTTAGACACTTGTCCAATCTCCAGCTGCAGAACTGATTGAGCTAGAATTGAAACTGACTAGGAGAGTATCACATCTCCGGATCACGGATTTTGCTCTAACTTTGAGATGGGTTTTCAGATGTCAAAATATGGAAAAAGCCAGGGTTATAGACCCGAACGCTCAATATTTCTCTAGTTGCAGGTAATTAAAGAAAATCACTAAAAAAGTTACTAGATTTTCAAACGCTTATAATTCTTTAGCATTAATAGCTAGACACTTGTAACTGATTTCAAATGAAAGCTACGTTCAAATCCTTTCGAAAAAGCACCTATAGCATATCAAAATATTATTTTTCCTCAAAGTAACAGCGTTATAAGAATTTGAGCTGAATTTCCTTTTAAGAATATTAATTAATGATGAATGTTAAAATGTAGTACAATTTCCATAACGCTGTAACTTTGGGAAAATATAATATTTTGATATGCTATAGGTGCTTTTTCGAAAGGATTTGAACGTAGCTTCACATTTAAAAACAGTTACAAGCGTCTAGCTATTAATGCTAAAGAATTATAAGCGTTTGAAAATCTAGTAACTTTTTTAGTGATTTTCTTTAATTGCCTGCAACTAGAGAAATATTGAGCGTTGGGGTCTATAACTCTGGCTTTTACCATATTTTAATATCTGAAAACCTATCTCAAAGTTAGAGCAAAATCCGTGATCCGGAGATGTGATACTCTCCTATTGAGTCTATTATTTAATGAAATGACAACAATAAGTGAATGTGAATATGCTAGCAGGACTCGTACAACCTTGTTACGTCCCCTTCCACGGTGCTCCTAAGCAAGTTTTAATGAAAGTTGTTTGTCATTACAAAATTCGAAAATTTATTGTTTCTATACTACTTCTAGATCAATTCAAGCTAAAAAAAATCATTTTGGCGCTTTTTTTTAAATAACAATTTTTAAAAAAATGTTGAATAATTAATTTTATAATCTGAAAAAAACACGTTTGTCAAAAACTAACTCAAATAATTACAAATATCTTATTTTAATACTATGAGCATAACTCTTAGAGATTAACAATAAACTAAATATTCTTAAAGAAATTTGAAAATTATATGTGTATATTGTTATTTACCAAACTTATCTATATGTATACACTCGCGCACAAATGTTTTTGACCTTTTTCGATAAAAATTGTATGAGTTTCAAAATATCATAGCTCTGCGAAAAATCAACGTACAGAAATAGCCAGGTTGGATTTAGAAAGGTCTGGAAGAACACTCGAAAATGGCATCGTTTTTATTTCAAAAGATATGTTTTAGTTGTTTATAAGAATTAAAAAAACCAAACAAAATTTTAAAAATTTTGACATATTTTTAATATTTTGCCATTTGAAAAAAAAAATTTTTTTCTCCACATTAACGTCTACGATTTTCTATTAATTAGTTATTAGCTAATTCGTGAAAAATAGATACATTTTTTAACTCATATCTCCGTCATTTTATTTTAGAATAAAATATTACAGAAGAAAAGGCGTATTATTACACTGAGAGAAAAACTTGTATACGAAATACCAACACACTGCGTAAACTATACGCAAGCGGTCTTTTGTAGATCGCACGCATTTGCATTTGTTAGTGACTTACAAGTAAAATGTTAGCTACTTACAGATAGTCAAAAGTATTCTGCGTGCAATGAACATTGGCACGCGAACTTAATTTACCGTCAGCATTTTGTTAATACTATATTCTACATTTAATAAATTGATTTTTAAAATTGCGTTTGTAAGTAACGATGTTTCTTGTATTAACGATATATTCTGTATTATTATTTATAATTCCTATAAATATCAATAAATAATGTAATATAAACATAACCTGCTCACTAATAACTGTTGCTAAGCAAAATACCTTCAATCGTTTGTAAACAGCAAACATTTCACTTGCTTGTAACTTACAAGTACGATTGTGCGCGGTCTTTAAAAGGCTAATTGTATATAGTTTACGCGCACGTTGACTTACGACATACAAGTTCTTCTCTCAGTGTAGTGAAACAAAAATGTATACAAAGTTTAAACAACGTATTTTTAAAAAAATTTCTTTGCAAAAATTTTAGTTAGCCAAATTTAAAAAAAATAAAAAAATCACAAAAAAATTTTGTTTATATAAGTTTTTTAAACTTTGTATACATATTTGTAACTAAAAAACACGCCTTTTCTCCTATAACATTTTTTTCTAAAGTAAAAAATGGAGATATGCAGGATTTAAACAATGTATCTATTTTTTACGAATTAGCTAATAGCTAATTAATAAAAAATCGTAGACGTTAATAGCCGAGAAACATTTTTTTTTAAATAGAAAAATATAAAAAATAGGTCAAAATTTTTAAAATTTTGTTCGGTTTTTTAATTCTTATAAACAACTTGTTAAGTGACAAAATTTTCGCCTCCTAATTTTCTTTAATTATCTATTAATTTTTAAATTTATTCTTTTAATTTATTACAATGATGAAAAGAAATAGGTCTTAAAAGCATCAAGGCCAATTTCTTCTCACACTTTTATCAATTTTCCAAGAAGCCAAGCTCGATCGTTGACGGGAGCCTTTGCTTCGTCTCCACTCTTTCTCTACTTCGTTGAGTTGAAGTGGGGACTTAGCGTCGGTTCCCATGTATAAGACGGGTGAGAGCAACGAGGAGAGAGGACTACCTTTCTCTGTCTCCGCGCTCTCCCCCACAACAATTAAAACGGTTGAAGCTGGCTTGAAGACGAATTGTCAAGCGAAGAAAAATCTTCTAGCGAGAGACGCGCGTGACCAGGCCTAAGGGCAGGTGTGCTGCAGCCCGCGAGGTTGCAGACACTAACTTCAAATTTTCTATTGTTCGTTTTCGGTTTTGCTTTTCGTTTTTTTTTTTGTTGTTCTATTTCATTCATAGGGGTAATTTTTGTATTAAATTCATTGCGCAAACTAGTGTGTTGACTTATTTATTTATTTAAATTTTCTTTTTCGGATGTTGCTATACTAAACATCGTTTAATCGGGATTAGAGTCGGGAAAACTCGCTTGTCGTGTTTTGAGCGGGATAGTGCAGTGTGTTCGCGTATTCACGATTAGTTTTTTGGGTGCCTATCCGGAGCAGCTTGGAGAGTCCAGGAAAGCCGGCAATGCTGTGCCAGCCGGCCCACACTTTATAAATTACAGATAAGTACCCAAGTTCATAAATAGTTCATTTTTCTTCATGTTGTAATTCCTTAAAAAAAGGAAATAATAAACAGAAAGGACAAGTGTCATAAAAAGACATATCCGAGGGTAAAGCATGCAAGTTATGATGATATAATGAGTGCAAGCATGATTTTATTCTGATTGAATTTTTTCGAATTTTTTAGACCATTAATAAACATGTTAAAGTGTTATAGAGACTCATTAATCATCAAAATTTACCAAAAATTTCTATGTAAAAGGTGACGGTTATAAATCTAAGTTAACTGATAGGCCTTTGAATATTTTAATTTACACTCATTCCTGTAAATAGAATAAGAAGCAGATTTCTTGTTAATTGTAGAGTATTCATGAAATTTTACAATACAACTTTTCAAAAATAGATTGTGCGATATGAAGTATTAAAAAAAAATTATTACAAAAATTTTTTACTAATAAAACAGTGAGGGTTTATAAGCAAGGATTTTCATATAATAAATTTCCAGATTCACGAGATGATGAAATTCGCAAATCAGAAAAATAAGAGAATTTTTAAATTATGACATAAGTATTAAATAAATGATTTATTTAATGAATAGCATGACTAATTATGACTAAAGAAAAAAAATTTAATTAAGTGAAAAATGTATTTGAAGTATTTTCTTTTTTTATATTAACTGCAGAAACGAAGTTAATAATAAAGAGAGATCTACCACTGTATCGATTGTAGTATTAGTTTGAAAGATTTTGCTTTGTCTCAATTAAAGTTAAATTTAAAAAGTGAAATTTGTTTTTCTTTTATCCTGCCGTTTATTCCATTGAGGAATTTCGTTAACCTTACCTATTTAATTAAACAATAATAAAAAACCATATACAGTTAAGTAATGGGTAATTTAATGAAGTATAATTGGGTTGGTTTCTCGATTTCAGAAGGTAAATAGAAGTAAGTTGTTGGCGGCGAGGTTTTGTTATGGGAGGTAAAACTCTTTAAGGAAGACCCCGCCTCTTTACACAACTAAAACAATATATTTTGAAATAAAAACGATGCCATTTTCAAGTGTTCTTCCAGACTTTTCTTAATCCATCCTGGCTATTTCTGCACGTTGATTTTTCGCAGAACTATGATATTTTGAAATTCATACAATTTTTATCGAAAAAGGTCAAAAACATATGAGCAGGAGTGTATACATGTAGATAAGTTTGGTAAATAACAATACACATATAATTTTCAAATTTTGTCAAGATTATTTAGTTTACTGTTAATCTCTAAGAGTTATACTCATAGTATTAAAATAAGATATTTGTGATTATTTGAGTTAGTTTTTGACAAACGTGTTTTTTGCAGATTATAAAATTAATAATTCAACATTTTTTAAAAAAGTTATTTAAAAAAAAAGCGCCGAACTGATTTTTTTTTATTTTTAGCTTGAATTGATCTAGAAGCAGTATAGAAACAATAAATTTTCAAATTTTGTAATAACAAACAACTTTCATTAAAACTGGCTCAGGAGCACCGTGCTTCTCTTATAACCCTAATTCAATTTTAAATTTAATTCATTTAATATCTAAAATAGTTATTAATAATCAAACGTGACCATTTGTATTTGTAGAATCGTTGTTAGCTAAGTCGCCATGCTTAGCTAACGCTTAATGTTTAAAAGTCGTTAATAACCAGAGCATCTTGCCTAGCTATAGCAGACTTTTTTAATGAAAAAATGTTAGTAATTTGTTTGGTATTATGTTAAAAGACCGTTTTTTTTAAGAACCGAACGCCTTAACATTCGAGGCTTAGCGCAGGGTTTATAGGAAAGGAACGTTGCTTGCTTGGATAAGCTCTTTATTATTATATGCTATATAAGTTAACGAATTTACAAAGAAGGATGTTAAACACGTGTAAAATATGCCTTGCTTAAGACAATGCAATGGCTAAGCGCCCGCTGTGTTCTTAAACAAGTTACAACCGCACAGTACAAGAATCGATCCAAGAGTGACGAGAGTCACGAGCTCAACGCACTGCTTGCATCAGCTCTCTTTGGTATCCCTCCCACTCCAATACTAAAGTAGAAGAGTGGGACAGAGATCCGTGCACTTACACATGCAAGAGCGTGTACACGTACATGCGCATTTGTATGTTCAACCACTTTGGTCTTTTTTGGTGTTTGCGTTTTTTTTGTGAATGCACGTATCATTAAGTATAGTATGGTTTTAGGGCCGTACTTACTTGGGCGCTCACATTGCCCCTCGAATAAAAATAGATTTTGAATTTTAATGGAATTAATTAATAGAAAAAATCGATTTCGTTTTCTCTAACGTGACTTAAACAAAGATGTGCGCTCAAACACAAAATATGATTTTTTCGTGTGTAGACTTTTCACACTAACTAAACTTTATTTTTATGATTGCGTAAGTAATTAATACTAGCAAAAAATACCTCGCTCCTAACGTCGCTCGGTTGAATTTTCATATATTATATTATTATATATAAATTAGCCAATTTTAAAATAAAATAGGATTGCCGCAACTTATGAATTTTGATATTCTAGTTTTGTACAAAGTTAAATTTTTATATTTTTATAAAAAAGATTAATTAAAGTTACAATGTACATAAAAATCGTTTAAATACAAATTGTATCATGATGAATAAAGAATTTGTTCTATAAAATTGCATTAGAATCAATGACAAAATATAATAGGAATTCATTCTTTTTAATCACGTGTTTCAATCACGAACCATGAAATAATCGAAAATGGTATTTGACGTTTACTAGAACAAAGAGTGGCGATATAATTTCAAGTAGTACTATAGCTTGAATTTTAGGGACCAATGATGGTACTATTATATTATGAAGTAAGAGCGTGAATTTGCGATGCTTAGTGTCTTTTTTTGAAACTAAGACTTATATTTCACCTACTCGATTCAAGAGCCATATTTCGCAGAAAATGTAATTATTAATCTCTTTTCAGGCGTCTTTTCCAGTTACTAAAATTGAAAATTAATAAATATAGAATTATTTACATAATATATAACACTTTAAAATTACTAATAATTAATATTTTAATTCGTGATATTTAAAGAATAAAACGATACATGTTTATCTTCCATTTTCCGTTTTAAAATAGTTACTTTTGAGTTTTAAATTAATTATTAGTAATTCAAAATTGATATATATATTATATGATTTACATTATAATTATCAACCGTAGAAAATTTTTACACAATTTAATGGGTTTTACGTTGATAGGTATTAATTAAATTGAAGTTTTTCGCTCCTAACTGGTTGAATTTTCTTTTATTATATTATTATGTATAAATGACTAATTTTAAGTAAATGAGAAATAATTAATTTAAGTTAATTTTGAGTACTGAATAAAATTAAAAATAATTTGATGAAACATAATATAAAAATATATGTACACATGTGCTTAAAGTAAAAAAGCGTATAATTTATTTCATCAAGTGACTATTTCTCAATCTACTTCCATAAGAAAAACAAAGATAGTACGATATTTGATATAGATAAACTGAGAACTGGGAACTGAGTAACAACTACAATTTCTAGACCTTAATATATGACTGTTACAAGTTGTGTTATTCCCCTGTTTTTACCGGTTGTTCACCGAGTGGCGGCAGAGCAGAGAGCTAGGGCAGAGGGCCTGAACAAAAGGACGCCGGTAAAAAGAGAGAGAGAAAGTAGACCAAGAGAGGCTTGGGCGCACCAAGGGGTGGGAGGCGGCTCTGTCAGAGGGACAGTGCTGCATATATAAGTGAGGTAGCGTTGCGACTCGGGCTCCGTAATCTATCAGCTATTGTCGGTATTCTTAGACAGCGGTCGTGCTGGTGATGCGCGCTGGTTACATATCGGACCATCCGACGCTACGCGAAGAAAAGGCGCGGGAAAACCCGCGTCGTGATAGAAGACTATTTTCTTTACATTATATAATTGTTGTGTTCTTGTGATATATTTTCTTTACCATTTGTATACTTGTTGTGTTCGCGCTATGTACTTTTCTTTAAGAGATAATTAATAAACATTTTTGCTTTAATGAGTGTTTTTGATTGTATACATCGTCCCCGCTCCTTAGCAGATTGCTACCGTCGTGAACATTGGTGCCGAAACCCGGAAACTATATATACCAGAAGGAGCGGGTGAAAGTTATAGTGTGATTAAACAGTGAGTGAAAGTGTACACAATAGTGTTTAAATTGTGTGAAAGACTACTTGGATTCTATAATGCCGAAAGCGAGAGGTAGAAAGCGACCTAGGGGCGGTGCACCGCAGATTCGACAATCAACTTCATCAGGAGGCTTTATTGAAGACGAACAGGAAACCCACACAAAGAAACCATGCCTCGGTCATCTAGAAGCGGACGCACTTCCACTGGTTTTGACACCTAAGGGGAGGAGAAGTCACCAGAGAAGAATAATACAACGCGATCGCAGTAAGGACCAAGGTGAGTCAATGTTAAATGCGATGACTATTGAAAGGGAGGGCGATAGCGGCGATTCAAGCGTAGGGAACACGTCACTAATAAGTCAATTAGAATTAAGAGCCGAGTTGCAACGCATAAAGGCTCGAAAAAGAGCCACGGACGAACGTGAAAAACTTGAGTTACAACGTATCGACATCGAATTAGCGGCACAAATAGCAGAAAAGTGCGGTTCTCAGCCTGATGCAGAGGCGTCGAAATCCGACGCAAACTCTTGAAGACCTCGAGATTATCTAGGAGATAGTAGGGAGTCGGCATCGAACGCGGAAATTGATCGATCGGTGATTGCAGAGGGCAATTCGACCGACCGATTAATTAGCCGTCTCACTACGAGAGATCTCCCGAATTTCGACGGTGACTGCATGGAATGGCTGCGATTTAAAGGAGCATATGAGCAGTTCACAATACTCGGACGTTATTCAGATCAGGAAAATGTAGCTCGTTTAGGTAAGAGTTTGAAAGGCCAAGCATATGAGGCCGTTGCGTCGTTGATTATATCATCGCGTAGTGCGGAAGAGATCATGCGAACATTGGAACTGCGCTTTGGGGACCCAGAAGAAATCATCGAGCGAGTAGTTAGCGAAATTGAAAGGTTACCAAAAATCAACACAGGTCGCATGGACCTCGCCACCTTTGCCACCACCGTAAGAAATAGCATTACTGTAATGCACACATTGAAACACATAGGACACCTTCATAATCCGCAGTTAATTGGGACTATAGTAGAAAAGATGCCTTCAGCCTTAATATATAATTATAATCGGTACATAAGCGGGCGCGAGAGCGATATCCCGCGATTAGACACACTAGCAGAATTCTTATATGCGGAAGCGGAAATGGCTCGTAAAGCAGGTACATCTAGATCAACGCGAACCTTAGATAGAAAAAATAACTCGGCAGAAAAACGTACAAAAACCCCCTTTTTTAAGCGCCCCGAAGTCATATGCACCGCGACAAGGGAAACAGCACTAGCTAATCGTATGAATAGAGATAGAATAGCACGGGTCATATGTCCGTACTGTAATAAAAATGAACACAACATCACTGAATGTGAAGAGTTCTTGAAATTATCTGTACCAGATCGCTGGGTGTGGGCCAGGGCAAAGAAGGTGTGCTTCTTATGTTTATCAAGTACGCACTTTATAAACAAATGCCAAGCGACAACTTGTGAAATAGCAAATTGTCGAAGACCACACCATGCGCTTTTGCATGAGGCTAAAAGTTGCCATAAGAAAGAGGGCGGGAACGGCGGCTCAGAGAAGCGACGAGCATCACTCACCGTCATTTCCAGGGAAAGAAACGAAAAGAGGATGTGACCATTGTCACAGGTCCTCTTAAAAATAATACCTATAGTTCTGATTGGCCCGTCAGCAGAACTCAGAACATACGCATTATTGGATGAAGGCTCCACAATATCGCTGATCGATAAGGAGGCGGCGAAAATAATCGGAGCTAGAGGATCTATAAATAAGGTAACATTAGCAAGTTTTAATGATGTCAAAGGTCTGGAATATGAAACACGAGAAATAAGCTGCGATATAGTAGGGAGCACAGTAACGACCTATAAACTCCATGGATTACTATCGATAGCAGATCTCCAGCTTCCCGAACAATCACTAACACCAGAGTCAATCAACATCTTTGCCTTTTGAAAGGACGTAGAAGTAGAACCGTATTTTAATGCAATACCGTCGTTGCTACTCGGTCAGGATCATTGCGATATAATAGTTTCGCGCGAAATAATATGTAGAAAGGGCCTGGTGGCGTCCAGAACAAAACTCGGGTGGATTATTCATGGCCGTGAGCCACTGGTAAAATATGAAGGTGCTACCAACTCTGTGCTTTACACCAATAGTCAGGGACGCCAATATCATGACAATGACGAGCTGCACGATTTGGTGTGCGACTATTTCAAGCTGGATTCGATGGGTATTATCAGATCTACAAAAAATAAGGAAGTAAGCGAGCATATATTGCAACAATTGGAATCAACGACAAAAAGAGTAGGAGACAGATGGCAAACGGGACTACTGTGGAAAAGGGGCGAAAGGAAGTTACCCCAAAGTGAAGAAAATGCTAGAAAACGTTTGCTTAATACCGAAAAAAGACTCGATCGAGATCCGTCATATGCGCGACTGTATTACGACAAAATGAATAGCCTCTTCGAAAATGGGTATGCTGAAAAGGTGAATAGTGATACGGGGGGGCCTATATGGTATTTACCACATTTTGGTATATTGAAACCAGAACAGCGTGACCAAATGCGTATCGTATTTGACGCAGCGGCTAAAGCAGGAGGAGTTAGCTTGAATGAGTACCTCGAGGCAGGACCAGATCTTTTAAGACCCTTGCTCGCCATTTTAATGAATTTCAGGCAGGGGGTTATCGCTGTAAAAGGAGATATTAAAAATATGTTCCTACGTATATTAATGGAACCACGAGATAAGGACGTGCAAAGGTTCTTGTGGCGAGGCTCAGATAGAAACAAACCACCTGAGGTTTGCAGAATGACGCGAGTGGTATTTGGAGTGACATCCTCACCATGTAGTGCACTATTCGTCCGAAACAAAAATGCAAAAGAAGCACCCATAGAACTCCGGAAGGGAGCCGAGGCTAGCAGGGACAACACGTATATGGATGATTATCTAGATATCTTTAATACAGTAGAAGAAGCGATCACAACAACAAAACAAGTCATAGAAGTAAACCAACGAGGAGGGTTCCAAATGCACAAATGGTCAAGTAATGAGTCACAGCTAATGGAATCGATTCAAGGTAAAAAACCTAAGGAAAATGCAATGAAGTTAAGGCCAATTAATAATGACCAGTGCGAGAAAACGCTCGGATTATATTGGGATACTTCAAAAGACGTGTTTAAATTCAATGTGAATGCAGAAAAATTCCACAAAGGAATCTCAAATACGGACAAAGTGCCTACAAAACGGGAAGTATTAAGGATAGTAATGTCGGTCTATGACCCACTAGGCTTTGTCACTCCAGTCACAATCAAAGGAAAAATTTTGCTTCAAAGTGTCTGGAGAAGCGGAGTATCATGGGACGCACCTATTACCGAACAAGATTTAATAATATGGAGGGAATGGATGAAAGACCTCCCAGAAATCAGTCAACTAAAAATACCGCGCTGCTACGTCACCAGGGAAAAAACCAAAAGGCGTATTGAGATTCATCTCTTTTGTGATGCCAGCGAACGTGCGTATGCGACCGTGGGTTATTGGAGGATTTTAAACCGGGATGGATCCTACTCAGTCACGATAATTGCGTCGAAAGCCCGTGTCACGCCACTAAAGCCAATTTCCATACCCAGATTGGAACTACAAGCAGCCTTATTAGCAACAAGGTTAGCCAAGGTGATTGAAGAGGGGCATTCCTACAAAATAGATCAGAGATATTTCTAGACAGATTCGCGCACGGTGCTCTGCTGGATAACCGCAGACCCTCGATCATACCACACGTTTGTGGCCAACAGGCTAGGAGAGATTAACGAGGAAACTCAACAAAACGAATGGAGATGGGTACCGTCAAAATCTAACCCCGCCGACTACGCTACGCGGTCCATTTCTCTAAAAGGCGAAAGTATGGAAAGATGGTTAAATGGTCCATCATTTCTCGCTTATGAAAAGGGTAAATGGCCCGAACCAATGAACATACAACGCCCGGAAAGAGCAGAAGCGTTAAAAACAGAGAAAAAGCGAACCATATTAATCATCAACCATCCAAGTAATCTTTCAACCTTGTTACCCGACATAAATCAATACTCTAAGTGGAGACGGTTATTGCGTAGCACGGCCATGATACTCCGAGCAGCAGAAAAATGGCAAACATATAAGCGCAAAACCACGACATTAAGCTTCAGGAAAAAATATCTCACTCAAGATAATATAAACAATGAGAGAAGTATAGGGTTAGAGATATCACATATCAAAACCACGGAGACCATGTGGCTGAAGCGAGCACAAAGTGAGATGTTCAAGCAAGAAATATTTGCCATAAAAAAGGGTTTACCTTTACCAAAAAACAGCCATATACTTAACCTGACTCCAACGATAGACGCAACGGGATTACTAGTAGTACAAGGTCGCACGTCTGCGATCAAAAACACATTGGGTACGAGCAACAGCCTCATCATTCTGGAAGGAAAGCACAGCCTAACGCGATTAATAATGGCCTATTATCACGAGATTAACGGCCACATTAACCATGAGACAGTTTTAAATGAACTAAGACAAGTCTATTGGATAGTGAATGCTCGTATCACGCTAAAAGGCTTGATCAATAAATGCCAAATGTGTATACTAAAAAGAGCTAAACCTCAAGTACCAAGAATGGCGGACCTGCCCAGGGATAGACTAACACACCATTGTCGACCTTTCACATGTAGCGGAATAGATTATTTTGGTCCAATGGCGATCAAAGTAGGCCGTCAACGACACAAAAGATGGGGCGTAATATTTACGTGCCTCACAACTAGAGCAATTCATATTGAATTAGCTGCTAGTCTTGATACGGATTCGGCAATCATGGCCGTAAGACGAATGGCTTCTCGTAGAGGACAGCCAAAGGTGTTATGGTCAGACAACGGCACGAATATGCGTGGAGCAGATAACGAGCTACAGCGCGTCGTTAGAGAACACGATCGCGTTAAGCAGCATAACTATGCAACGGAAGCAAACATGGAATAGAAGTTTATCACGCCGAGTGCGCCTCATATGGGAGGTGTCTGGGAGCGTATGATAAGATCAGTGAAGGTCGCCTTGAAGGCAGTGCTTACAGAGCAGGCTCCCACTGAAGAGACATTGACCACTTTATTGACTGAAGTAGAGCATGTCATCAATTCTAGACCCTTAACTTATGTATCGAGCGATCCACATCACCTAGAAGCAATTACGCCGTTGCATTTCTTAATAGGATATTCTACTGGTCATACGCTGTCTGGCCACTAAGTAACGACAAACGTATGCCCTAAAAGGCGGTGGCGCATCGCGCAGAACATGGCCAATCAATTTTGGACTAGATGGTTAAAGGAGTATCTGCCCACGTTAACGATCAGAAGTAAATAGCAGTATGACACTACACCAATAGAAATCGGAGACGTAGTACTGGTGATCGATTACGCTGTTCCCCGCAATACCTGGGTAAAAGGAGTTGTCGAAGAAACATTCGCTGGTACTGACAACAGAATCCGGAGTGTTAGGTTGAGAACGGCAACCGGAAGCCTCGTGCGACCAGTTGCTAAGATCATTATGTTGTCGCGTACCATCATGTAGTTGTGAAATGGTACCATGTACTATCTCACAACGGGTGGAAGGATGTTACAAGTTGTGTTATTCCCCTGTTTTTACCGGTTGTTCACCGAGTGGCGGCAGAGCAGAGAGCTAGGGCAGAGGGCCTGAACAAAAGGACGCCGGTAAAAAGAGAGAGAGAAAGTAGACCAAGAGAGGCTTGGGCGCACCAAGGGGTGGGAGGCGGCTCTGTCAGAGGGACAGTGCAGCATATATAAGTGAGGTAGCGTTGCGACTCGGGCTCAGTAATCTATCAGCTATTGTCGGTATTCTTAGACAGCGGTCGTGCTGGTGATGCGCGCTGGTTACATATCGGACCATCCGACGCTACGCGAAGAAAAGGCGCGGGAAAACCCGCGTCGTGATAGAAGACTATTTTCTTTACATTATATAATTGTTGTGTTCTTGTGATGTATTTTCTTTACCATTTATATACTTGTTGTGTTCGCGCTAAGTACTTTTCTTTAAGAGATAATTAATAAACATTTTTGCTTTAATGAGTGTTTTTGATTGTATACATCGTCCCCGCTCCTAAGCAGATTGCTACCGCCGTGAACAATGACCATAAATTTGAATTATGAAATTAACTTTTACGTGAAACATGCTTAAAAAAAATTCTGTGTTTATTTCTAATAAAAATATCTTGACAAATCTATTTTATATATATGAAATACGAAATTTAAATTAAAAAACCATAAGATTAAAATACACATTTTAGGTTAATTTTAATTTTGAATATTTCAGAATAATAAAATAACTATTTGCGATTACTTGACAATCCTTTTTGCATCTAATATAAAATTTTAATGAGATACAAATATTAGAAAGTGTATGTATCACAAGTAAGGTTTGCATATCATAAATATTATAATTTTTAGAAAATTCTTGATATTAATAAATTAATAATTTAAATAATTAAATATTTTTTCATCGATGACAAGTAACCTTTCAAATATAGTTAAAATAATACTGTTAATGTCAATCAAATAACATTTTCATCAAAATGTATTCCAACGCTATAATTATTAAAATAAACATTTTTATTTGACTACAATCTATTGTAATAATTATTTTTTTAATATATATATTAAAAAATAATAATTTTATTTGATGAACAGTTATATAGATATTATACAGTGGCGTGCATAAGTTTCTGGCCAAAAAAAAAAATTAGTCAATTTTTAAAGTTTTATATCTTTGTAAAAAATTGAAATTTCTTTAAAATTTAAACGGCATTTTAAAGTACAATTGAAAATCTTTCAAATACCGGCGGGTTTGTTCAAAAATATTGAAAATTGGATTTTTTACATAAAAAAAAAAAACTATTTTTTTTAAGGTTTTTTTTGGCCATGAAAAATTTGATATAATTTTTGAACCACTAGGTGGATTTGAAAACAACCAATATAAAAAAGATGCGTATTCATTTCCTCTTTAAAATGGGCATAGCTGGATCAATTTTTATTGAGCGGTTCAAAAGTTACATCATTTATCGCGAAAAATTTCGCTATTTCTTCAAGCTTCATTATCTAAGTATCTATGCACCGCAGAGAAAAACTCATAGAAGAAAAAATGTTCGTTTTTCGAAGTAGAATAAGGGTACATTAAAAATTTATCATTTCAGAAAAAAAAATTTTTTTACTTTTTTCCACAGGTATGATGGTATACAATTACGTATCATTAATTAATTAATGATACGTAATTGTAAAATTTTTTTACTTTTTTCCACAGGTTTGATGATACACAATTACGTATCATTAATTAATTAATGATACGTAATTGTATATCATCATACCTGTGGAAAGAAGTAAAAAAATTTTTTTTTCTGAAATGATAAATTTTTAATGTACCCTTATTCTACTTTAAAAAACGAACATTTTTTCTTTTATGAGTTTTTCTCTGCGGTGCATAGATACTTAGATAATGAAGCTTGAAGAAAAAGCGAAATTTTTCGCGATAAATGATGTAACTTTTGAACCGCTTAATAAAAATTGATCCAGCTATGCCCATTTTAAAGAGGGAATAAATACGCATCTTTTTTATAGTGGTTGTTTTCAAATCCGCCTGGTGGTTCAAAAATTATAACAAATTTTTCATGGCCAAAAAAAACCTTAAAAAAAATAGTTTTTTTTTTCATGTAAAAAATCCAATTTTCAAAATTTTTGAACAAACCTGCCGGTATTTAAAAGATTTTCAATTGTACTTTAAAATGCCGTTTGATTTTTAAAGAAATTTCAATTTTTTACAAAGATATAAAACTTTAAAAATTGACTAATTTTTTTTTTTGGCCAGAAACTTATACACGCCACTGTATAATATTTATATAACTGTTCATCGAATAAAATTATTATTTTTTAATATATATATTAGAAAAATAATTATTACAATAGATTTTAGTCAAATAAAAATGTTTATTTTAATAATTATAGCGTTGGAATACATTTTGGTGAAAATGTTATTTGATTGACATTAACAGTATTATTTTAACTATATTTGAAAGGTTACTTGTCATCAATGAAAAAATATTTAATTATTTAAATTATTAATTTATTAATATCAAGAATTTTCTAAAAATTATAATATTTATGATATGCAAACCTTACTTGTGATACATACACTTTGTAATATTTGTATCTCATTAAAATTTTATATTAGATGCAAAAAGGATTGTTAAGTAATCGCAAATAGTTATTTTATTATTCTGAAATATTCAAAATTAAAATTAACCAAAAATGTGTATTTTAATCTTATGGTTTTTCAATTTAAATTTCGTATTTCATATATATAAAATACATTTGTCAAGATATTTTTATTAGAAATAAACACAGAATTTTTTTTAAGCATGTTTCACGTATAAGTTAATTTTATAATTCAAATTTATGGTCATATATTAAGGTCTAGAAATTGTAGTTGTTACTCAGTTCCCAGTTCTCAGTTTATCTATATCAAATATCGTACTATCTTTGTTTTTCTTATGGAAGTAGATTGAGAAATAGTCACTTGATGAAATAAATTATACGCATTTTTACATTAAGCACATGTGTACATATATTTTTATATTATGTTTCATCAAATTATTTTTAATTTTATTCAGTACTCAAAATTAACTTAAATTAAGTAATTCTCATTTACTTAAAATTAGTCATTTATACATAATAATATAATAAAAGAAAATTCAACCAGTTAGGAGCGAAAAACTTCAATATAATTAATACCTATCAACGTAAAACCCATTAAATTGTGTAACAATTTTCTATGGTTGATAAATATAATGTAAATCATATAATATATATATCAATTTTAAATTACTAATAATTAATTTAAAACTCAAAAGTAACTATTTTAAAACGGAAAATGGAAGATAAACATGTATCGTTTTATTCTTTAAATATCACGAATTAAAATATTAATTATTAGTAATTTTAAAGTGTTATATATTATGTAAATAATTCTATATTTAATAATTTTCAATTTTAGTAACAGGAAAAGCCGCCTGAAAAGAGATTAATAATTACATTTTCTGCGAAATATGGCTCTTGAATCGAGTAGGTGAAATATAAGTCTTAGTTTCAAAAAAAGACACTAAGCATCGCAAATTTACGCTCTTACTTCATAATATAATAGTACCATCATTGGTCCCTAAAATTCAAGCTATAGTACTACTTGAAATTATATTGCCACTCTTTGTTTAAGTACCTTAGTACATAAATTAGATATACTTGATTTAGAACGTATTTGAACAATACTTTCCTTTCTCCGTGCAGTCGTTAGTTCTAGTAAACGTCAAATACCATTTTCGATTATTTCATGGTTCGTGATTGAAACACGTGATTAAAAAGAATGAATTCCTATTATATTTTGTCATTGATTCTAATGCAATTTTATAGAACAAATTCTTTATTCATCATGATACAATTTGTATTTAAACGATTTTTATGTACATTGTAACTTTAATTAATCTTTTTTATAAAAATATAAAAATTTAACTTTGTACAAAACTAGAATATCAAAATTCATAAGTTGCGGCAATCCTATTTTATTTTAAAATTGGCTAATTTATATATAATAATATAATATATGAAAATTCAACCGAGCGACGTTAGGAGCGAGGTATTTTTTGCTAGTATTAATTACTTACGCAATCATAAAAATAAAGTTTAGTTAGTGTGAAAAGTCTACACACGAAAAAATCATATTTTGTTTTAGGGGACAAACCTCAACATTAACATAGTTGTTAAGTGCTTGATTAGGCGTTTGAGCGCACATCTTTGTTTAAGTCACGTTAGAGAAAACGAAATCGATTTTTTCTATTAATTAATTCCATTAAAATTCAAAATCTATTTTTATTCGAGGGGCAATGTGAGCGCCCAAGTAAGTACGGCCCTAAAACCATACTATACTTAATGATACGTGCATTCACAAAAAAAACGCAAACACCAAAAAAGACCAAAGTGGTTGAACATACAAATGCGCATGTACGTGTACACGCTCTTGCATGTGTAAGTGCACGGGTCTCTGTCCCACTCTTCTACTTTAGTATTGGAGTGGGAGGGATACCAAAGAGAGCTGATGCAAGCAGTGCGTTGAGCTCGTGACTCTCGTCACTCTTGGATCGATTCTTGTACTGTGCGGTTGTAACTTGTTTCAGAAAACAGCGGGCGCTTAGCCATTGCATTGTCTTAAGCAAGGCATATTTTAAACGTGTTTAACATCCTTCTTTGTAAATTCGTTAACTTATATAGCATATAATAATAAAGAGCTTATCCAAGCAAGCAACATTCCTTTCCTATAAACCCTGCGCTAAGCCTCGAATGTTAAGGCGTTCGGTTCTTAAAAAAACGGTCTTTTTACATAATACCAAAAAAATTACTAACATTTTTTCATTAAAAAAGTCTGCTATAGCTAGGCAAGATGCTCTGGTTATTAACGACTTTTAAACATTAAGCGTTAGCTAAGCATGGCGACTTAGCTAACAACGATTCTACAAATACAAATGGTCACGTTTAAAAGCGTTACACGATATATATATATATATATATATATATATATATATATATATAGGTATACAGAGTGGCAGTTGCAGCGCGCGTGTGTATACATATCGTGCCAGTACGTGCACACTGCCTCACATCCCCACCTCTCTCTAACTCAGTGTGCGTGGCCTTCTGTCTCTTTCTCACTTATATCAGTCATCGCTTTCTATCTCTTTCTCTTATATTCGTTGCGATGTGCTGTTTCATTTCTCCTGCTTTTTGTCGATTGTTAATAAATCGAGTGAATTGTAATTCTATAAGAATGGAATTGAAAACTTTTTCATCATATTTTAGTTACCATTAAGGAGGTTAGTGCGCCCCGCTTAACATCATGTGTGCAGACCTCGGTGCAGACAACGTTTCGCACCTTGAGTTAACTGGGCGCATTGTTTGCTAGCATGCTAGTATACGTACAAATTTTGTAAATCGCATCCATTCAATGACTATATCTGTTAAACTATGAAGCTAGGCTATCTGAAATTTTGATATTATATTCTAATTATAATTATTAAAAATATATCAGTTTTTTGGTTTATTCTTAAGAAAATTATCGGAGTTATTGATAAAAACGTTCGCTTTTTTCTGTTTCATGGCGACCTACCCATAAGACGCTGTGTTAAATTTTCTAACTTTCAGACTTCATATCTCGGCTTCGGTGAAGCTAAGCTATCTGAAATTTTAATATAATGTGTAAAATAGTGCTATTTTTACTGTCTTAAAATTTCAAGATATTCTTAAGAAAACGGGATATCGCACTAACCCCCTTAACTGATAGTTACTTTGGTACAATATAAAAATAAGAATAGTGGTGTACAAATTACTAAATGTACTTCTGATAAACATACAAATTTATGAATGATTCCATTATTGTATGTTAAAACTTTGTACATAAAACTAATTAATAAATCTTATCATACAAAAATTACAGTATTCAAATTATTTTAACATTTTTACTACTTGAAGGACAAAAAAACAACAGTGCCGTCTAGGGACGCCCGAAAGAAGCGAAACTTTTTATAAAGCGTAAGAATTAAGCGTTAAAAAAAATAATGAAAAAAATACGTAAGGGAAAAAAATTAAGAATTGAGAAAAAATAAAAAAAAATAAATATTTTGGGAAATAAAAGAAAACACATTTAAAATAAAATACACGCCTAAAAATGCAAGGCTACAGCGGAGCTCTCTTCACGATTAGAAGAAGAAAAAAAGAGAACTCTGATGTAGCCTTGCGTTTTTGGGCGTGTATTTTATTTTAAATGTGTTTTTTTTTATTTCCCAAAATATTTATTTTTTTTATTTTTTCTCAAGTCTTAATTTTTTTCCCTCATGTATTTTTTTAATTTTTTTTTTTAACGCTTAGGTCCTACGCTTTATACAAAGCTTTGCTTCTTTCGGGCGTCCCTAGACGGCACTGTTGTTTTTTTTAATAGTCAATTATAAAGATAGGAAAATATATGAAATATGAATAATTTTTTCTTATTATGTCTATAATTTTGAATTTATATTTATGAACTGTCTAGATAGAAGTGAAATTTCCCCTAAAAAAGTAAACATTTCAAAAGAAAATTTACTTATTATTTGCGAAACACTTATTATAAATGCGGAAAAAAATAATATTCTGTAATATCACTCTAAAATTTGTATTAAATATCATCATTGAAAGTACAATTATTTTATCATGTTGAATTTGTTGTCAAAGTTTGATTATATTTCACTATGAGAAGATATAAGAATTAACTGTCATATTTAACTGATGTCTTTCCATTCTATTTCTGAATTTTCGTAAAAGGAATGTATTAACTTGTACACAGTGAAAAATTTTTCGGAACTTTACATCGCTGAGCATGGTAAGTATTAGGACCCTTTCTAAGCGTGTTAAATACTCACGAAACCCGGTAAAATTACATAATCCATCGTTTCTAACCTACATTCGATACAATTTAATAAAAAATATACGTTAAACGTTTATTACTCATGACACTATGAAATTTGAAATTTGAATTATTTAATAACTTTATGTTAATCAATTAGTAAGAATAAAATATTTCTTATTGTGTTTAAAATGTGTTTTTATTGTCGCGAAAGCTCACGTATGTCATGAATTTTTACCGGACAGCCATGTTGATATTGAAACATTACAATGCTAAGCACGGGGAAAATACCGTGATCATAGTAGGACCTACGCTCAGCGATGTAAAGTTACATAAAAATGTAACTTCACATCGCTAAAACATGTAATTATTTACAGAAAACTGGTATAGTTATCAGAAAATTTTTCAAAGCGTAGTATATACCATGATGATTATTTATTTAAATTTTCAAATTATTCTAATCATTAGTTTTCAAGATATTTAGATTTCTGATTCCAAATAGAAAAATATTAGTAAATAATATTGGAACCCAAACTCCTCAATAACTAATGAATAGATTTATTTAAAAATTTAACTGAAGAATCTTCGTGCTACATATTATATGTTAATGCATCTCTTTATTCAAAATTTTCAAATACAATGGAAATATAGTTAATATTTATCAGCGCAAGTGTACTGTCCATTTTACATCTCCTTAAATACTTATAAAATTTACATAATATTTTATAAAAACTATTAAAATGATAATCATATATTTAATATTATTTTAAACTATGAATAAAAAGATTAAAAAATTATTATTAAGGAAGTACCTTCGCTTTAGTATGACATGACAGATTTGGTCGAAACTATGCAAAATTGTTTGTTTTTATGTCTTAAATGCACTTATAAAATTTCATGAAGATTCGTTATCTCGTTAATGAGAAATTAGAATAATTATATAACATTTGTTCTTATGGGGAAACGTTAATATTGTGGTTGATCTTAAAATTTACAAAACGGAATAAAATGAAATTTTTTGAGGATAAACATAATATTACTGGCAACTTATAAAATAATTTTCAGAAACTTTCATTACTTTAACACGGAAATATAAATGAATAAATTATTCATTTATGTACGAATCTAGTTACTTTTATCGTACATAGCGAATGGTGGCTAAAACACACCATAACCTCAAATTTTCAAATTTCGTAAAAAGAGCATGTAAATGATTTGGACAGTAAAGATGATGATCTTAGCTCTTTAATTAATTTTAATTTTTTAGTTTTAAATAAAAATTATTTCTTTTTCTTATATTGATGCTAATTCTATCGAGTATGTTAAAATCACCATACAAAACATATATTCTTGGGGAGGGGAGATATCTAGTAACTTTTAATCAAATAAGCATATTGAAAATTTGACTCAAGTGGTGGACGAAGGTACCTCCTTAAGTGATAACTTATAAATAGTTATATTATTTTATTAAATACATTTCCAACTTGAATAATTATCTTAATGTTAAAACTAAATTTAATTAGCATTCAATACCACAAGTTATTTAAAAAATTTATCATTTTTCAAACTTACTAAAAAGTTATTTATAAAAAGTATTCCCATATCAAAATTTCAAAATTCTATTAATTTAATTTTTTATTCTTTATATTAGAGAATTAGTTTTGATGTGTAAATTTTCTTGTGATATGCAAGATATATATAGGGATATATCTGGAACTTTTTAATTTTGAGAAATTGTCTTCACAACAATTGAAAAGTCTATAATACAAGTTTCTGGAGTGGCACATTTTTTAATAAGGGCTTAAATTACTCGTTTCTGTGAGTAGAATATGTAATTAAATTTTGGTATCGATTGAACAATCGTTGTTTACGGTACATAATTTTATACGTCAAAAATGATACTTTTTTCATATTTTTCTACGTGTGTTTCTTGAGCTATAAAAAAAAGTAACGTACTTTCGATCATTCTCAAATTTTCTTAGCATAATGAATATGGTAAAAAGAGCAGTTTGAGCCTACCCTGGTACATGTGCCTCTCTTTAGGAAGCTGTTAGACTATTTTTAATGTAAGTGTAATTTTTAGATGAAAATTACACTAACATTAAAAATAGTCTAACAGCTTCCTAAAGAGAGGCACATGTACCAGGGTAGGCTTGAACTGTTCTTTTTACCATATTCACTATGCTCAAAAAATTTGAGAATGATCGAAAGTACGTTACTTTTTTTTATAGCTCAAGAAACACACGTAGAAAACTATGAAAAAAGTATCATTTTTGACGTATAAAATTATGTACCGTAAACAACGATTGTTCAATCGATACCAAAATTTAATTACATATTCTACTCACAGAAACGAGTAAAATAAGCCATTATTAAAGTGTGTAAGTACGTTACTTTTTTTATAGCTCAAGAAACACACGTAGAAAAATATGAAAAAAGTATCATTTTTGATGTATAAAATGATATACCGTGAACAACGTTTGTTCAATCGATACCAAAATTTAATTACATATTCTACTTACAGAAACGAGTAATTTAAGCCCTTATTGAAGTGTGTGCCACTCCAGAAACTTGTATTATAGACTTTTCAATTGTTGTGAAGACAATTTCTCATAATTAAAAAGTTCCAGATATATCCCTATATATATTATCTTATGGTTAAATATTTTATCACCTTTTTTTCTATTTTTTCATTGATTTGTACATATTTGAGCTCGGGGAGTCGAAAAATGTGGTTTCCAGAAAATGTCTGTATGTATGTGTGTGTGTGTGTGTGTGTGTGCGTGTGCGTGTGCGTGTGTGTATGTTTGTGTGTGTGTACGTGTGTGTGTGTGTGTGTGTGTGTGTGTGTGTGTGTGTGTGTGTGTGTGTGTGTGTGTGCACGTGCGCGCGCGGATGTATGATTTCAGTTAGTAAATTGTATCTCGAGAACTATTCTATGGATTTGCTTCTTATTTTGCATGGAATTTAGTTTTCAAACTAACTTGCTGGGAAGCTATTGATAATTGGTTCTTCTAGCGTAGTTATGATTTTAAAGTTGTTTAAAAAAACAAAAATTCGATTTTTAATTTTTTTGTTTTTTTTTGTTTACTACTCGATGAATTCGCTTCAAAATTTGCACGGAAATTATTTGTGATTGACCAAATAAAATAAATTTGAAAAAACTGATTGTCTTAGCTTAGTTTTGATTTTAGAGCATTTTGAAATTTTTGAAAAAAATGTCTATTTATTAGGCCAATAAAATCTTGAAAACTACTTGATGGATTTACTTCAAATTTTCCATTCAATTCAATTCTTCGATCAACTGGGGCCGAAGCTATTGAGAATTGGTTTTCGTAGCGCACTTTTAATTTTAGAAGCATTTTAAAATTTTTTAAAAAATTTTTATTTTTAATTTTTTTTCTATTTTACGAAAATCATTTTATAGATTTTCTCCAAAATTTAAATACAAGTTATTCGCTACTGTCTGAAAAAACAAGCTTTGGAAAACATATTTTCTCAGAGCAGTTTTAATTTTAGAGCATTTTGAAAATCAAAAAAAAATTTTTATTTTTCATTTATCTTTTATTTTGTGTAAACCATACTATGAATTTTCTTCAAAATTTTTGTACAATCAATTCGATATTGTCTGAAAAAAATAAGCTTTTAAAAACTAATTTTTTAGAGTGGTTACAATTTTAGAGAATTTTAAAGATTTAAAAAAAAATTTCGATTTTCTATTTCTTATTTTTTTTATTTTACGTAAAGTACTCGATAGATTTGTTCTAAAATTTGCAGGGAAATTATTTACAACTGCCGGAAAAAGGGAAATTATCAAAAATTTATTTTCATAGGATAGTTTTAATTTTAGAGCATTTTTAAAATTTTGAAAAAGAAATTTTGAAAAGAAAATGTTATTTATTCAGTCAATGAGATCTCGAAAATTACTCGATGGATTTGCTTCGAATTTCGCATACTATCTATGTTTTTGTATAAGTAGACGAGAAGCTATTGAAAATTGGTATTCATAGAGTAGTTTTTTTTTATAGAGCCATAAACATGAACTGTATTTATATATAAATATGATTGCATTTTATAAAGATTAGAAATTTTGTTGTCATCATTCTTTTTATTACTACATTATATCATTTTTTCATTAGAACAAATTTTTTTTATTACTTGATGATTTAAAATAAATTATAAATGTTGAAAAAGCAAACAGCTAGCATATATGTTCGAAATGTATAAAGTACAATATGAGTAAATATTAATGTTTTGTGGGTGGCTCCAGCGTGGGACACGCCTGCGGGGTTTGGCGCGCGGCGGCGATGCCTGATTATTGTGTTCCCTTTGTACCTGCAGGGAGGCGATAGGACGGGTGTTCCTTTCAGCGCGCTTCTGTTTCAGCCCAGTTGATCGCCGTTTCTCCCACGTGACGGATGTCTGCATTCGTTGTGCACATATAATTTCTAAAAATACGTTCGAGTGTCTTATAATTTATTTGTACGCGTAAATTAAGTTTTTTTTTTCTCTCCAACGGCGTCGGGCCGAATTGGTCGGTTTTCGCGCGTGAAACAGTGTAAGAATTATGTCAATCCTATTGTTGTGATCACGAGCTAACAACGGTACTGTTACCGTGTTATCGGAACTCGGAGAGCTCTCCTTCACTTCCCGCACGAATCAATCACTCTAGTTTTCCAGGAGACTGTCCCTGGTGATGGCTCCTGACGAAACACAGCCACGTGGTATTATCACGTAAGTGACTTCTATTATTGACATCTTTCATTATACAATACAACAATATCAACAATAATGTATTGTTATGCCTTTACCTTGGTTAACAATAATTAATTCTGTAATTAATTATTTATTATTTAATTTACTTGTTTAATCATGTCTTATACTAATTATTTTTATTGTTAAAAATAACAAAAAATGTATTGTAAAAAATTATCACATTTGCTCAGTTATGTGTTTAATTGCTCATCTTTTCCAACAACATATAATAATAATAATAATCGTCCTTCACGTAAACCAATTTCAAATTTTCGACGATACAATTAATGTTAGACAATTTTTTAATATTAAAATCACATTTAAATGAATATAAAAAAATTAATGAAATTCAAAGAGCTCTATGAGAAAGCATTCCGCCAAAGCACTTGGCAGCGTTTTTGCTATCCAAAAGATGTAGAAAATTTTTAAGGATTTAGATTAGAAGGATCAAAAGCTATAAATCCTTGAAATTTGGAAATTTTTCAAAATTTTTAGAAAAGTCCAAACTTAATCATTTTTTTTCCTGAAAATCTCGATATTTTAGAGAGAGATTCATAAGTATACTTCTTGTTGTAAATGAAGAGCAGAGTTAGCATGATTCTTTACAGAACCGGAATTTTGAAGTTTTCTATTAGTTCTTATATGTATTATATGGTAATTGAAATTACTCATGGTTCGCCACTTCAGAAATTTCTTTTCGCGAGCTTATTTTTTTCTATTTTATATGAAGTTTAAAATGAATTTTTTATGATGTAAGTCAGAGAAAACAATAAGGAGTTATAACAGTTTAAAATATATATTTTTATGTATAATTTATTTTCAATATAAAAATTAATCATAGATGGAAATATACATTTATATTCAATATAAAAAATAAATGATACATTAAAATATATATTTCAAACTGTCATAACTCCTTATTGGTGGCTCTTTCTTACACAACCGAAAATTTATTCTGAAGTTAATAAGAAATAGAAGAAAATAAGCTCTTGAAAAGCAATTTCTGAAGTGGTAACAATGAGTAATTCCAATTACCATGTAATACATGTAAGAACCAATAGAAAACTTCGAAATTTAGGTCTGTAAAAAATCATGCTAACTCTCCTCTTCATTTACAACAAGAAGTATTCTTATAAATTTCTCTGTAAAACATCAGGATTTTCAGAAAAAAAATCATAAAGTTGTTACTTTTTCAAAAATTTTGAAAAATTTCCAAATTTCAAGGATCTATGGCTCTTGATTCTTCCAATCTAAATCCTTGAAAATTTTTTTACACATTTTGGGTAACAAACAGAATATATTTTCAGAGTTTCAGCGATTTTTAATTTTTTGCTTTTCCAGTTTGTGTAAAATGTCCCATATATATATATATATATATATATATATATATATATATATATATATATATATATATATATATATATATGTTGTCGTAGGCCGTATTCGGTGGAATACCTATAGACCACGCTAAATTTGTATAGGCATTGCATACGTTCATGCTAATATCTCGACGATATTCTCTCTGTCAATACTCCTTAAGGGAGTATTGACAGCTCTATACTCCCTATGGGAGTATTGACAGATCGAGATATCGCACAGCATGGCCGTATATGACGCGAGTGACATCGATTCGTAGGTTAGTGAAAACAAAAGAATGTCGTTAGATATGTCAATGCTCATACAAATTCATATAAAATCTTAACTTTGCAGAATGTTTTGTTTAAACAAATTTTCAAAGTTAAACAGTTGATAAGTAAAATAAATAAGTAAATAATGACATTATTTACTTTTTTTTAATAAAACATATATCATTAATTTAAAAAAATCATTTTTATAGTTTCTCATACGGCCTACCAACGACATAAACTTATCTACGTAACTTGGGAGTACGAAGGATGAATACAGGCGAGACTAAAGTGTTTGTCGCTTGAGTATCATAAAAATAAAATAAAATAATAATAATAAAATAATAATATTTATACATAAACATATATATATACAGGGTGTCCCATTTTAACTTGGACACGTCAATAACTCTGAAAATATAGACTTTTGAAAAAAATGTTTTAAATGAAAGTTGTAGCGTTTCAAGGGGGGCATCCAATGGTGACCTTGATCGTGACCTTGACCATGACCTTCAAGGTTATTTGAAGGTCAAGTCGCTTTTCTTAAATGAAAAGTCATAATTTTGGTACCGAAAATGGAAAGAGCGGAAAATTTTACGTCCAAATATGACCTTGACCATGATCTTCAAGGTCATTAGAACGTCAAGTCGATTTTTTAAATGGAAACCCACGATCTTCAAGGTCATCTTAAGTTTAAGGCGAATTTTTAAGTGGAACCCTAGATTTTTGACTCCGCTATGAAAGGTACTGAAAATATTAAAGCTGAATAAGTCCTTGACCATTTACAAAATTTGACCTTCTAAGGTCATGATTGACGTTAAATAACTTATTAAATTTGATGATTAATTTCGGTAAGAAATAGCACGATACCAACTAGTAAGAGTAAGGACTAAGCGTTCCCAACCAGTTAAGGTCAGGAATAAGGTTCCCAACCAGTTAAGGTAAGGAATAAAGGTTCCCAACCAGTTAAGGTAAGAAATAAAGGTTCCTAACCAGTTAAGGTAAGGACTAAGCGTTCCCAACCAGTTAAGGTCAGGAATAAGGTTCCCAACCAGTTAAGGTAAGGAATAAAGGTTCCCAACCAGTTAAGGTAAGAAATAAAGGTTCCTAACCAGTTAAGGTAAGGACTAAGCGTTCCCAACCAGTTAAGGTCAGGAATAAGGTTCCCAACCAGTTAAGGTAAGGAATAAAGGTTCCCAACCAGTTAAGGTAAGAAATAAAGGTTCCTAACTAGTTAAGGTAAGGACTAAGCGTTCCCAACCAGTTAAGGTCAGGAATAAGGTTCCCAACCAGTTAAGGTAAGGAATAAAGGTTCCCAACCAGTTAAGGTCAGGAATAAGGTTCCCAACCAGTTAAGGTAAGGACTAAGCGTTCCCAACCAGTTAAGGTCAGGAATAAGGTTCCCAACCAGTTAAGGTAAGGAATAAAGGTTCCCAACCAGTTAAGGTCAGGAATAAGGTTCCCAACCAGTTAAGGTAAGGACTAAGCGTTCCCAACCAGTTAAGGTCAGGAATAAGGTCCCCAACCAGTTAAGGTAAGGAATAAAGGTTCCCAACCAGTTAAGGTAAGGACTAAGCGTTCCCAACCAGTTAAGGTCAGGAATAAAGGTTCCCAACGCTTTTATGTACATTTGATAAAATAAATATTTATCTTACTTAATCGTCATTGGCGTTACCTCTTGGTATGAGGTGTTCAAAGTGTCCACCCTGATTTTCTAAACATAATGTTAGTCTCCTCCTAAAGTTACGCATAACACGTTGCAAAGTTTCTTGCGTTACCGATTGACAAGCTTCTATTATTCTCTGCATCATGTTTTCTCTCGTTGTTGGAGCTTCCTGGTAGACAGCATCTTTAGCAAATCCCCAAAAGTATGAGTCAAGAGGATTCAAGTCCGGAGATCTTGGAGGCCATGGCACTGGACCATTGCGGATGATAAGCCGTTCATGATATTGTTGCCGAAGAAACGTTGTCACAATTCCAGCGTGGTGAGCAGGAGCGCCATCTTGTTGAAACCACATTCTTTGTCGAACATCTAATGGGATGTCTTCCAAATAACCAGGTAGATGATTTTGAAGAAAATCTAAATACATCATACCATTAAGGGGACGCTGTATCTCTCTATCCTTTTCTAATTGAAAAATGTAAGTTTTTTGAAAATCTAGTGATTCTTGATAGAAATTAAAGGTTGTCCGCTACTTGTTTAGTAAAAAGTAATATTTTCTCTGATGAGGACCAATTAATTTTGTTGCTTTTTTTTCAAGTAAAGTTTGACATACTTACAAAATCCTAAGTAAGGCTAGAGAATACGTTATTTAAGTATGTCAAACTTTACTTGAAAAAAAAGCAACAAAATTAGTTGGTCCTCATCAGAGAAAATATTAATTTTTACTAAACAAGTAGCGGACAACCCTTAATTTCTATCAATAATAACTAGTTTTCCCAAAAATTTACATTTTTTAATTAGAAAAGGATAGAGAGATACAGCGTCCTCTTAATAGTTCTTTCAAAGAAATGTGGTCCAATCATAGATCCATTAACTATCCCTGCCCATACATGTAAACTCCATCGATGCTGATTTAATACCTCTTTATACCAGTGAGGATTAACTGGCGACCAATAGTGACTGTTATGGCGATTAAGGCTGCCGTTACTATGAAATGTGGCTTCATCACAGAAACAAACAGACCAGAAGAAATCTGGATCTTGATCTAATTCATTAAGTGCCCATGTGCAAAAGTTTACTCTTAATATACAATCATTGTCATTTAATTCTTGAACAAGAGTAATATGGTAAGGATGATATCTGACTAATTGGAGCAGTCGATGTGCTGTTGCTCTAGGAATACCCAATTCTCGTTCAATCTGACGGAGACTGATATGGGGATTTATATGAATCATACCCAATATAGCGAGTAGACGAGGGTCGTTATTGTTCAGGACTCGATTTTGTCGCCTATGACGATGTAGTGCATTTGAACGCGATCTTCTTTCAATGTTTATAATTTGTTGTGGTCCTGGATGTCGACGATCAGGATAACGTTGACGGTAAAGCTGAGAAGCATTTCTGTAATTTCTGTGACATTCCCAAGAACTAAAAGAATATCAACCACATCATTTGCTAAATAATTAGCCATTTTTATGAAACTTTTAAAACAACTTTCGATAATTTTCTAATTTTAAGAGAAATAATTTTAGAAGTAAAGCTGTAAACTAATAAGTATTTAGTAGTCTTATTATTGAATAAATTTTGGAATCACAGGCAAATCTACAGCGACAAAGTATCTCAATTCTGAGACGCAGAAAAATATCTGAAATGTATAATAATATCTGAAAGCTCAAATTTGTAGAAATGAACGATGTGACTTTTTTTTTAATTACTATTTTTTATTTATTTAGCACGTCGCCGCGACTACTGCACATCTCGCCTAAAATGCTGAGTTGCGGCTATCGCTGCTTCGTTCTTGTGCTTCGACTATGCGTGCGAAGCTATCACCCGTAACACATTTAATTTAATGGGTTTTTGAGGTTGCTTATTAAGAATTGGAAATGTTTCGCTTGGACAAGATTTTCAAAAAATCAAAAACTTACAGCCATGGTTGAGGCTGCAGTTAATTACCGTTAGATATTTTGAAAAAACCTTACAATTATTCTAGACACATTTATAATAATTTTTATTTAGTTATTCTACCGTTCCGATGTTCAAAGTGTAGGTTTCCATTAAAAATTTGACTTGACCTCAAGGTCACCTTAAAGGTCATGGTCAAGGTCATTGTCAACGTCATATGTGGATGTAAAATTTTCCGCACTTTCCATTTACGGGATCAAAATTATGGCTTCCCATTTAAGAAAATCGACTTGACCTTGAAATGACCTTGAAAGTCATAATAAAGATTATGGCCAAGGTCATATTTGGACGTAAAATTTTCCGCTCTTTCCATTTTCGGTATCAAAATTATGACTTTCCATTTAAGAAAACCGAATTGACCTTCAAATAACCTTGAAGGTCAAGGTCAAGGTCACGATCAAGGTCACCATTGGATGCCCCCCTTGAAACCCTACAACTTTCATTTAAAACATTTTTTTCAAAAGTCTATATTTTCAGAGTTATTGACGTGTCCAAGTTAAAATGGGACACCCTGTATATATATATATAAATGTATAATTGCTGAAAATAACCACTTTTTACCGTTATATTATTTTTACAAATTTAATTATTATTTATTTATCCTATAACAATCAATTCATAGCATTTTTTATAATTTATTTTATTTTTCAGCTCTTAAAGTAAAAAGGTAGTAAATTAAATTAGTTAATAGAAAAGCAATTATTTTGTGAATATCTTTGGAAAAAGTTCATTGAAAATGAATTAGAATTCTTAAATGAATTTTAATTTTCAATAATGGTTTTGACTGAGAAAGATAAATTAATTGTTAAGGGACAGGGATTGTATAGTGGAATTGCTTTCATATTAACTGATATTCATATATTAGAATTTAATAATATTTCAAACCGGTACACCTCATTCAACATGCAATTTTTTTTACCAATTCAAAATCACAACATATTAAATTAGTACCGATTGATGGAGAATTTATACAGTTATTATTTTCCGGAAATTTGAAAAAGTGTCACCGGATTTGTGTGTATTATAATAATAAGGTAATTTATATATACGACAGTTTAAATCTTACATATCGACCAGATGAGCATAAGATTTATATAAACAGATTATTTCCAAACAAATTAGAATTGAGCATAGTATTCGAAACAGTACGATTACAAACAGATAATAATGATTGTGGCGTTTTTGCAATTGTTTTTGCTATTGCAATACTTGATAATTCAGGTCCATGTTGTTTAAAATATGATGTTTCTCCAATTATATTACGTTTATCAAGAATTTTTAGAACGCAACAAATAAGAATGTTACCAGTTTTGCAAGATTATAATAATGCAAATATTAATTACGATAATCCACCGGACATGATAAGGAGGAGTTTTTGTCACGAGCAACGTCTAAATTAAATACCATTAAATTTAGATTTTACCGAGCTTGAACTATTAAAAAAAAACACACAAATATATTTATTGGCAGAACAAAAAAAGATCATGGAGATGTATCGTAAACAAAAGAATTCGAATCGTGAAACAATTTTGATGGAAATAGACGATGACATTTCGTATACAAATTTTTAAAAACCAAATACTGATATAATAAAAATCGATGAAATTCACTTAAATTATAACGATAATAAAATTAGCACAGTTAAGATTAAATTAAATGAAGAAAAAAAAATCAAAAGAAATAAATGAAAAATAAGCTTTATTTGTAACAGGACTTGAGAGCATGACGAAGCTGCCCGCCTTCTAATAATATTTCCAATCCTAACTTATGAATAAACAATGCGTTTAATCTGGTTTTTTTGCTACAAAGTAAAAATTTGTAAGATTAAACTCTAGTGCGGACAACTCAAGAAATCCACTAAAATATCATACATACAAAGTTATAATGAAAACTTTCAATGTATCGTATTTTATTGTTAGGTTTATCGAGTTTAATATCTAATTTCCAATCTAAGCTCATAAAAAAATGACAAGTCCAAATGATTTTTTATTTTTACAAAAATGATTGTATCGATATAGCTTTAGTGCGGACAAGTCATTATATTTGTTCAATTTATGAATTTAAAAAGATATTGATAAAATTAAAAAAGCAAAACTCAATTGCTGCAGCTCCGACATCCCGTTATGAGCAGGTCGTATATCTCTGTCCTTTTTTAATCAAAGAATTAATTTTTTTGCAAAAACTAATAATTGTAGCAAAAAATTAGGAGATAGCCCAATCTCGTATAATAAAAAGCAAGATTTTCTTTGTTAAGGAAAAATTATTTTTATCGATTTATTTTGAAGAAAACCTTGTAAAACTTAAAAAATAGAGGTTAGGATGGACAATTCAGTTTTTCAAGGTTTTCTTAAAAACGAAGCGATAAAAATAATTTTTCCTCATAAAAGAGAATCTTGCTTTTTATGATACGAGATGGGGCTTTCTTCTTATTTTTTGCTACGATTATTAATTTTTGTAAAAAAATCAATTCTTTGATTAGAAAAAGGCAAATATACTCGACCTCCTCTTAATAGGAAAATGGTAACAGAACAATCACATAAATATAAAAAAATTTTAGAAAAAGACATAATTATGAAAATGCAAGAAAAAAAAAGTAATAATAAATTAAAACTAGGACGTGTTCAAGAAACTTAACGTAAGAGAAAAGCCTATATGGAAATAAAAGAAGGACAACCAAATAAATATAAACAGAAATTAAAAAATACTAAGATAATAAAATGGCAATTCAAAGAAACAATGAGTATTGATAAATTGGAACAAATACGTGCAGATGAGGCTTTACGCAGGAAAGAAGCTTATATAAAAATTAAAGAAAAACAACCGAAAAAATATGAAAAAAAATAAAAAAATACCAAGATAACAAAATTAAAATTGAAGGAAAAGATGAGTACTGATAAATTGGAACAAATACGTGCGAATGAGGCTTTACGTAAGAAAGAAGCTTATATAAAAATTAGAGAAAAAAAAACCAAATTAATATGAAGGAAAATTAAACAGTACTAAAATAACAGAAATAAAATTAAAGATAAAAAAGGGTACTGATTAACGGCAGGCCGGAGTAGAACCTGATACCGACCGAGTAACAATTGAGTTGTTTGTTATTTACTTAAGTATTAATCGGTGTATCTTCAAAATAAAGGTTGATCGCAATAGATATTATTATTATGAATATCTATGCACAAGAAAAAAAAAATCTACCGATTTGTTTTTGAGAAAAGTAAGGAACGCCGAAGTAAAAGATTATGTTTATAATATTTTCGCGTTCCTTACTTTTCTCAAAAACAAAGCGATAGATTTTTTTTTTCTTGTGCATAAATATTTGTAATAATAATATCTATTGCGCTTAACCTTCAATTTGCAGATACACCGATTAATACTTGAGTAAATAACAAAAATGCCAATTAGACAAGGACAGCGAATCCGGCCTGCTCTTAAATGATACAAATACGTACAAATAAAGCTACACGTAAGAAAATGAAAGAAGCTTGCATAAAAATGAAAGAACAACTAAATCAATATAAAAAAATTGAAAATATTAAGATATAAAAAATAAAATCAATGGAAAATAGAGATACTAATAAATTTAAAAAATTGCATGAAAAAGAAAAATTACGCAAAAAAGATACTTATAGAAAAGTTATTAGTGAACAATATAATGAATTTAAGAGAATGGTACAAATTAAAAATCAAAAATCGGAAAATGCCGATATTATTAAGAAAACACAAGTAAAAAATGATTGCTAACAATGAAAAGAATTACGCACAAGGTGTAAACAAATAGAAATTGATGACAATAAACATGTTAATAATGATACTACAATAAATAAACCAATAGATAAAAAAAGCAAAAACATAAATATGATTCTTATCAATTGAAGATATTATTTATCAAGTGTAAACGATTAAAAATTGAAGACAATAATTATAATGAAAATTACAATAATAATAATTATAATAACAATCATAATATTGTATTGAACAAAGTTATTGATAAAACAATAAAGGACAAAGTAGAAAAATAATTGAAGAAATTAAATGAAAAAATTAATTCGAAACTAATTGGTTGTATAGCAAATATATATTTTGATGAAAATCTCATATCTGAAAATAACATTGGTTCCATGACAAATACGTGTGTTTATTGTGATGCGAAACATTTCGCCTCGAATATACTGAAAGTAACGATTTTTCCAATTGTTGTCATAAAGGTAAAGTAGAATTTTTAGAAAATCCTTCTTTGCCCAGAACAATTTAAGTCTTTCGCAACTAAATTAACGAAATAAATTACTGATTTTCGACGAGATGTTAGGTTGTACAATGATGCTTTTGCATTCGCAAATTTTGGTGCCAATTTTGATACATTGCCGGGTTAAGGACCACAAGTATTAGAATATGTGGACAAATTTACCATGATGTTACATCCTAATAAAAATGAAGCACGTAAATATCGACAATTATATATTTAAGATAATGAAATGGCAACGATTGAATGGAATAAGTTTAATATAAATTTAACATTATTAAAAAATTTAGATATTTTGATAAGAGACATTAACCCTTACGCTAAAGCCTATAAAATGATGCTTAAAGTAGAAGAAGAAGAGCTGCAATGATGTGCGAAAATCTATTGCCCTTCAAGAACCGTTACTATGTCTATTGTTTACAATAATAATTTAAATGAAAATAGATATAATCTACCTATCCGTAATGAAGTTGCAATACTATATGTTGAAAAAGACGGTCTTCCTCCTAGTGAACGTAATACTGTTATTTACTCTAAGTATCATAAACCAATTAGTATACCGACAATTACAGCAAAACATACAGATCCTATGACATGTCCGCTTATTCATCCTAATGGTGGTTTTGGATGGATGCCAAATATGAAAAGTAAATTTGGAAAATCTAATATATCAAATTTGAAATTTCATAATTAGAGATTTAGTGTTAGAAATGAATTTAATCCATTCCTTAATTTGGGAAAATTATCTCAACAGTTCATTGTTGATGCGTTTGAAAAAGTTGAAAATTCCAGATTATATTTCATACGAAAAAAACCAAAACGTATTAAGAAGTGATTGTTACAAAGGTGTTATGGACTATTTACATAACAAAAAAAAAAATTAAATTTTCAAAAATTGGAAAAATGGTAATATTGCTGTCAAGCTTTACAGGAAGTTCACGATTTTTAAAACAAAATTACATTGACTCAATGACACTTGTAAATTATCGTGATAATCCTGACCTTTTTGTAACTATGACCTGCAACCCACATTAAAAAGAAATAACTGAAAACTTAAAAATTTATGAAAATGCAATATATAGATAGACCAAATATTATAACAAAAGTATTTTATAAAAAAGTAGAACTCAATAATTTAGTAATATAAATGAGAATATTAGAAAAATGTATTGCATATAGTTATGAGATTGAATTTCAAAAACGACGATTACCGCATATGCATATGTTAGTAACAACTTACTCTTGGATAAAAGTGATAAATTTGATATTCCCGAAAAAGTTGATAAAGTAATAAGTGCAGAAATCCCAAATAGAGATATTTATCCATAATTATATAGTATTGTTAAACAATTTATGATACGTGGTCCCTGTGGTATGCAAAATATAAATTGTTCGTGTATGGATAAAAATACAAAACAATGTACTGAAAATCTTCCAAGAAAATTTAATAATACAACAACATATAAATCCAATGGATATTTACTATACAAACGTAAAAATGATAGCGTCAAAATAATTCTCAAAAATAAATTTACAGAAAGAATCGCAGATAGTAGATTTGTTGTTTCTTATGATCCTTACTTATTATTAAAACTTAATGCACACATACACGTAGAAGTTTGTTCCACTGTACACTGCATTAAATATTTATTCAAATACTGTTATAAAGGTCATAATTGTGCATACATTAAAATACATCAAGTAAATGTGGATTTTCAATCAGAAAATAAAGACACTTTTCAAAATGTCAATTGTGGAAATGTTGAATATAAATATGACGAAACCCAACAATACATTAATACACGATATTTATGTCCACCTCAAGTAATGCACAGGTTATGAGAATATCCTTTACATGTTATTTCACGTACTATAAAGCGTCTAAGCGTTCATAAAGAAAATCAACAAAACGTATTTTTAAAGAAGGAATAGAATAAATGATCATGCAAAAAAATGTGGGAGCAACATCTTTTAATAGCATCTTTTGAATTAAATAGAGAAGATTTTGAAGCACGAAATCACTTGTATTCAGAGATACCAAATTTTAATACATTTGATGAAAAACTGAAAAAGCAGAATAAAAGAAAAAAAAAGAAAACCAATACTTAGTAGAATGTATTTAGTAAGTCCAAAAGATAGAGAACGTTATTTCATTACTATTACATGTTAAAGGAGCTACATCTTTTGAAGCTCTGCGTACTGTTGATGATGTGATGTACAATTCATTGTATGAGGCAGCTAAGGCAAAACAATTCATTTATGAAGATGAAGAATGGGATAAATGTTTGGAAGAAGCATCTTCAACAGAATTCCTTTATATTCTTTATGAATTATTTGCTTTCATTTGCTTTTTTCATAATCCTATAAATTCACGAGATTCACATGAAAAATATAAAGATAAGTTATACCATCCTAAATACGAAAAAAATATAGGTGAAAATCTTGCATTGAATGTTATTAAAAATAATTTACAAGTCAATGGATTTTCTTTAAATGATCCCAATTTATCTAACATAAGCACATTTATAGAAGAAGATAATAATCAAATAATTTTAAATCATAATAATAATATTCTTAATAAATTAGAAATGAAAATAAATTCTTCAAATGATAAACAAAGGCAAATATTTAACTCTACTATCAAAAGTTTGAACAACCAAAATAAAGAAAAATATATTTTTATAGATGGACCAGGTGGAAGTGGAAAATAGTATATTTCGGTACTAGTGCGATAAAGTGATTTTTTACTCGTGTGGCGGTTTGCGCCCGAGCGAAGAGAGGGTGAAAAGGTCACACGAGTAAGAAATCACTTTCTCGCCCGAGTATCGAACACTATTTTTTGACACGACGTGTGAGAAGCTCCATTTTCGCACGTGTCACTTTGTACAGCGTGCGTGAAATCGAGCTTCTCGCACGGAGTGTCAAAAAGTTATTTACTTAACGTTTTAATAGTTTATTTTAAATATCATACTTTACATTATTTATGTGTAGCTTGGACAGCTATAGCAGCAGATTCATTAGTCGATGGAAAAACCGTACATACAACATTTAAACTACCGTCAAGAGGCCGCTAGAGTAAATTAATTAATTAATAATGAAATTAATTTTGATGCTTCGTTTTCAAAAAAAGTTTGACATACTTACAAAATCATGAGTGAGGCTAGAGAATTAATTTGTTCTCAGTAGAAAAAATATTGTTTTTTACTGTACGAGTTGCGGACAACTATTGATTTCTAGTAATAACTACTAGTTTTTTCAAAAACCTACATTTTTCGATTAGAAAAGAATAGAGAGATACAACGTCCTCTTAAATATAACAGATTATACAACTTGTAATGTTAAGCCTAATTCTGCAGAAAGCAAACAAAGGGAACACAAATAATTATTTAGGATAAGATATCCATGACATCAAAATTTGCTTTTGAAGCAGTTGATCGTCTTTTTTAAGATTTATGCGATGTGAACCAAACTTTTGGTGGTAAAACTGTAATTGCATGAGGAGATTTCAAGCAAACATTACCAATTGTACGACATGGAAGCCGTATGAACATTATTGAAAATTAAGTTTAATTTAGTTTATTATGGCAGAATTTAGAGCTCAAAATATGGAGCCAAAGTAAATATAAAAATCAAAAAAATATTGGGCTCAGAAAAAAATAGAGCCAAGAATACATAAGAATAAAAAAACTAAGATTTAAAGAAATATTAGGCCAAAAAAATATAAGAATCAAAAAAATATAGAGCTCAAGTAAAATAAGAATAAAAAAAATAAAAGAATCAGACAAATATTGGGCCCAAAAAATATAGAGACCAAGAAAATATAATAATAAAAAAAAATATTGCACCTAAAAAAATATAAGATTAAAAAAATGAAAACCCAAAAAAAAGTTAAAAAACAATGAGGCCCAGAAAAATAAATGGCCCAAAAAAATTAGAGGCCCAACAAAATGAGGCCCAAAGAAAATAGGACTCGAAAAAAAGTAGGTCCAAAAAAATATAAGGCCTAGAGAAATATAGGACCAAAAAAGATATGGAAGCCAAGAAATAAGAGGCCGAAAATAATGAGGCCCAAAGAAAATAAGACTCGAAAAATTGTAGAGCCTAAAAAATATAAGGCCCAGAAAAAATAGAGCTAAATAAAATATAGGACCCAAAAAAATGATAGAACCCATGAAAATATAAATTTCAAAAAAATATAGAGCCAGAGAATATATAAGAATCGAAAAAATATTTGGCCCAAAAAATTAGAACCCAAGACAATATAAGGCCCAAAGAAAATAGCACTCAAATAAAAGTAGGGCCCGAAAAGTATAAGACCCAGGAAAACATAGAACGAAATAAAATATAGGACCCAAAATAATCATAGAATCCAAGAAAATATAAATTTCAAAAAAATATTGGGCCCAAAAATATAGAGCACAGGAATATATAAGAATTGAATAAATATTAGGCCCGAAAAAATATAGAGCCCAAGAATGCACAACAATCGAGAAAATATTAGGCCTAAAAAATATAGAGCCCAAGAAAATGTAAGGCCCGAAAAGAATATAAGGCCCAATAAAAATTGGACTCAAAAGAGTCGAGTAATTCATACGAGTAACTCGCATAAATTACTCGACTCGATGAGCTCGAGTCGAGTATTAACTCGAGTTTTTCGAGTTACTTGAATTCATCAGAATAGTCCAAAAAATACAAATTATTCCAACTCAAGTTACTTGAATGAAAAAATTATACTATCCTTTAGTAATTAGTTTTCATTTAGGCGAAAAAATGATTTTTTACCCTTTTCTTATAAGTCTTCTTTGAATCCTGTCTGTTCGTCTGTTTATTTAAAATTTTGGAATCAATTCTAATCTAAATTCGAGTCAAATCGAGCATCAAACTCAATCTTTCATAGTTACTCGGATCCAATGAGTAAATAGAGTTATTCGATTGATTTATATTTTTTCGATTAGCTCATATTTTTTCGAGTACGTCTAGTGAAAAAATGTGTAGCAATTGATCTGAATTAAAAAAAAAAATTAAAGAAGGTAGGAAAAATTTTATTTTAATTTTTCAATTATTTTATTGATAATACATTTTTATTTATAAATCATTCCTAACAGTATTCAAATTTTTTATTAATTTGTCAATATAAATTAATTATACTTTATTTTCTTCTGTTTTACATTTTATTTAGTATTATTAATTTTAAATTTGTTTTCATCTTTTTCTTCTTCAAATTCTTTCTTTTTCTTCTTATTTTTTTTTCTTTTATTTCAGATTTACTTTTTCTTCAATTTTCTGAGTTTGTACCCCGATAAAAGCATTATTTCTAAGTCGGCTCTGAAGAGGTACTTGCTCAACCTCGAATGAACTTAATTTTATTTATTATTTATATGGTAATTTATAATAATGTAATGTCCCGTATATAGGCTTAAGTTACAATTGTATTTATTGGCTGAATGGTTAGTGAGTGAATGCTTCACTTGTTTTTATTATTTTAACTGCGTTTTGTGCTATTGCATATGCTTATTATTTTATTGCATTATTTATTATTTTCAATTTTGTATTTTAAATAAAAAATTTTGAATACTATGACTGTTAGATATTGTGTGACTGACTTTTGATTTATAGGATTGTTGCGTGTATTTTACTATTATTTGTATCTGTGATATCACTTCTTTTGTTGTGACTTACTTATTCAGTATTATTAGGTTTAGTAATTGACGGTGATATCAACTGCAATATTTTTGTATTTATACATTGTCTTATGTGCAATATTTATTATTATATTTATATATTGTGTTACACGCCCTTTGTATTATGACATACAATAAAAAATAATATCCATCCATCTATCTTGTTCTGATTCATCAGAATTTTTGGATAGTAACATACTAAACCTATGTTTCTCACTTGGATTTATTTCTATTTCTTTTAATTCTTTCTTTTGCTCATTTTTTTCTTTTCTTTCGTTTAATTTTTGTTCATTTTCTACCTTTTTAATTTAATTTTTTGTGTTCGCAGAGTGGCACACATTGCCGTTAATGCCTGCCTGTATATGTTGTGAGGCAAGGTATATTTTTTCTTTGCTGCATTGTCATTAACAAATTCTGTAAAAAATATATGATATTATATTATGAAAAAATGAAAACAAAATGAGAGAGAGAATGAAGACATTGAAGTATTGCTTACTCTCTACAGCCATATAAACGTTTTCTGGGATTGGTTTCCATCCATTATTCCTAGTTGGAGAACTTTCCCGAAGAACTTCTTTAGTTAATATCTCCTTCATTAATTGATCTTTTGGTTTTGCAATTTATGTTTGTTAATAAAAACTCCAGAGTCTTCGACAAGCTCGATCTGTGGATACAAATTTATCAAACTGTATATTTTTATTTTTAATTACCTTATTTTATTTTTAAGTAGCGGCAGTACAGTTTCATATTGACCAGGGATCAATGAACTCTGAGAAGGTGAAGCGATGGGTTTGTAATGACGATTCACAGTGCCTCAATGACAGGATCAAATTACACACTTACAATATATTTAACGAAATAAATGAGATATTTAAAATTAAAAAATTTATTTTCACATACCTTCACAATAGACTGTTTATTATACAATGAATATTATATTATGATAACTTTAAATTGTAACAATAAAATTTCTAAATTTATCATACACACATACGTACATACACGCACACTTATTATTTATTGATACTCTGCATTATTATAACTGTATATTATGAAATTTAAAAATTTATTTTCACATACCTTCACAATAAACTGTTTATTATACAATGAATATTATTATAACTTTAAATTATTACAATAAAATTTATAAATTTATCATACACACATACGCACATACACGCACACTTATTATTTAATAATAATAATACTAATCGTTATTCAAATTATTATTCATATAACTCACACTTATTATTTTATTGACACTCTGTATTATTATAACTTTATATTATTACAATTAAAATTTATTATTATAATTATTATCATTATACACACATACGCACACTTATTATTTATTGACACTAAAATAAACTTTTAACTATTTATAACACACTGAACTATATGATTTCGTCGGCTTGACAGTGAACCCTTTTTAATGTGCGTTCGGGGCATAGCTATAAGCCACATGCCTCACATCTTTTCCACCTTCTTATGCCCTCTCTGTACAAGGGCTTGGCACAGCCCCAGCACACATCTTGGTATCTTTTGGGCCTATCAGCTGCGGGATCAGGACGACGATGTTGGTGGGGGATAATCCTTTCTTGTTCTTGTCGTTGTGCTCTTATTCTTATTAATCAGCGCTTTACTCATCGCGTGTATTGGTCTCTTTCCGTTCTTAACTTGCGTATTTTCGTCCTCCAATACATTTTTATTACATCTAAGAGATGTTGCTGCCGAAACTCTTCGGCTCTGTTCTGCCTATAAAGGGCAATAAGGTCTTCGACTTCTACTTCCTCCTTCTCCTCTGACTCTTCTTCCTCACGATGTTTTGTGGAGTAATGTATTCAGGATCCTCTACATGATTTTCCACGGTTTTAGCATTAGACCAAAATCCCGAGTCTATGGATTCTACGTCCTCATTATGATCAGCATCATCAACCACTTGATGCCACTGGTGATTCTGTTGATCTTGTTGTTGTTATTGTGGTTGTGGTTGTTGTGGAAGTTGATGTTGTTCTTCATTTTCTCTTTGTTCTCTTTGATCCATATTAACAGAATCATTCAAGGCAATAAAATAATTTTCGGCACCGAAAATATTCGGTACGCGGAAGTTGATATAATCTACAAATGGTGCGATGTTAATCACCACTGGTATCTCGTCCACCACCATTGGTACATCCTAGTTGTTATCCATTTTAATTAATTATAATGCACTAGCTATCTGTGTTTTAGAGGTTGTCGACGAGGAATGATCGAGGCCTCAAGTCCACGATTATAAAAAGCATAATTCCCACCCCAAAGACTTAAAAATATTTTTAAGTTCACACGATAAAATTAATAATTTGACATTTTTCCTCGTAGAAAAGATTCGAACTACAGTTTTAAGAGTCATATTCTACAGTTAAATTAAAATCATCAGCATTAAATTCGATATTTTTAATTTGTAAATCTCATTTTCACGATAAAAGTTAAAAATTAAGATTTATATTACAAATTTAAGACGCAAAAATTAAAATTAGAGAAAACACATGATACTGCAATCTATAGAAAAAGTTTTTCTTCTATCACTAACTCGGGGTATAGTGGTGATTTGTCTAAATAACCCTAACGTAGTGTAATAAAAGAATTTAATAAAAGAAGACCCAAGGCCGCTGATTTTGTAAAATTACAAAATCTATATCTGTGGCTTACGGAAATAAGCTCACAAGTCTTTGGAATAAACTTAATTCGTATATTCACTTGAAAATAATGATAAAATTTAAAACATTACACGTAATAAAGCTATTACGTTTAATTGAATTTAATTTTTTTAAATCTATCAACTATCGGTTATTAACGATATTAAAATGATAAAAAGTATAACATTAGATAGACAGTAAAGTTCCTATATATATAAACTTAATTTGTATACTTGTATACAAATAAGAACGATCAAGATTTAAAACATTACATGTAATAAACTTGTTTCATCTAAAATAAATTTAAATTTATAAAAACCAATAATTATCGGGAATCAACGATATTAAAATGATAAAAAGTATTAGGAGAGCAAAAGGCAAAAGAAAGTATAACAGTAACTTAACATTAATTTAGATAGACAGTAAAGTTCCTACATATATATATACAGGGTGTCCCATTTTAACTTGGACACGTCAATAACTCTGAAAATATAGACTTTTGAAAAAAATGTTTTAAATGAAAGTTGTAGGGTTTCAAGGGGGGCATCCAATGGTGACCTTGATCGTGACCTTGACCTTGACCTTCAAGGTTATTTGAAGGTCAATTCGGTTTTCTTAAATGGAAAGTCATAATTTTGATACCGAAAATGGAAAGAGCGGAAAATTTTACGTCCAAATATGACCTTGGCCATAATCTTTATTATGACTTTCAAGGTCATTTCAAGGTCAAGTCGATTTTCTTAAATGGGAAGCCATAATTTTGATCCCGTAAATGGAAAGTGCGGAAAATTTTACATCCACATATGACGTTGACAATGACCTTGACCATGACCTTTAAGGTGACCTTGAGGTCAAGTCAAATTTTTAATGGAAACCTACACTTTGAACATCGGAACGGTAGAATAACTAAATAAAAATTATTATAAATGTGTCTAGAATAATTGTAAGGTTTTTTCAAAATATCTAACGGTAATTAACTGCAGCCTCAACCATGGCTGTAAGTTTTTGATTTTTTGAAAATCTTGTCCAAGCGAAACATTTCCAATTCTTAATAAGCAACCTCAAAAACCCATTAAATTAAATGTGTTACGGGTGATAGCTTCGCACGCATAGTCGAAGAAGCACAAGAACGAAGCAGCGATAGCCGCAACTCAGCATTTTAGGCGAGATGTGCAGTAGTCGCGGCGACGTGCTAAATAAATAAAAAATAGTAATTAAAAAAAAAAGTCACATCGTTCATTTCTACAAATTTGAGCTTTCAGATATTATTATACATTTCAGATATTTTTCTGCGTCTCAGAATTGAGATACTTTGTCGCTGTAGATTTGCCTGTGATTCCAAAATTTATTCAATAATAAGACTACTAAATACTTATTAGTTTACAGCTTTACTTCTAAAATTATTTCTCTTAAAATTAGAAAATTATCGAAAGTTGTTTTAAAAGTTTCATAAAAAATGGCTAATTATTTAGCAAATGATGTGGTTGATATTCTTTTAGTTCTTGGGGAATGTCACAGAAATTACAGAAATGCTTCTCAGCTTTACCGTCAACGTTATCCTGATCGTCGACATCCAGGACCACAACAAATTATAAACATTGAAAGAAGATCGCGTTCAAATGCACTACATCGTCATAGGCGACAAAATCGAGTCCTGAACAATAACGACCCTCGTCTACTCGCTATATTGGGTATGATTCATATAAATCCCCATATCAGTCTCCGTCAGATTGAACGAGAATTGGGTATTCCTAGAGCAACAGCACATCGACTGCTCCAATTAGTCAGATATCATCCTTACCATATTACTCTTGTTCAAGAATTAAATGACAATGATTGTATATTAAGAGTAAACTTTTGCACATGGGCACTTAATGAATTAGATCAAGATCCAGATTTCTTCTGGTCTGTTTGTTTCTGTGATGAAGCCACATTTCATAGTAACGGCAGCCTTAATCGCCATAACAGTCACTATTGGTCGCCAGTTAATCCTCACTGGTATAAAGAGGTATTAAATCAGCATCGATGGAGTTTACATGTATGGGCAGGGATAGTTAATGGATCTATGATTGGACCACATTTCTTTGAAAGAACTATTAATGGTATGATGTATTTAGATTTTCTTCAAAATCATCTACCTGGTTATTTGGAAGACATCCCATTAGATGTTCGACAAAGAATGTGGTTTCAACAAGATGGCGCTCCTGCTCACCACGCTGGAATTGTGACAACGTTTCTTCGGCAACAATATCATGAACGGCTTATCATCCGCAATGGTCCAGTGCCATGGCCTCCAAGATCTCCGGACTTGAATCCTCTTGACTCATACTTTTGGGGATTTGCTAAAGATGCTGTCTACCAGGAAGCTCCAACAACGAGAGAAAACATGATGCAGAGAATAATAGAAGCTTGTCAATCGGTAACGCAAGAAACTTTGCAACGTGTTATGCGTAACTTTAGGAGGAGACTAACATTATGTTTAGAAAATCAGGGTGGACACTTTGAACACCTCATACCAAGAGGTAACGCCAATGACGATTAAGTAAGATAAATATTTATTTTATCAAATGTACATAAAAGCGTTGGGAACCTTTATTCCTGACCTTAACTGGTTGGGAACGCTTAGTCCTTACCTTAACTGGTTGGGAACCTTTATTCCTTACCTTAACTGGTTGGGGACCTTATTCCTGACCTTAACTGGTTGGGAACGCTTAGTCCTTACCTTAACTGGTTGGGAACCTTATTCCTGACCTTAACTGGTTGGGAACCTTTATTCCTTACCTTAACTGGTTGGGAACCTTATTCCTGACCTTAACTGGTTGGGAACGCTTAGTCCTTACCTTAACTGGTTGGGAACCTTATTCCTGACCTTAACTGGTTGGGAACCTTTATTCCTTACCTTAACTGGTTGGGAACCTTATTCCTGACCTTAACTGGTTGGGAACGCTTAGTCCTTACCTTAACTAGTTAGGAACCTTTATTTCTTACCTTAACTGGTTGGGAACCTTTATTCCTTACCTTAACTGGTTGGGAACCTTATTCCTGACCTTAACTGGTTGGGAACGCTTAGTCCTTACCTTAACTGGTTAGGAACCTTTATTTCTTACCTTAACTGGTTGGGAACCTTTATTCCTTACCTTAACTGGTTGGGAACCTTATTCCTGACCTTAACTGGTTGGGAACGCTTAGTCCTTACCTTAACTGGTTAGGAACCTTTATTTCTTACCTTAACTGGTTGGGAACCTTTATTCCTTACCTTAACTGGTTGGGAACCTTATTCCTGACCTTAACTGGTTGGGAACGCTTAGTCCTTACTCTTACTAGTTGGTATCGTGCTATTTCTTACCGAAATTAATTATCAAATTTAATAAGTTATTTAACGTCAATCATGACCTTAGAAGGTCAAATTTTGTAAATGGTCAAGGACTTATTCAGCTTTAATATTTTCAGTACCTTTCATAGCGGAGTCAAAAATCTAGGGTTCCACTTAAAAATTCGCCTTAAACTTAAGATGACCTTGAAGATCGTGGGTTTCCATTTAAAAAATCGACTTGACGTTCTAATGACCTTGAAGATCATGGTCAAGGTCATATTTGGACGTAAAATTTTCCGCTCTTTCCATTTTCGGTACCAAAATTATGACTTTTCATTTAAGAAAACCGACTTGACCTTCAAATAACCTTGAAGGTCATGGTCAAGGTCACGATCAAGGTCACCATTGGATGCCCCCCTTGAAACGCTACAACTTTCATTTAAAACATTTTTTTCAAAAGTCTATATTTTCAGAGTTATTGACGTGTCCAAGTTAAAATGGGACACCCTGTATATATATATACACATGTATATCAATTAGTTGTTTTTGACATTCATTGTTAAGGGCACAAAACACCTTTTTTTAATCCCACCATCAAATTTAGGTTTATTGCTTTTTTTTATAGGAAATTTACTGTGGAATAAGCTTCAACAAGTTTTTTTACCCTATCTCATTTAGTTTCGTTTTTATGAAGAAATTAGTAGGATAAACTTTTAATTGATTTTTTTGTTAATTTTGCTATTTTGAGATTTTTCTCATATTTTTAGCTAATCTTATTAAAACACTATAAGAACTTATTTTTTTATTGCTTGATTCAATAATTCATAAATCATCAATTAATCTCCAGAAAGTTTTTTTTAAGAGATTTAATTTTGTTTTTATTTATTAAATCTATAATGATATAATTTTTACAAATTTAAAAAATTTTAAGAATTATTTTAAATTAAATTTTTTAAATTTTTATTGATTTTTTTTAGGTTTAATTAAAAAACAAAGTTTATTTTTTTAATTTTAACAAAATATTTATCTTAATTTAAGCTCTAAAAAGTTTTACATTCATATTTTATTCCATTTTGATTTTGTAAGGAAACAAATGACACATAGTTATTTATGTAATTTTTTATCAATTTGAATTTCGCGCTTTCACGCTTTCGACTCGTATCATTTCGCTACATGACAGTCAGTCTGAGCTGATTGTATGGTCAGTTTACAGTAACTTTGTTTATTTAAAGTGCATTTAAAAAATTATTAGTAAGTTATGTGTGGTTTAATTTACGTAAAATTATTCATTTTTAATAAATTACACGTTCGCGAGTTATTTCGTATTTTTTTATGTGCGCCTGAAATTCTATGTTTATCTAAATAGAAAGTGCATTCGAAGTGTAAAAAGCTTGAATTGACATTAAGAATACGAATTTCAAAAATGTCAAATACTGAAAGAGACACAAGAGGCAGATTTTTTTAGCCAACATCAAGATAGAAAACGATCTACAGGAAGATCTAAAAAGAGGCCAAGGAAATTTCTTGGTAGGAGTGAAAAAAATTCTCCTGAAGCTAAGAGAAGTAGACCCCTACTTTTTTTTCTAAACTGAAAAGAACAGAATTCTCAAGTTCCAGGATAAAAAATAGAATTGTTGATATCAACATTCTATTTCCTGAGTTTGAAAAAATCATGTGCTGTGATGTGTGCCATAATAAAATACATTTTATTAAATCTTCTTTTCAAGGACTAGTGTTTAAAATTGATGTGATTTGTGATTCTTTTAGCGAATTAACATCTATAAACTCTAGCAAGAGAGTGGGTGTTATGAATAATGCATGTGAAGTGAATAGACGTAGTGTTCTTGCTGCTCGTGCTCTTGGCCATGGACTCGCTGGTTTATCTACTTTCTGTGGTATAATGGATTTGCCAAAGCCAGTTGCACAGTCAGCGTTCAATGTTATTAATGATCAACTTAGTGAAGTATGTGAACAAATGGCAGAAGAATCTATGTCTGAAGCTGTTAAGAAAGAACTTGATTTGACTTCTCCAAATAGTGCTGGACTGTCTGTTTCTGGTGATAGATCATGGAGAAAAAGAGGATTTTCTTCATTACAAGGGCTAGCTAGTATCATCGGAAGCCAAACAGGCAAAGTGATAGATGTTGCCATTAAAAATAGCTTCTGCAAAGGTTGTACACTTTGGGAAAATAAACAAGGGACATCTGTTTATGAAGAATGGCAAGAGCCGCATAAACCAAATTATACAGCCAACCATCAAGGCAACGCTGGAAGCATGGAAGTGACAGGTGTTTGTGAAATGTTTGCAAGATCAGAAGAAAAATATGGTGTGAAATATGAAAATTATATTGGACATGGAGATTCCAAAGTTTTCAAAGAGATTTCTGAGTCTAAGCCATACGGGGACTCTGTTACTGTCAAAAAGAAAGAGTGCATTGGTCATGTCCAAAAGAGAATGGGGACTCGAATCAGAAATCTGAAGAAATCACTTGCTGGCAAGAAACTTAGCTATGGGAAATCTATCAGTGGAAGAGGTAGATTAACAGCTCAAGTGATTGATCAGCTGACCTCTTATTATGGTAAAGCTATAGGAGATCACCCAGATTCTGTTCAGGACATGTCGAATGCAATCTGGGCTTCTTTCTACCATGAACAATCAACGGACCAGCGGCCACAACATCAGTTATGCCCTGAAGGATCTGACAGTTGGTGCAAATGGCAGAAAGCTAAGGCTCGAAATCAACTTCAAAATTTCAAACATACACAAGGTATTTTATCTGCCATCATAGAGAAAATAAAACCAATCTACGAAGATCTAACAAAACAAGATTTACTTGAAAGATGTCTTGGTGGATATACGCAGAACTCCAATGAAAGTTTTAATAGTTCTGTATAGAAACTTGTTCCAAAAGCATCTTTCAGTGGCCTGTCAACTTTGAAAATTGATGTCTACACAACTGTGACTTGTTTCAATGATGGACGGAGTAGCTTTCTCAAAATTATGCAAAAGTTTGACATCGAACCTGAAGTGCCTGTATTGAGTGAGTCAGGACTTCTGATGATAGAAGAATATTCCATGCAGAGAAACAGACTCAGTCTCACACGAAGGAAGCGAATACTCTAAAAAGAAAGGCTCGAATGGGTGTGGAGGATTTCTATGCTCCAGGTGCATATTGAATTCATGTAAGTATATAATTTTATTTATTATGACAAAAATAAATATAAATTTAACAATAAATTTTTATACTCTTTAAGATATAAAATTTTAATATAACTTTTTATTTTAAAATAAAATGTAAAATGATGGCTTTATATTTAATGTTATTTTTTAGTTTTCAGATGGATACAATCAATTCAAAAAGCTATCAGTTTCAAGGTGGATACGGATGGTTCAAGCAGCTATCAGTGTGACAGTTAAGGTTAAGACTGTCAGAAAAAACAAAAAACTTTATTGTTACGATGAAAAAAAGATGAGTATTAACAAAGTATCCTATAATAAGATAAATTATTATTATTGTTTATTTTACTAACTTATATCTTTTTGCATTCCAGCTTGATCGAGTCGAATAACAAGGTTCTTTTGTCTAGTATCTCTTTTTTATATTGAAGGCTAATATCAATAAGAGATACCAGGAAAAAATTATTCTATAAAAGATAAGTATAGCATTAATAATTTTAAGATATAATAATTCAAAACTTTAAAGCTATTTTTCTCGAATAGTGAATTTTAAAAATTTTATGTGCTGCCCCGTAAAATTTGAGCTAAGCCGCTAGATGGATCTGACTTTTCCAGATTGATTTAACTTTAGTATTAGCATCATTCTCGCGTGAATGGAGGGTTTTGAAATTGAATGACTAGAAGTTGTTAAAAAATCCAAAAATAAGGTAAAAAAATTAAAATTTATTTAATAAATTAATATTTTTTGTTAAAAACTAAAAAATTTTTTGTTTTTCAGGAATTCCCTTATTCACGCGAAAATGATGCTAATACTGAAGTTAAATCAGTTTGGAAAAGTCAGATCCATCCAGCGGTTCAGGTCAAATCTTACGGTGGAGCCATTATAAGGACAAGAGTTCATCGAATGATTATGGGACTATAGCTAAGGCAAAATGAGCTTATAAAAGCTTAAAATAAAGGTATTTTAGTCTACTTTTAATTATTATTTTTATTTAAAAATAATTTGACTAAATCTAATTAATACATTTGTTTTTTACTAGCAGGGGGAAAAGGTGTTTTGTGCCCTTGATACGCCCAAGTTGCGTATATAACTAAGAACAACTATAAATATATATGCATATATATGCAAATTATATATATATATATATATATATAGAAATTTAATAAGACCTCAGGATATTACACTGAATGTGGTCTACAATGTCATAAAAGTATACATGGTAATGAGTAAGTGCATTACTTACACAATGTTTGTATGCAAATAACATGCAATGCGTTATCCATATGCAAATAACATGCAAATGATAAATGCGTTGAAATTCAAATTTTTCATGTAAAAAACAAGAGATTATTACGAAAAAATAATAAAAAGTATCAGGATAGCAGAAAGTAGAAGAGCACAACATTCATATCTTTTACAATAACTATATATATTATTATTTTAATTTAAATAAAATGTTATGTAGTTATTCTTCTTATACTAAATGTATGTAAATATATACATATATGCAAATAAGTATTAATTATATGCAGAATATATGTAAATATATACAAATTATTTCACTACGATTATGTAGGTTGAGCAATTAACACCTCTTTACTTAAGACACACACTAGCTAGTTGGACGATATAGAACACGCCCAAGTGTGATCACGTTATATGAAAAAATACCCGCCTACTCGTAAGCGAAATGATGGTGAATTATATGCATGCTGATTTATACTATGATTGAATTAATTTACGTACTTAAATGCACACCGGTCCACGATTCGTGCTAAACTGACATGATTTTACATGTGTTGGCAGATTTAAATATAAAATTAAGATGACTCTTGAAATATCAAATGTTGCACACACACTACGTTCGTTACCCCTCACCCCTACTTTTAAATTTATGTCTAAATCATATTATAAATACGCGAAGATTGACAGGTCTGATTAACAGTTAAAGTTCAACGATCTAGAGAAGATCAACACAAGGTAAGATGGTTAGAAAAATGTACTCAAAGTCTTGATAAATATTGTAAATATAGCATTAGTTTGGGAGCCACAAATAAAATTATTTTGCAATTATTCATAGCGCAAAAGTCTAAACATTTGCTCTAATAATGAATTATTGAAAAAAATCAAATTTATCTTAGGACTTTTCGGGTTACGTACCTTAGCTTATACGTTTAAGCAAGGTATTTGTAATGATAATAAAATACTCGACATTACTGTTCGTTGCATTAAAAGCAAGATGCATCACCGTGTTATTAAGGGTAAGTTATTTATAATTTCTGTTACCGTTTAAAAGCTTGTATCTTTTTTCTTTACAATCGTAGAATTTCGCTCTAAAATACTTTTTTGTTGTGAATAAAATAATAAACCTAAAAACATGATTTGCAAGAAAATATCAGTGGACATATAATATTTCAATAACTATTTTGAATGTGGCTCTCCTTCGTGAACCACAAATAAAACTATTTTGTAATTACGCATGGCGCAAAAATTTGAAAATTTGCTCTATAAATGAATTGTTAAAAAGATTCAATTTATCGTAGGACTTTACGGGCTACGCATTTTAGCCTATATGTTTGAGCAAAATATTTTTACCGATAATCAGATACTTGATATAGTTGGTCGTTGTATTAAGAGCAGAGAAATGCAAGATGCACCTCGAGTCAGACATCTTATGTTACATCATCGTGTCACTACTGGTAAGTTATGCATATTTTCCATCATGAATCCAATAACAAATTTAGAAATGTATTTTACAATTACGAAATCGCGGCCAATTATCGTTCAATAATCTATATCTTTTTTATTTACCACCGGAAAATTTCGCGGAATAAGACTTTTATGTTGTTAATAAAATAAAAAATTCAAATATATGTTTTACAAAAAATATTGATTTCCAATATCGGACCAATACTCGATAACTTACTTATTAACGATCAAAAATTTTGCATGATAATACTTTTATGTTGTAAATACAATGATGAATCCAAAAAATATGTTTCACAAAAAATATCGATTTTTAATATCGGGTCAATAATCTATAGATTTTTTATTTATGGTCAGAAAATTTCGCGGGATAAGACATTTTTGTTGTAAATAAATAATAAATCCAAATATATGTTTTACGAAAAAATATTGATTTCGAATATCGAACCAATACTGGATAACTTACTTACTAACGGTCAAAAAAATTCGCAAGATTATACTTTTATGTTGTTAATACAATGATAAATCCAAAAATATGTTTCACAAAAAAATATTGATTTCCAATATCGGATCAATAATCTATAGATATTTTATTTATGGTCGGAGAATTTTGCAGGATGAGACTTTTTTGTTTAAAATAGTGCAACTTTAACAGATATGATATTGAAAAATTTTCATACCTTTAAAACATGATGGAGAACAGTAGTGGGGATGAATTACTGATGAATCTTCTGTCAGCAGAAGAACAACTGCCTAGATCGAGAGATCCTGCGCTACTACCACCCACCGAAAAATTGCGAGAAGCTATGAATTCTTTAAATGTTCACGTGACTCATGATCATAGTACTCCAAACACGATTTCGGAGGGGGTAATTGCTGATACTGCAGCGCCATCACTACCTAAAGAACCGTTGTCTGGTTACTCTTACTGGAATGACCAGGATATACGAACGTCAAATAAAATAGTTAAAATAACATCTGAAATAACATTATCTGCAATATCGACACCAGGTACAAAAGATCTCGACCATGACTATAAGCTGACACTATCCGAGCATGTCTGCTGCTTTTACTTTTATACTGGAAATGCGGGGTGACGAGCAGAGTGGTGGTGGTGGTGGTGAGAGGTACAAGTAGTGATGTTACCGAGCACTTTCGAACAAATAACAGGTTAAGACTTGTTAAGCTCTTCCAGCCATATAGCTAAAGAGCGGAATAATGCTGGCGTCAGCCAGCTATATGGCTAATCAGCTAAACGACTGGCTAGCACCAGCATGTTACTGCTCGCACACGCGTGCGTCGCCGCCGCCCTTCACTCTTGCTCATCACTACTAACGATTGTATATGTAGAGTGGTTCAAGGATGTGATGAGGTTAGTAGTAGAAGTTTAGCAGCTGCTGCAACATGGATGTTTGCAGGTAGGTGCATCCGTGAACTTTAATGATTTGTGGACCCAGCTGGTGTGGTAAAACAGTATTTGTGAAGAATTTTTTGCATTACATTAATCGCATGAGTGATCCAAAATTCAAGCGTATACTCTTGTACTATACCAAGTGGCAGCCAATTTACAAGGAGTTGGCGGAGGGAATTAAATTTGACGAGGGTTTACCAAAGAGCGAAGATTATGCTAATGATCCGCGAACAAAACTCTTGATTCTCGACGATCTGATGAGAGGATCGTCCAGCAGAGCTGTAGTAAATCTCTTTACCTAAGGCAGTCATCACAATAACTTGAGCGTCATCTTTATCTCGCAAAATCTCCTTCATCAAGGTCAGCGAGGAATCTCTCTAAACTCTAATTACATCGTAGTATTTAAAAATCCGTGCGATCGAGCGCAAATAAATTATCTGGCGCGTCAAGTTTGCCCTAAAGAGCCTCGTTTTTTGCAAGAGGCATATCTAGATGCCACAGCACAGCCACACGGCTATTTGTTCATAGATCTGAAACAGGGTACGCCTGAAAACGTGAGATTTCGTACTTGTATATTTCCGTTTGACAAACATCAGTACGTTTATGTGCCCCAGTGCAAGTCCATAAAAGCACGCTCGAATAATTCACCAGGCGTGTGATTGTTATGGAGTCGGTAACACGTAGTCGTAGCAGGCCAGTTCCAGAAAAATACTGGACTTAATTACATATTTTGTGTGAAATCGAGCTTTCTCAAATCAAGGCCATATTACGCGAAGCTAATTCCAAACTTATAACGTACATTTGAGAGTGTGCTTTAAACATTTTACGTGGAAATATTCCACTCAGCAAGTATTATAAGAGACAATTGCGAAACGTCGCACCTCTCTTGCGAAAACTCGCTAAACCGGGTAGTTTCGAGGTAAAAAGGAAATTGGTGGTAAAATCAGCATATTTACTGCGGCTAATTGTGAAACCTGTTTTATCGGCATAAAGTACGCAAGAAAAATGATTTTAGTACGGCAAGAATGCTTGGAGCAACAGTGGTTGCAGCAGCATGACGTAGCAACTACCAATCATACAACACCACTATCCAGTGTCCAGACACCTGGTACAGCCACGACACGCCTTGGCGAGGAAATAAGTAAAATTTTACATTCCGCGGGTGATGAGCGCCAAAAATCTCTGCAATATCAACAAATCTTGCAGCATCACTTGCATCTAAAAGAGGAGCAGAAGGATGATAATACGTCTAAATGAGACAATATTATTAGAAGCGGAAGCGACAATGGATAGAGACAATAATGACTAAATCGACGACGAACAGCTTGTCGAGTCGGTACCGCAGAAATTTCGAAACAATGTTAGACATCTCGTTAGATATTTGCGGCAAGCTGGCAATATTGAGTGGGATAGTTGTGGTATAATCAAGCTAGATGGCGCTGTTGTCGAGGGTGCTAATATTGTCGATTTAATCAACGAGGCTATAAGAAGTAGAAAAAGACCGCCACCGCAAGGATGCAAACAGTTTGCACGCGTCTTGCGACAAGTTAGTATACCTCAAGAATTTATTGGTAATGATCAACTGTGGTGTACGATTGCATCTCATAGCCCTGATTTACCGCTGGAGGAGGAGGAGGAGAAGGAGAATACTGGTACTTTTATAGACCGATTGATTTTAGTTGTACCCTTTGAAATGCATCTATCAGGCTATCAGTTTCTCGGCCCTGGCACGCGTCTTAAAGAGCGTCTCAGACGTGGTCAGGGAGGAAAAAATCCTCTTGACAATGCCTGTCTAGAACACTATATTTCATATTCGAATGAAAAAATAACGAATCATATAAAAGCCGATAGACTGTTAGCTGAACGAGCATTTTCACGCATGCTCTCGGAGACTGCGGATGGTAATGAAAAGACTGCAGCTGGTCACAGGTCTCCTTAACAGAAAGAAAGTCTGCCCGCGCTAACGAAAAATTCTACGCGTATCATTTGATTCCAAAATACTTATAATTCACTAAAATCGAAGGCATAAAATCGGAACTGCTGCTTTTTACGAGATTTTCAAGAATAAGGTTTACAAAAATAGTGAACATATTTAAATTTTACAAATGTATATAATACTTCCAGACATACACACGCATGCCCTTACGCACACACACGTATGCATGTATGTGTGTGTGCTTTTTTTAGTGTATGATTGATTAACAGTGTTAATTTAAGAAATGAAAATTACAATCTTTTTAACGAATAGCAACTTTTTTATTTGTAAAATATGATATTTTATATAAAAAATATTATTTAGGATATATAATTGATATTTAAATAAATAACATTGTATAATGAAATGTATAAATCAAATTTTAATTTACAAAGAACTGAACATATGAGAATGAAAAAATATATTTAAGATCAGGCCGGAGTAGAATCTGATACCGACCGAGTAACAATTGAGTTTTTTGTTATTTAGTCAAGTATTAATCGGTGTATCTACAAATTGAAGGTTAAGCGCAATAGATATTATTATTATGAACATCTATGCACAAGAAAAAAAAATTCTATCGCTTTGTTTTTGAGAAAAGTAAGGAACGCCGAAGTAAAAGTTTACGTTTATAATATTTTCACGTTATAATTTATAGAAATAAGATTAAGTTTCTAAATTAAATTTTTAGTTTTAAGAGGCGGTCGGAACCATTCGCCGCTTGGTGACGCTGCGGTCAGGTGAGAGAAAAATATAAAATATTTTTTATACAGTAATTTAAAATTTACTGAAACAATAATATACTTTTAATCTTGTCATTTCCTCTAGCCATATATATGTAGAATAATTATTAATATTAATCTTGTTTGAAAAGTCTAAAATATGGTTATAAAGCGAAAAATGCGGCGTGAGGTAGAGCCGATGTAAATATCAGTATACATCATTCTTTATTATTGCTACCTCTGTCGTACTAAAGGAAGGTGCACGCATGTTTACATGGGTCCTACGTTGCATCGTATTTTTCGCTTTATAACAATATTTTAGACTTTTCAAACAAGATAAGTATTAATAATTATTCTACATATATATGGTTAGAGGAAATGACAACATTAAAAGTATATTGTCGTCTCAGAAACTTGTAAATAGCTATATAAAAAATATTTAATAGATTTCTCTCACCTGACCGCAGCGCCACCCTATATTTAGCGGCGAATAGACCCGACTGCCTCTTAAATGAGTTTCGTTAAAATTTTCGGTAAAAACATTGTTTTTCCATTTTTTAAATTAACACTTTCAATCACATACTAACACACATACATGCAAATGAGGAGGAGGAGCAGTAAGAAAGAAGGAGAAAAAAAAGAAGGAGACGACGAAGCCGGGCGACCTTTAGCATTATTACTATAATCTTTCTGCACCATCAGCGTACGCTGGTGCTTCTCTACTAAAACACGTGAAACCCAAAAAATTTGATAACAATACAATTGCCAAATAGTTAGAGAGTCAGGATGCACATACTTTACACAAACTCGTGAGACATCGTTTTCTTCGTCAATATTACAACCTATTTAGCCCCTTTGAAGTGTAGGAAGCTGACTTGATAGATTTTAGATCACTTAAAACCTACAATGATGGATACAGCTATATTCTCATTGTTATTGATGCACTTTCAAAGTTTGCCTGGGCAGAGCCTCTTCTCGACAAAACCAGCCGAAGCGTCGCTGTAGCATTAGACAAAATTTTATCACGATGTAATAATAGTTCATTGTATAGGAAATCTTTTGACTCCAATGTCATTTTATCTAATCCCTTATTTAAAATAGTATTTAAGTTATACGCAAATCACAAAATTTATAAATTGCGCCACTTTGTGAAACACCAGCTTTGATTCCACATGAAGAATAAAATAAATTTATACATTATGAAGTGATTAAATTTACCTCTGCCACCTGTAAAATATATAATTTGCTCTTTTGTAAAATAAGAAACTAAACTGTTTACTGATTGTTCCCAAGCTATATTTTTTTCAGCTAAGAATGTACGACCATAACATCAGTTACGTTTGTTAATTTAAACCTAAAACACATGCTTATCGCCTCAGCCTTTATGTAAAAAAAAACATGTGAACATACACACACACATACGGACATACTGACATAATCAAATACAAATACACATAAACACATAACACATAGGCAAACACACATTCACAAACATACGTGCACATACAAATATGCACATACACGCGTAAACATCAATGCATGCATATAAACACATGCACATACATACACATCAATACATACCCACACATACATACGCATACGCACGTACGCATATACACATGCGTATACACACATACGCGCTCACATATACGGTTACACATATACGCATACATACACACGCGATTACACATAGAGATATATGCATACTAATACAGACATATACATACACACATACACATACGAATACACATACACACATACGCATATACGAATGCACATATATACATACACATATACATACACATACACACATACACATAGACACGTACGCATACACTCATACACATACACACACACAAATACACACATACACATACACATGCAGACATACACATACACATAAATACACATACACACATACACACATACACGTACACATACACATTCACACATACGCATACACACATACACATACACATACACACATACGTATATATACATACACATACACATAAGGAAGTGCACATACACATATACAAATACACACATAAACAAACACATGTACACACACATAGACGTACACACATACACACGAATTTATTCACACATACGTATAAACGTATACATACACATATCGACGTACATACATAGAGATGCAGACATACACATTCACAAATACTAATACACACAAACATATATACACAGATGTATGTGTGTATGGGTGTGTATGTGTATGTGTATGAGTAGATACTCATACACATACACACACATACACACGTAAACATACACATACACACAAACACATAAAGAATTACTCATACACACATACGAATACACACATAAAAAACTAACGTATACATACACACATTTAAACATCAACTTACACACGTACACGTGAGCACTTACACACTAACACATGCATACAAGCTCATTTACACATACATTTACACATATTTATACACATATTGACCTTCATACATGGAGATACAGACATACACATGCACGACTGCTCATCAAAACATCCACATATACGCATCTACTTATACACACATACGCGTATACGCATCTACTCATACACATACATACACATACTTCCATGGACATACACGCACACATACACATATTAGTTATATCCGTAACTTGGGCGTACGAAGGATGAATATGGACGAGGCTAATATTCATCCTTCGTACGCCCAAGTTACGTAGATGATTTTCTGTCGTTGTAGGCCAAATGAGGGACTATAACAAAATCGATAAAAAATAAAAACAAAACACACACAACACACTACACATTAAACCTAACTTAATAATACGTTCAATAATTTGAATCGATTTGCCAGACATTTTTATTTACGTAACACTTTTTTTTTATTAATTTGATTTATTTTTATGTTTTTAACATTAATAAATAACATATTAATGTTTCTTTAAAATTTTTTGATAATATGTCAAAATCAGTTGATGTCACTCTTTCATTTATTTTTAATTTGTAAACATGAATCTTCAATTTTTTCGCATCGCTGTTGGCATAACCCAAAATTTTTTTATGGTTAAGAAAATGTAAAAGTCAGCTGTGAGCATAGGCGCGCTCGCGTCATACGGTTCACCTAAGTTGACCAGTCTGAACACACATATAATCCATACGACTCCGGGTTCGTATGGAAAGCTTCCATACGCCACTGAAAGCGTACAGAAACATTTGAACATAGTTAGAAATGAGCCAAAGCGTACGCGATGTCAATACAAATTTAGCTGGGTCTATGGGTATTAAGCCAAATTTGGCCTACGACGACATAAACACACATACACACAAACACATAGACAATTACACATACGCACATGTACATACATACATACATACATACATACACACATACATTACCGCTCAAAATTTCGTAAAAAAATTTTCTTTCTGTACATGTACATACATACATACATACATACACACATACATTACCGCTCAAAATTTCGTAAAAAAATTTTCTTTCTTAATTCAACTTCTATCTGCGATTTTCTGGATACATTTAAATGTATATATATATATATATATATATATATATATATATATATATATATATATATATGTATGCATTTAAATTCATTTAAATGCCAAATATTTTTATCTTTTTTTTAACTTTTTCCTTAACGATTGAGAATTCTTTTATTTTTACGAGTTTCTAAATTTTAATTAATTTAATATAACTTTTAAAGAATTAATAAAATTGAAAAAATTCCAACGCGACTGAAAAGTAGAGTGAAATTCCTAAATTTTTATGTCTAATGATTTTTTCGTATCTGATTCTCGTGTGTAGTTAAAAATGCGCAAATATGGACTGTACAATAAAATCAATGTTAGATATGATAATATTTTTCAATTTCGCGAGTCTATTTTTGTTTACATTTCAGCATGAGTTTAAATATACATACGAAGAATAAAATTTGTCAATTACTCCAATTCATTAAAAAAAAAGACGCTATCATTTATAATAATTGTGATGAAATTTGTGATAATTTTGTTGGAAGTATACTGTATTGTTCAAAAGTTCGTAAAAAAATTTTTTTTAGAAACTCAACTTCAAACAGCGATATTTCGGTAATGGCTTGATAAATTTAATAATCTGCCTGGCGTTTAAAAGATTAGACAAAATACTATCTTTTTTTATCCTGTTAATGTTAACATAAATTGACTTGCGACATTGGAAAATATTATCATATCAAAAACTGATTTTCTTGTACTTTCCATTTTTGCGCATTATTAGCTACACGCAGAAAATAGATACAAAAAAATCATTAAACATAAAGATTTAAAAAATTCACTCTATTTTTCAGCCGCGTTTTAATTTTTCAATTTTATCAATTTCTCAAAATGTTACATTTAATTGATTGAAATTTAAAAATTCGTAAAATTAAAAAATTTTTCAATCATAAAAATTAGAGTTAAAAAAAAGATAAAAATATTTGGCAGGACATGAAAAAATATTATTTTGTTCGATCTTCCAAACGTCATCCGGATTTTTTAAATTCTTTAAGTCGTTTTTGATACATCGCCGTTTGAACTTAAGTTGAAAAATAAAATTTTTTTACGAACTTTTGAGCGGTACTGTAACATAACTCTTAATTAGGTCTAGACTAATATTTTCATTTCATTTTCAGTTCATGTATTTTAAAAAAAATATCATCAGTTTATTTATTTATTAACTTTTGTAGATAAATGCTATTGCTCAAGCTACTGAAACTAAAGGATAATCATATATATTTCAATTAGAATAAAAATTCAATTGATATTCAAACATTAAATAATTTTTTTTAATAAACAATTAAGTAATGCATAAATGATTGCATATTTTAATTTATAATATTCATCCCTTGCAATGTAAAATATTTTTCTCTATCCCTTAGGCGAAACCACGCGGTTCCGCCGAGCCTTTACACTAGAAGAAGTAGCACTTTTAGCTACAGTTGAAACGACTAACACGCCTCCTGTCGGCGCCTTCCGTGCCTCACGTTAAAATATCTTTCGAAGAGAAACATAGACTCGACCTAACCAAAACTGTTGGTAAAAGCCGTAGGCTCGTGTTTATGATTGTATTCTGTCTTTGTCTCTCTCATGACAAAAAAAAAGACAGACGGTATATACGTTGCGCTTATAAATTAAAACGAATTGTATTCTAATGAAATATGATTCTAAACTTTAAAATCTTATATCATAAGTAGTGTCGTGTTATAAAAAATGTACAAACTCTTTTTTCTTATTTTAAATCATATAAAAAAATAAAAGAGGCTTGTGCGTATGTTTTTATGTGTTTCTCTCTCTCTCTTTCTCGTTCATAAAAGAGGATTCTTGTGTGCGTGTTTTCTATGTGTCTTTCTTTATCTCGTGATTTAGGCTTGTGCATGTGTTTTTCTTTGCTGCCGCCGCCAGCCCCGTCACGCTCGTTGTCACTCGCGTGACAAATGCTGGGCGGCAGCAAAGAACAACACATACACGCGCTAAAACAAAAAAAGCAAATATAATTGTTAATTTATATAACAATTATATTTACGTGGTTTTGCCTGGGGATAGAGAAAAGCATTATTTCTTACACGGAGATTAAATGAAACGCCCGCACGTACGTTTTTATGACGGTCGAGGCTGACGCCTCGACCGTCATAACATGTACGTGCGGAAGTTTCATTTTATCTCCTTGTAAGAAAATCTACTATTTCATCCTATCTCTATTTTATACTTAATAGAAAAAATACATATTTTTTCAATAATAAAATAAATATAATCATATATTTATTTATTTGTAATAATAGTGTAATTATATATTTATTTGAATATATCTTATAGTTACTAATCTATGTTATTAGGAATCATTTATATGTCACACCGTACACCAATATGCAATGATGTGACGACGAGGAATTGTCTTTATTGTTATTAAAATCAATCTTTTAACAATATATTTTTGTATTTGTTTACACTTGAATGATGTAAATGCTTATAAAGTTATTTATTAATAGAAGTATTAAGAGGACGTTGGATCTCTCTATCCTTTTCTAATTAATAAAATGTAGGTTTTCGGAAAAACTAGTGATTATTAATAGAAATTAAGAGTTATCCACAACTTGTATAGTTAAAAGCAATATTTTTTCTGATAAGGACAAATTAATTTTGATGCTCTGTTTTCAAGAAAAGTTTGACATACATAAGTTAGGCTAGAGAATATGATGTATGTCAAACTTTCCTTGAAAACAAAGCATTAAAATTAATTTGTCCTCATCGGAAAAAATATTGTTTTTTACTGTAAAAGTTGCGGACAGCTCTTAACAGCATGTCGGAGCTGCAGCGATTGAGTTTTGCTTTTTTTATTTCATCAATATCTTTTTAAATTCATAAATTAAACAAATATAATGACTTGTCCGCACTAAAGCTATATTAGTACAATAATTTTTGTTAAAATGAAAAATCATTTGAACTTGTTATTTTTTTATGAGCTTTGATTGGAAATTAGATATTAAACTCGACAAACCTAACCTTAAAATACGATACATTGAAAGTTTTTATTATAACTTTGTATGTATAATATTTTGGTGGATTTCTTGGGTTGTCTGCACTAGAGTTTAATCTTCCAAATTTTTTCTTTGTAGTAAAAAAACTCGATTAAACGCATCGTTTATTCATAAGTTAGGATTGGAAATATTATTAGAAGGCAGACAGCTTCGTCATGCTCTTAATTTCTATCAATAATCACAAGTTTTTCTAAAAACCTACATTTTTTAAGTAAAAAAAGATAGAGAGATCCAGCGTCCTCTTAAGATTTTTATTTCAATTAAAATTTAATTAGAGAAAAATTTTCAATATTAAATATGGTAGATTACTGGATTAACTGATAAAAGAAACTTGATTTTAATATTTTACGAGCTTAATTTACCTCGCCCCTAACGTCACTCGGTTACATTTTCATATATTATATGAATATGTATAACTTAGCCAATTTAAAAATCAAAAAAATTGCCTGAATTTATAAATTTTTATATTGCAGTTCTGTTTAAAATTTAGTTTTTATATACTTGAAAAAAAAAGAATTAATTAAAGTTCCAATATGCATAAAAATTGTTTAAATACAAATCATATCATCATGATAAATTAAAAATTTGTTCTACTGAATTCTATTTAAATTAATGAAAAAATATGATAGCAATTCAGTCTTTTTAATCATGTGTTTCAGACAGAGGGACGGAGATAAAGAAACGGAGACGTAGGAACGGAGACGGAGAGACAAAGACACAGAGACGGAGAGAAGAAGACAGAGAGACAAAAACAGAAAGACATAGACAGCAAGACGAAAACAGAGAGACGAAGACGAAGAGACATAGACTGAAGAACGAAGAGACGAAAACGGAGAGATGAAGACGAAGAGACATAGACAGAGGGACGAAGAGACGAAAACGGAGAGACAAAGACAAAGTCGAAGAAACGGAGTCGTAGGAACAGAGACGGAGAGACGGAGAGACGGAGACGGAAAGGCCGAAACAAAAAGACAGAGACAGAGAGGCAGAGACGGAGAGACATAGACATAGGGCCGGAGATAGAGAGACAGAAAGACGAAGACAAAAAGACGGAGATAGAGGAACGGAGACGAAGAGACTAAGACAAAGAAACAGAGACGGATTGACGGAAATGGAGAGACGAGAAGACGGTGACAAAAAGTCGGAGATGGAGAGGCAAATGTTGTGTACGTGTATGTGTATATGTGTATGTGTATTTGTATGTGTGTATGTGCTCATGCGCATGAGTGTATGTGTATATGGGTATGTGTTTATGTGTACGACTTTATGTGTTTATGTGTACTTGTGTATGTAACATATATACATGGGAATATATATATATATATATATATATATATATATATATATATATATATATATATATATATATATATATATATATATATATATATATATATATTGTAACATGGCGAAATTGCCATGTTACTTAAACCTCGCTTTTATAATACGATAATATATGCGGCCGAAGGAAGACCTTAAATTCGCACGGTTAAGAAAGGGCCGAACTATCTGTCTCTGTCTAATAGCGTTTTTCATTATTTATATAAACACTATCCTTTATAACAAGAAAAAAATAGCAGCTTCCGCTAGATATTAGTATAATTAGTGAATTTTGTAATAACAATCAAATTTTTTACCGCATAGTTTTTGACTAATTAGAGACCTACTAGCAATCTAGAATATAACCTATCTTTTTTTGGTGGGTCTCTAATTATTCAAAAACTACGCAGTGAAAAAATTTGTTTGTTATTACAAAATTTACTTATTATACTAATATCTAGCGGAGGCTGCTATTTTTTTCTTGTTATACCGTATAGTGTTTACATAAATGATGAAAAACGCTATTAGACAAAGACAGATAGTTCGGCCCCTTCTTAAGAGAGAAACAACGCCGATCAAGCTAAAGCCAACCCCAAGCCACTAACTATACCCACGTGCATAGCACATCATGAAACCATTAATATACTTGCAGTCGAGTAGACGGAAAAGGCAAGAGTATAAGGTGGCACGCATAGCGGACCGCATGAAGAAGGAAAAGCATCCATCTTGAGATGCTCATTCCTTCTGACGTTTGCGTACAGGTCGGTCGACTTGTCGTTTTTGTGTGCTTGCACAACCGATTATATAAAGCGAAAATAAGTCGTATATACCCTTTAGGTTTGTGTTTTCTGAGTGTAAAGGAGAATATTTATTGTGTGATTGTTAAAAGCATAAATGCTTTACAATAACCTCGATTTCTGTTAATCATTAACAATTTAGATATATTGTTATTTTTCTTGCTCTGTGCGCGTGTATGCTGGTGACCACGTGCGCGGTATTAATTAGTGCATCCAATTTTCATTCTAGCTTCGTTCAAGCTACTTTTTTTGTGTAATTTCCGAATAAAATACCCCACATCAAACAATCGAACGCATCGTTGACTCCCTTTTTGCCGCGTGGTTTAATATTTGTACGATTAAGATAACTTACGGTGTCGCGTCCGTATCACGCGACTGGCGCTCTGTTCTGTGTATAGCTAGTGTTTGTCATTTAATAAACTCTATAAATTTCGTATATTCTAGCTGATTCCTTTTTTTGTTTTATGTGTATATTTTAGTGTAATAATCAATTATAACTCTAGCTATACATTTAGCTATACAAATACTGGCAATTTAATTTAGAGTACTTGTCTGGGAAATATTACGACTTAAAAATAGAAAAAAAAAATTTTTCATTAGCCTGTGTTTAAATTTGAATCATTTTTCGCAAAATGATAGTAGAAAAATTGTACACGGCTAGTTTTAAAGGTATTTTGCTTAACTTAAAATTTATATTTTAGTTTTTTTTCTAGGTTCAAAATTGACCAAGATTCAAAAAAGGGCCTTTCTCATTTTTCCGATATCTGCTTAATGAGAGGAGATATAGAAAAATGCCAAATAAAAAAAGGGTATTTTTGTATGTGGAATAATCTAAAATTTTCTCAAAATTTTTTGTGCATTTTCATTTTTTTTATATTGTTGCGTTACTCTTATAAGAATATGGTATACATGCATATAAGAATGCCGCGACAATCTCAAAAAAATAAAAATGCACAAAAAATTTTAAGAAAATTTTAGATTATTCTACATACAGAAATACACTTTTTTCTATTTGCCATTTTTCTATATCTCCTCTCATCAAGCAGATATCGGAAAAATAAAAAAGACCCTTTTTTAAACAAAAATCGCTATATCATGGTCAATTTTGAATCTAGAAAAAAAACTCAAATATGAATTTCAAGTTAAGCAAAATACCTTAAAAACTAGTTGTGTAAAATTTTTCTACCATTATTTTCCGAAAAATAATTCAAATTTAAACACAGGCAAATAAAAAATTTCTTTTTTTCTATTTTAAAGTCGTAATATTTCCCAGACAAGTACTCTCAATTAAATTGCCAATACACTATTAAAAAGGCCTTACAAATACGTTAAAAATAAGTGGTCGTAGAGTTCTATACGACCCTTATTTGTTGAGATACAAAATTTTTTAATTAGTACTTTTTTTCTCAAGGGTGGCTCTTTTTTATTAAAAACTGTACATATATATATACCCTATACATATATATACTGTACCCTGTACATATATATACTACCCCACTGTACATATATATATATATGTACAGTGTATATATATGTACATATATATATATATATATGTAGGTGCATGTATATATATATATATATATATATATATATATATATATATATATATACATATATATGACAATTATGCAAAAGATATTCTTGGAATAAAAAAGTTTTAATTCTTTATTTTTATATAATTGCAATTTCGGAGAGACGGAGACGGAGAGATGGAAACGGAAAGACAGAGACGGAGACAAAGACAGAGTGACGGTAACGGAGGGATGGGAATGGAGAGACAGTGACGGAGATACGGAGACGAAAAGACGGAAAGAAAGAGAGACGGAGGAAAAAAAGACGAAAAGAAACAGAGACGGAGATACGGTGCTGGAGACATGGGGTTCGAGAGATGGAGACGCAGGAACGACGACGGATATTGTGTGTGTGTATGTGTTTGTATGTGTATCTGTGTATGTGTACGTATATGTATGCGTGTGCGTGTGTATGTGCATGTGTGTATGTATGTGACAATAATGCAAAAGATATTTACGTAAGATAAAAAAAAAGTCTTAGTTCTTCACTTTAATATAATAAAATATAATAATATATAGATAAGTAGTAATGTAATTATGGAAAGACGGAGACGATGAAACGGAGACGGAGAAACGGAGACGGAGAGACGGAGACAGACAGACGGAAACAGAGAAACGGAGACGGTGATGGAGAGATGGGGATGGAGAGACAGAGGGGCTATTCAAGCAGTGATACATATGTATGTATCACGCTGTATGTATGCGCGCGCATACTTTTTATTCTCTTCCCCATACATATCGTCGCGATACATACATATGTATCGCTACTTGCATAGCCCCTCAGTGACGGAGAGACGGAGATACAAAGACGGAAAGACGGAGAAACGGAGACGGAGTGACGCATATTGTGTATGTGTATTTGTGTATATGTGTGTATGTGTGTGTGTGTGCGTGTGCGTGCGTGTGTGTGTGTGTGTAATTTTATGTATGTATGTGACAATCATGCAAAAGATATTCACGTAAAGAAAGAAGTCTTAATTCTTCATTTTAATATAATAAATATGAGCAAAATTTACCTCGCTCCTGACATCGCTCGGTTGAATTTTCATACATTATATTATTATTTTTGAATTGGTAATTTCATTGACAATAGTAGTTAAATATAAAATATTTATTTAATTTTTTTTCACATATTCACATCAGTATATTGTACTGCATTAAAATAAAAAAAATTTTATTTTTTTGTAAATTAATAAGCTTCAATGAAAGTGAATAATTATTATTGACAATCATAGCATAAGAAAAATGTTTATATTACCATCAACTTTTACAGGAAGTCTGCGTTCCTTATATTAAAATATTCTTAATCTTATGACATTAGTACAAAGAATTGGGGAACCAGATCTTTTCATTACTATGAGATGCAATTTGAAATGGGGAAAAATCACAAATAATATAGGGCAAAGTGAAGAAGTAACAAATAGACCAGATATTGTTGTTGAAGTATTTTATCAAAAATTAAAACTATTAATAGAGCAAATTTCAAAAAAATGTATTTTAGGAAAATGCATTGCCTATTCATACCTATGGTAATGACACCAGTTATCACGAGTCTCGGTAGACTTTGTCAGTTCAATCGATTGAATCTTAGATATAAGTACAATTTTTAATCAGAAAATGTTTGAAACGTATTATTCATAACATAATTAAAAATTGTATAACAAAAAAGTATACTAAAATAGTAAATTATTGAACTAATATTAAATTTAAAATAATATTTTTTTCAACCTATTGTTACGAACTCAATCCAGTTTTTACGACCCAGTTTATTACGAATACACCAGTTATTACAACCCAAACATTACGACAATTTAACTGACGGTTTCGAGGTTATGTTTCAATAACAGTACTATTATTTATGACTCTATTTAGATTTCAGGCAATCTTTTACTTATTTGTAAATGTCGATTTAAGAATGACTGAAACGCTTTTCTTCCAGGTCTGTTATTTACAAACGGAATCGTCTTTTTCAATTCATCACAAATTTTCTTGACGCCGTCACAGAGCATCCACGTGTAACCTATTCAATAGTTTCTTTTGTATATATGCTAATATATATGTATATATATATATATATATATATATATATATATATATATATATATATATATATATATATATATATATATACGCGTGTGAACGATAAATGTATATTTTTCTTTTCTAGATTTCAATATCTTTAAAATTGATTATTGATTTTTCAAAATCAATGTATTAGTAGTTTAAAAAAGAAAATTCAGGCACTTATTTATTATCAATAAATAACATCGGTCAGACGATACTATAATCTCACATTTTTAACTTTAACAAAATTTTCTTTTGTATTCAATTCACCCTGCCTTTTTCTCTTCATTTTAATTCAATTAATATCTTATTTAAGAGTATTTAAATACTTGAGTATGTACAGCGCTTGTTGCTTCAATAATTTCACCGGTAGCACTGATATATACGTAATTTTTTAGGTTAAATTACCTCGTTCAGGATTCGTAAGAACTGGGTTTAGATGCGTACAAGTGTACCAGTCATTACTTTCTTAATTACATTTTTTTAAATTATTATTATTCAAATTTAAAGGTATTTTCAAAATCGGCATGTGGAGGCCTTTTTAATAGGTATTGTTTATATTAAATTTGTTAATAAAATATAAATCAAAATATGATTTTCAAAATAACAAAAATATGCGAAAATGAAATTTTTATACGCGAATCGTTCTTTCTATCATAGGGACAATTTTTAAATTGGATTATTTATTTTATAATTTAAATATGAAGCCATTTGTAGGTGGAATATAATAATTAAGTCATTAAATTAATTGAAATTATTTATCAGAGATCTGCATATCATAAAATAAATTTTATATTGCAATATATAATTCGATTTCGTCATAAGTGGATCACTCGTAACAACTGGTGTCACTACCCTAGTAGAATTTTAAAAGAGAGGATTACGGCATGCCTATATGCTAATAATTTTAAGTAAAAATGATAAAATTTACAATGGTGATGACGTTGATAAATTCATAGTAGCTGTATTTCCAAATAAAAATGAGAATTCCAGATTATATGAAATAGTTCAACAATTCATGATCCTTGGCTCTTGTGGAGATCAGAATAAAAACTCACCTTGTACAGATAAAGAATCGGGAAAGTGTCCGAACAATTTTCCTAATCGATTTAATAAAACTATAATAATGATAAATGGTTATCCTATTTATCGACGAAGATATAATGAAAATGAGATATTATACACAAAAAACAAGTGGGCAGACAATAGATTTGTGGTTTCTGATAACCCGTATTTCTTACTAAAGTTTAACTGTCATATGGATATTGAATTATGTTCAACAATGGGAGTTATAAAATACTGCTTATTCAAATACTGCTTCAAAGGATATGATTGTGAATTTATCGAAATGAAAGCAAGTAAAATAAATACTGAAAGTAATACTAATGATGAAACGGGTGAAACGAATGATTTGGATATGTTTTATGATGAAATCATACAATATCTAATCACAAGATACGGTTGCCCACCAGAAGCTATGCATCGCATATGGGAATATAAAATGAGTGAACTTTCTCATACAATTTATAGATTATCCGTTCATAATGAAAATGAACAATATGTATATTTTAAAGAAAGATTCGAACACGAAATTGATAAGAAAAATGTAAATACAACACTAACAGCGTGGTTTGAACTTAATAAAAGTAACCCAGAGACACATAATTACTTTTGTTATGATGTACCGCAAAATTATGTTTTTAATCGAATACATAAAACATGGACGAAAAGAATAAAAATTATGCAACCTATTCTAACCAGAATGTACTTACTAGGAGAGTGTCACACCTCCGGATCACGGATTTTGCTCAAACTTCGAAATAAGCTTTCAGATAATAAAATATAAAAAAAGCTAAAGTTATAGTCACAAATACTCAATATTTCCCTAGTTACAGGCAATTAAAGAAGAACACTAAAAAAGTTACTAGATTTTTAAACGCATATAGTTCTTAAGCATTGATAGCTAGAAGCTTGAAACTCCTAAATTAAAGCTGAGCTCAAATCCTTTCAAAACAGTAGTTACAGCATATCAAAACAATATTTTTTCCCAAAGTTAAAGCGTAATAAGGATTGGACCTGAATTATCTTTTTAAAACATTAATTAATAATAAAAGCTAAAATTAGGTCCAATCTTTATTACGCTCTAACTTTGGGAAAAAATATTGTTTTGATATGCTGTAACTACTGTTTTGAAAGGATTTGAGCTCAGCTTTAATTTAGAAGTTTCAAGCTTCTAGCTATCAATGCTTAAGAACTATATGCGTTTAAAAATTTAGTAACTTTTTTAGTGTTTTTCTTTAATTGCCTGTAACTAGGGAAATATTGAGTGTTTGTGACTATAACTTTAGCTTTTTTCATATTTTATCATCTGAAAGCTTATCCCGAAGTTTGAGCAAAATCCGTGATCCAGAGGTGTGACACTCTCCTAGTTAGTTAATCGAAAACAAAGAGAAAGATTCTTTTTAACATTACTTCTGCTTTACTTTAAAGCTGCAACATCTTTCGAAAGCTGAAAAACTTTTGATAAAATTGCATACCCAACATTCTTTGAAGCAGCAAATGCAAGAAATTTAATTGAAATCGATGATGAATGGGATAAATGTTGAGAAGAATCTTGTAAATCTCGATTTCCAGAAGCTCTTTGTCAATCATTTGGTTACATTTGTACATTTCACAATCCGATTACTGCTCGAAAATTATATGAAAAATATAAAATCTATTTTTATCCTCCAAAAATGAATGAACAAAAATGTGAAGAATATGCATCAAGCATAATTAATAATATTTTAACTAATAATGGATTCCAACTAAGTGCCTTTAATTTACCTACTTCAGAATACTATATTGAAAATAACGGAAATGAATATAGTACAGTAAATAATGTTAATAATATTTGGTGATTTATTGATACTCTAAAATATACTCAAACGACTGTTTGTAATACAGTAATAAATTTATTAAATACAAATTGCACTGAAAAGTATATATATATATCTAGACGGCCCAGGTGGAAGTGGTGAAAGCTACTCATTGAATATAATTATAACTTATCCAAAAATTCATAGAATCAACTATTTAATTGTATCATGAACAGGAATAGCGGCTAATTTATTACATGACGGTGTGACAGTACATACGACATTTAAATTACCGTTGAACATATCTGAAGACACAGTATGTGATATTAGTGCAAACAGCAAAATAGGTAAAAAAAATGAAAAATGTATCAATTTTTATCTGGGATAAAATCACAATGACATCAAAATACGCTTTTGAAGCCGTCGATCGCATGTTTAAAGATGTATGTGATAATAATTATCCTTTTGAAGGGAAAACATTTATTATATCAGGTGATTTTAGACAAACATTGCTAATAGTAAAACATGAAAATAGAACACAGATAGTAGAAAATTGTGTGAAAAAAAGCTATTTATGGGTACATTTTTAATGATAATTTACATTCAAAATATGAAAACGAAAATGAAGTTATACAAGTTCCAAAAGAAATATTGTCAAAGCGCAATCTAGTTGATGAAATTTACGGGCATAATATAAATATTGGAAATTGTGACTATTACGAAAATATTATATTAGCACCGAAAAACGTAGATATAATAGAAATGAATGAAAAAATTTTTAGAATTAAATTAATCAGTAATAAAGTACTTGAGCATTGACTCTGCAAATGATGTAAATGACGAAAGTTTAGATGTAATTTTTCCAACAGAATTTTAAAATTCTTTAATGCCCAACGATTCACCTTCACATAGATTATAATTAAAAAAAGGAACTATAGTAATGTTTTTAAGTAAATGTTAATTTGAATGAAGGACTTTTTAACGAAACCCGATTAGTAATAACGAAATTAAAACAATTCACTATTATCGTGCAAATATTAACAGGGAGTAAAAAAGGGAGCACTATATGCTTACCACGTATGACCTTATCAGCAAATGATGAACTGCCATTCCAGATGACCAGTAAACTATTTCCTGTAAAACTTGCTCATGCAATGACTGTTAATAAGTCGCAAGGACAATTACTTAAAACAGAAGGAGTGTATTTACCAGCCAATTTTCAGTCATGGGCAGTTATATGTGGCACTTTCAAAGACAATTAATAAAATAAAATTGAAAATTTTAACATAAAAATCAAGAAAAATTTAAGATAAAATGGTCCATCAAACATCGTTTACAAAGAAATATTATAAAACCACAATACAAAAATTAAATATAATGAATAAGAAAATAAAACCGAACATATTTAAAACTCTAATATAATATTAAATATAAAGAAATTAAAAATTATGAAGTAGTGTTCAAGTAGCGCTGTGTGGTTAAAAATCATGGCTGCTATTGTTAGTTCTGTGCTATTGAAAAACGCGATTGCTTTTTGCTTTCTCATAGAGAAAGCATTGTATCGATAAGAAAAATTTTTGAAGCAATGCTTCTTACGCGACGTTACAGCAGGGGTACTAAATGTACAAAAATCGACAGTCCCAAATGTCACCCAGCGTGAATGTAGGAATATGGCACAGGGTGCCATTATGTTAGACGCTGTATCTCTCTATCCTTTTCTAATTGAAAAATGTAAGTTTTTTGAAAATCTAGTGATTATTGATAGAAATTAAAGGTTGTCCGCTACTTGTTTAGTAAAAAGTAATATTTTCTCTGATGAGGACCAATTAATTTTGTTGCTTTTTTTTAAAGTAAAGCTTAACATACTTACAAAATCCTCAGTAAGGCTAGAGAATACGTTATTTAAGTATGTCAAACTTTACTTGAAAAAAAAGCAACAAAATTAGTTGGTCCTCATCAGAGAAAATATTAATTTTTACTAAACAAGTAGCGGACAACCCTTAATTTCTATCAATAATAACTAGTTTTCCCAAAAATTTACATTCTTTAATTAGAAAAGGATAGAGAGATACAGCGTCCTCTTAAGAACAGGCCGGATTCGCTGTCTTTGTCTAATTAGCATTTTGTTTATTTACTCAAGTATTAAGCGGTGTATCTGCAAATTGAAGGTTAAGCGCAATAGATATTATTATTACAAATATTTATGCACAGGAAAAAAAAAATCTATCACTTTGTTTTTGAGAAAAGTAAGGAACGCGAAAATATTATAAACATAATCTTTTACTTCGGCGTTCCTTACTTTTCTCAAAAACAAATCGGTAGATTTTTTTTTCTTGTGCATAGATATTCATAATAATAATATCTATTGCGATCAACCTTTATTTTGAAGATACACCGATTAATACTTGAGTAAATAACAAACAACTCAATTGTTACTCGGTCGGTATCAGGTTCTACTCCGGCCTGCCGTTAAATTCTGTTTTCTTTTTCTTTCTTTTCCTCTCTCCCATTCCGCTTAAGAATATACACAAGTGAATATGTGCGTTGAATGTACTACAATTGATGCTTGTAGTGTATATAGTCTTTTTCTCTCTTACTAACTAAATTCCCATGTGTCAATCATTTCCTATGTTTGGTTTCCTTGCGGTCTTACTGTATATATTATATATATACACAGTAAAATTTTGAGAAAAGTATCTATATATACTAGAACGTTATAGTTAAACACAAAGCGGGTACTATTTCTCTTTTTCTAAATGTTTTCATGTTAACGAGGTTTTTCTATGCCCTCTCACTTGCACCTACTGATTTCGTATAAGTATTTTCCTCGTAATCTTACTGTGTATATATATATATTACTTGCTCAGTTAAAAAAATATAATTCTAATAAAAAAAATATTTGTTGTCCCTAGTCTCCTTACATATCTTTATTTCTTAAATAGTTATAAGTAATTGAAAAAAGTTAAAAAATTCCACGAATTTAAAAACTATTTAATACGGTAAAAAAAATAGAAAAAAATGACTTATGAAAATTTTACATCACAAAACAAAATTGGTATTTTATCTTTACTTGAATTTCTTTTTTAATTTTTTATTCTGTTTCTATTTAAAAAATTATTTTTTACGAAAATTTTCCGAAAATTTTGATACTGTACATTTCTGTAAATTTTATTTGAGAAACTATGAAGTTTTACTGCTTCGTTTTTTTATATCAATGAACCTTTATAAGCCACGCATGAACATTTCTTTCTTAATTTTTTAACTATATTATTGATATATTTTTAAATACATAATACATTGAATGAAAAATAACAAGTTTTCATTAAAAAATTAATTATAATTTTTGCCAATGTCACACTTCCTAGTTTCTATATATATACTGAAAGCATAGCTTCTGTCGGCCAGTCCCCACGACTGCCACTCCTGTTGTTTTTTTCTATTTTTTCATTAATTTGTACATATTCGAACTCAGGGAGTCGAAAAAAGTAGTTTCTAGAGAATGTCTGTATGTATGGGTGTGTGTGTGTGTGTGTGGATGTATGATTTCAGTTAGTAACTTGTATCTCGAAAACTACTCTATGGATTTGCTTCTAATTTTGCTTGAAATTTATTTTTTTGAAGCTATTGATAATTGGTTCTTCTAGCGTAGTTTTAATTTTGGAGTCGTTAAAAAAAAAAATATCATTTTTCATTTTTTTGTTTTTTTTTGTTTACTACTCGATGAATTTGCTTCAAAATTTGCATTAAAATTATTTGTGATTGCCCAAATAAAATAAATTTTTAAAAACTGATTTTCTTAGCTTAGGTTTAATTTTAGACCATTTTGAAATTTTTGAAAAAAATGTTTTAATTTATTAAGCCAATAAAATCTTAAAAACTACTTAATGGATTTACTTCAAATTTTCCATACAATTCAATTTTTCGATCAACTGGTGCGGAAGCTATTGAGAATTGGTTTTCTCAGCGTAGTTTTTTTTTAGAGTCATTTTAAGAATTTTAAAAAAATTTCGATTTTTCATTTTTTTATTGTATTTTACGTAAACTACTTGGAGAATTTGTTTGAAAATTTGTATCGGACTTAATTTCGACTGCCAAAAGTAGAAAAACTTTTGAAAATTGATTTTCTTAGCACACTTTTAATTTTAGACCATTTTTAAAATTTTTTAAACAATTTATATTCTTTATTTTTTTTTATATTTTACGGAAATTATTCGATAGATTTGCTCCAAAATTTGTATGCAAGTTATTTGCTACTGTCTGAAAAAAACAAGCTTTGGAAAACTAATTTTCTCAGCGCAGTTTTAATTTAAGAGCATTTTGAAATTTTTGAAAAAAATGTTTCAATTTATTAAGCCAATAAAATCTTAATAACTACTCGATTGATTTACTTCAAATTTTTCGATCAACTGGTGCGAAAGCTATTGAGAATTGGTTTTCTTAGCGTAGTTTTTTTTAGAATCATTTTAAGAATTTAAAAAAAATTTCGATTTTTCATTTTTTTTGTATTTTACGTAAAATACACGAAGAATTTGTTTGAAAATTTGTATGGAACTTAATTTCGACTGCCAAAAGTAGGAAAACTTTTGAAAACTGATTTTCTTAGCGCACTTTTAATTTAAGAGCATTTTGAAAATTTTCATAAAAATTTTTATTATTCATTCATCTTCTTTTTTAGCGTGGTTACGATTAGAAATTTTGTTGTCATCATTCTTTTTATTACTACATTATATTATTTTCTTAATAGAACAAAGATGAAAAACGCAACAACTATTGTAAGCGCTGTGTAATTAAAAATTCGCGATTGTTTTTTAGAGCACTATTTGGTTTAAAAAACGCAGCTACTATTTTAAAAGCTAAAGATGAAAAACGCAACAATTATTGTAAGCGCTGTGTAATTAAAAATTCGCAGCAGCTATTTTAAGCGCTGTGTGGTTAAAAAACGCGGCTGCTATTGCAAGCGCTGTGTAATTACAAATTTACAGTTGCTTTTTTGAGTGCTGTGTAGTTTAAAATTTGTGGCTGGTATTTTGAGTGTTGAGTGGTTAATAATTCGCTGCTGCTATTGGGTCTTTGCATGAAAAAATGCATTATATCCGTCAGATAGAATAAAAAAAATAAGAGACCCGTATTTTTTTATTTTTTTAAATATGATGAATTGTAAAAGTTATAGCTGTTGTAAGTTAATGCAATTTTGATATATATAGATGTAGCACCATGATACATGACGTCACATTATTATAATAATGCGACGTCACATACAATTTTAACTGCCTTTATCTTTTTGAGTTTTCATTTTTTTTGTAAAAGAAAAAATACGTATCCTTTATTTTTTTGTGTTTGACCTGATGGATATAATGAATTTTAAAATAATTTTTATGTTAGGACCCAATCGTAAGCGCTGTGTGATTAAGTATTCATGCTATTTTTAACGCTGTGTGGTTAAAGAAACTCGACCGCTAATGTGAGCATGGTGTTATTAATAGAACGCGACTTTTATTGTGAACGTTGTATAATAAAAATAACACGACTGCTATTGTAAGCGCTGGGTAATTAAAGGAACACGGGTATTAATATTAGTGCTAAGCAAAAAAGAACTGAAATTACTATCAAAAGTAACACCTAAAGCAGAATCTGTTATAATAAAGAAGACAATCTAAATAAATCAAATAATACAAGAAAATATAATTAAAAATAATCACTATAGAAGCAAGCCTTGATGCGTCCTCAATAAAAGTTTAGTTGATGATTTCTCAAAATTCTTATAATTAATTACAAATATAAGTTCAGAAGTGAAAATATTTATCTAGAAATTTTTATGTAATCAGAATAAACTATAATAATGGCTATTCATTTAGATTGTATTCTCTCAAAACTTTACTGACGAGTCCTATAAACCGATCTGGGACGAAAAGTAAAATTCGAAATTCATTAAACAACAAACATATCATGATCATCATCATTAACTCAAACATCAGCATCATTGTGTAAACGTACGTGTGTATGAACAGAAGCAAAGAAACAGATTCAAAGGGCGGCATCGGAGTCACGGAACGATTTTATAAAAAAGAAGACAGGGAGACGGACATGCTGACAAAAAGAAAGAGACGAAAAAATGAGACCCAAAACAGAGGAACGAGGATAAACAAACGGAGACAGAGAGACGGAAAGGTGGAGACAGAGAGACGAAAACGGAAGAATGGAGACGGACGGACATAAAGGGAAAGATGGAGATATAGACAAAGAGACAGAGAAGGAAACAAAGAGACAAAGACAGGTAAACAGCGACAAAGAGACAAAGATAGAGAAATAGAGACAAAAAGACCAACATGAAAAAACGTAGACGAAGAGACAAAGATGGAAGAACGGAGACTAAGAGACGAAGACAGAAAGATGGACACAGAGAAACGGAGACACACGGAGACAAAGAAACGGAGATAGAGAGACGGAGATGGAGAGACAGAGAGACGGAGACACGGAGACGGAGATACGAAGACGGGGTGATGGAGACGGAGAAACAGAGTCGGAGTGACGGAAACGGAGAGACGGAGACGAAGAAACGGAGACTGAGAAACTGAGATGGAGAGGCAACGGACAATCAGAGACAGAGAGACAGAGACGGAGAGATGGAGATGGAGAGACGGTGACGAAGAGTCTGAGACGGAGACATGGAGTGTCGGATATTGTGTATGTGTGTATGTATATAAGTATGTGTATGTGTGTGAATATGTTAATGTGTATGTATGTATGTGTATGTGTATATGTATATGTTAATGCTGCACGTGTGTATGTGTATGTATGTATGTGACAACAATGCAAAAGATATTTACGTAAGAAAAAAAATTCTTAATTCTTCACTTTAATATAATAGTAGTAATATATATATATATATATATATATATATATAAAAATATAAGTAGTAATGTTATTACTGAGAGACGGAAACGGAGAAACGGAGACGGAGAAACGGAGACGGAGAGACAGAGACGGAGGAACGAAGACGGAGAAACGGAGGCAAAGACGGAAAAACAGAGACGGAGACGGAGAGCCGGTAATGGAGAAACGGAGACGGAGGCGGAGAGACGGATATGGAAAGATGGAGACGGACAGACGGGGAGACGGATACGAAGAGACGATGCCGGAGACGGAGCCGGGGTATGTGCGTATGTATATTAGAGTAAGTGTATGTGTATGATTATTTGTATATGTGTGTATGTGTATGGATATGTGTGTATGTGTATGTGTGTGTATGTTTATAATAAAGGTGCACGTGTGTATGTGTATGTATTTATGTGACAATAATGCAAAAGATATTCATTTAAAAAAAAGCCTTAATTCTTCAGTTCAATATAATAAAATAATATATATATATATATATATATATATATATATATATATATATATATATATATATATATATATACATACATATATAAAGTAAAATTAGGAAGAAAAAAATTCCAAAATGGCGGAAATTTCAAACTGTTATTACGTATATTGGTAGATCACCCGTTAAACTTATTTCATTCAGGTCTTTAAAAATTCCGTCTGTTTTTCGCTAGGGCCAATAGTTTTCGAGATATTTCAAAGTCAAAATTTTCAAATTTCAAAACTCGATATCTTAAAAACTATTGCTTCTATAGGGGTGAAATTTTCATAAATGTGTATCTTGCAAGTCCCTTTATTTATTAACGCAACAAAATTAATATCTAAAAACAAAAAATTTTTAAATAGCGTCAATTTTTTATATATTTATGTATATACTTCAACATCTATTTCATATTTTTAATTTGATGGTGGAGTTCTTGAAATAAATAAACATAATATACATATAAAGATCTTTCATTTATTTGCATTTTTTTTTTTAACAATAAATACAATGTATATTAAATTTATAAATTCAAACTCATACTTGTCTTCGGAGCGCTCCCGCGCTCCTTGATATGCAATAAAAAAAATATTATTCTACAAATTCAATATTTTGATTTTTGATTAATAACAATAATTTTTGTTTATTCACTTTATGTATAACATCATTTTATAAATCTTCATTTTCAATTAAGATTTTTGATACCCGATAGGGTATAAAAATTTGAAAATCGTCTTGTAAACCAACAATAATTTTTTCACCGTATCTTGTGTTAACCTTTTTTAGTCGGGTGATCAAATATATGGTATTATCCTCTATATCAATTATTTTTTTTATTGGTATGAATTTAATTTCATTCAATTTTTCAAGATCCATCTGGAATATGATAATAAATAAATATATATATTGTGACAACCTTGGGGATCAGGAGGTTGCACTAATTTATAAAAATATATAAGCTGTAATTAATTAAGTATCAAAAAAAAAGAGAGAAACTTTATTTAAGAAATTTGTACAGAAATCGTACGCTCGCTCAAAATGGACGCCAGCCGCTTATAGCGCACGCGACGCCGCTTGCACTAATTAAATAACTATCGGCACGACGAAAAGCAAATATTAACAAAAACGTAAGCTAAAAGAGACACGAGCAATAAACACACAAAAAAAAGAAAAAATTAGAAAAGCACGAAGGGAATATATGCAATACAACGCACACGCGATCGCCTGGCACACACGTCACAAAAGATAGAAAGAAATTATATTATTTCTATTTAGCAATTGTGCACTCGCAAAAATTTTAAGCACAATGAAATAACTTAGAGAATATTGAATTAATCTATCCTCGCTCACACTAACAACGATAATTGTAACACACAACCAGAAAAGTACTACGCAATATCGCAAGTCAAAACGCTCTTTATCGGACTCCGGCGACAGAAGGAATAATTCAATGCATTCATTCTTTTCTATGCTCAGCTTCATCTCTCTTGCTGTACGCTGCGCGCGCCGCAAGAGAGAGACAACCGATTCTAAACGAACCCAAGCTCAGCTACTCGAGTCATCTGCTCGCTAGCTATATCAGTGCACATTATACGTGCTTTAGAGATTCGCACGTGTGTGCCAACGATTTTGGGTTTTGCTTTTAACTATTTGACTCGCGCGGTCTGCTTTCCGTCTTGCCCGTAGTTAGATGCTCCCTTCTGTCGGCTATATGCGCCACAAATATACATATAAGTAATATGGCCAATCTGCCATGTTACAATATATATATGTATATATATTTTTTAATACAAAACAAATAAGAAATTCTCAATATGTACCTTAGTGCTGTATTTTTTAATAATTTTTTATTCATTTAATATCATAGAATCAGAGATGTTTCTCTAAGCGCTGCTTCCAGTAAACTGATCTAGAACATGCTCTTTACACTCTTTATAGCAAGCTAGCACGTTTACAAACGTATAGAAAATTCTAGAAATTCCATTTTATGATGTAATCCTAAGAAATATTGCGCAGTGAGACTTTTTTTTCATTTGAAAAGTAAACAGTTATAACCAGTGATTGGTGTAAACCATTAATAAATAACTGGGCAATTTCTTTATCATAAAAGAACTTTATAGAATTTTCATTTATCAATAATATACTGCAATAAATCTTTCTAGAATAAATTTACAATTCTTGGAAATCATTTCAAATACTTTAAGTATTATTGATAATTAACATTTATACATATATATCTATATATTATCTTATTATTTAAATGGGATGAGGGTTGAGAAATAAAAACTCACACAATTAAATATAATTTTCGTTTACACGCATCTTGAAATGCTCGTGATCACGTGCAATTTGTTCCCATTCTCCATGGCAAGCCGCCTGACTTGCTTACTTCCACATGTACATTACGTGTAATTCAGGCTGTTCGTGAAACGTACTTTTTTCATTTTTTTAAGTATTCTTAACACGCTCTATACAATCTCTTTTCAGAGGTGGAAATAAGCCCTCCTCTGTGTGTTTATGACAACGAAAACAGGCCTGAATTTCAGGATCACGTTTCAACTGTTTAGGAATTTTATCCCAGGCCTGTCAGTACTTTTGGCTCCAAAAGTCGTGAGAAAAGATTTGGGTAGGTAAGCTATGTCAGCAGGGCTCATGAATGACAGATGCTCCGTTTGAAAGAATATTCTGAGTGATCGCTCAAGTGACGGTGTATTATCGAGAAAGTATTTCTTTAACAGAAGCACGTTACGATGAGCACAGTGTACTTTGAAGGAAAACTTGTGATGTGGACATAACTTTTCCAATACATTATATTTTACTTTTTGTAATGATGGAAAACCAAGAGTTTCGAGGTCACGTACGTGAAAGCCAAACTATTCAAGCCACTGTTTTTTCTCACTGCCCTTGACGTATACGATTTGTGCATCACTCAATATTTCTCGTAGAACATTCTCGAGTTCTTCGTATGGCAATCCGCCTGAACTCCAAGACAATCCGTGGTAATTTCGCTTCAACCACAAGTTTGTAGATTTATATTTAGCAGAAAGTCTGCACCAAGGTTGTGGTGATTTAAACATAAATGCCTATGTTCTAGAATTTTCGCGGAGTGGAATTATTGCCAATTCTTTCACAACAAAATCGTTGACAGGCTGCTTAAAGCCTTGTATATCCAACACGTACTCCATTGTGACTGACTACTGCTGCAGCTTTACCTCTTAATTTATACTGATCTCCCCACCTCTAGATAAGTTTTTTAACATCCCTACTTATGGAGTTATATTCAACAATACGATCGTGTAAAATCAAACAATAGGCTGAAGTTCCAGTTGGAAAGTCTTGTTTAACCTCGAATTCAAGACGTACGTCCACTGAAGCCTGCTTCAATGACTCATTCTGTTTGGAGCGATCTATGACAATGAAAAGAGCGTGAGTTGAGAATTCATTCTTTTTGAGTAAGGGTTCTGCTTCCTTATTGTAGTATACACTTTGGAAATTCATATACATATAATATAGTAGAGCATATTGATTACGAGCAACATCAAGATTTAAATTTCCATAAAGATAATACTGAGAGTTGAGAAAGAGTTTGACGTTGCTTATATTGCTATGATCAAAACGACTAGCATTGACACTTCTCTGTCCTTTACGATTGTTCTGAAAACCTATAATGACAAAACGTGGCTTTTTCAGCTGATTCAATGTTTTTACATACCAAACGCGCTTTGTAGTGTTTGGAAGCAGTGGATCTTCATAAAGCTCCCATGAGCGAAAACTCATAACAATAGGTTTATCTTTCTCCAAATACTTCAGTAACTGTATCTTAAACTTGTCCGATACAATTACATAAGGCATCAGCCACTCTATTTTAATCAAATCAATCTCGAAACTCTCGAGATTTTGTTGACCAGCTGGCAATGTTTGTATAACGGAATTTACATCATTTCTCGATCCAGTGAGAATGAGTTCGTGCTTAGTATTGACTACAATTTTACGATAGTCTTCGGCAAAACCTAAAATCATACTCAGTGGTATGGATACATCAAAGTATCCTTCACCATCTGTAAGCTGTTGATTCTCCAAAAGACGGCTCTGACTAGGAATGAATGACACCAGACCTTTCATAATGCTTGTCAAACCCACATGCTATGGAAATTGTAAATATGCATTTCTCACAATTGACAAAGAACGTGAGCTAAACGCTGGTCGTTATCGGAGAGGTTATGACAGTCCTCTAATAAATATAGGAAGTTGAGTACAAATCATTTTTTTTTTTTCAATTTTGATGTGTACTATCATCGCTATCTTCATCTTAATAATCCCTCTTTTTCAAAAATTATTTGGCAAAGTTTTTCCAAATATTCGTCTATCAAAGAGAATATAAATTGAACATTTTATGGATTTTATATTATTAAAAAGTAGGAATTGAATACTGAAGTACTCGACGATTGCTTCATTGATTTCAAAACTTTCTTTAGCCGAAACTGTAAATATTTCATGAATTTTAAATTATTAAAAAGAATGAATTGAATACAGAAGTACTCGACGATTGCTTGATTGATTTAAAAACTTTCTTAAGCAAAAACTATAGATAAATCTAGTAAAAGGTATAAACTTAATAATAATTACTCAATTCATTTCAATACTCTCAAGAACCGCAATTAAAAAAAAAAATATGATGTATGTAGTAAAAAAAAAGAAATATTTAGAAAAAATGTTCTAAAGAATACTATACTGTTTAATAACTAAACTCGCCTAAAATATACTTTTTTAAAAGTAATAATAATATAATAAAATAGTATTCATCAGTTTGAATAATGACTTAAAACAAAAAATAACAGACATAATATTCAAAAGCTTTGAAGAAATCTTATTACATTCGAAAATTAAAAGATAGTATAATGATATTTTTATGAATTTAATATTATTTTAAAAAGAATGAATTGAATACAGGAGTATTTGACGATTGCTTAATTGATTTCGAAACTTTCTTAATAAATATCAATAGACATGGAAAAAATTGTCATAAAACGTCCTATACATATATATATATATATATACCTGTGTGTGTATGTGGGTGTGCGCGCATGTGAATTGACATAAAATATCCCATGTATTTGTATATACATATATTCATAAGCCCATGTGTGTGCGTGCATGCGCTATGACAGGAACAGTCCCATATATATATATATATATATACGAAGAAAAATATATATAAACTCAAGTACGTGTGTCATGCATGTTAGTTGACATGAAACGTCCCGTATGTATAAATCTGTGTGTGTGCACGCGCGCGTGTAAATCAACATTAAATATCCCATGTATATGTGTACACAGATATACACACACGTATATATACGTATATGTATATATATTTTTTTTTCACGTTGAAAATTCGCCATGTTGACTGTTCAAGGTTCGACAGAGTACTACTTGATTTGTACTCAACTTCCTATATTTATTAGAGGACTGTCATAACCTCTCCGATAACGACCAGCGTTTAGCTCACGTTCTTTGTCAATTGTGAGAAATGCATATTTACAATTTCCCTAGCATGTGGGTTTGACAAGCATTATGAAAGGTCTGGTGTCATTCATTCCTAGTCAGAGCCGTCTTTTGGAGAATCAACAGCTTACAAATGGTGAAGGATACTTTGATGTATCCATACCACTGAGTATGATTTTAGGTTTTGCCGAAGACTATCGTAAAATTGTAGTCAATACTAAGCACGAACTCATTCTCACTGGATCGAGAAATGATGTAAATTCCGTTATACAAACATTGCCAGCTGGTCAACAAAATCTCGAGAGTTTCGAGATTGATTTGATTAAAATAGAGTGGCTGATGCCTTATGTAATTGTATCGGACAAGTTTAAGATACAGTTACTGAAGTATTTGGAGAAAGATAAACCTATTGTTATGAGTTTTCGCTCATGGGAGCTTTATGAAGATCCACTGCTTCCAAACACTACAAAGCGCGTTTGGTATGTAAAAACATTGAATCAGCTGAAAAAGCCACGTTTTGTCATTATAGGTTTTTAGAACATATGTATATACATATATTCATAAGCCCATGTGTGTGCGTGCATGCGCTATGACAGGAACAGTCCCATATATATATATATATATATGAAGAAAATATATATAAACTCAAGTACGTGTGTCATGCATGTCAATTGACATGAAACGTCCCGTATATATAAATCTGTGTGTGTGCACGCGCGCGTGTAAGTCAACATTAAATATCCCATGTATATATGTACACAGATATACACACACGTATATATACGTATATATATATATATATATATATATATATTCATAAGCCCATGTGTGTGCGTTCATGCGAATTGACAAAACGGTCCCGTATATATAAATACAAATCTCAAGTACATGTTTAGATGTGTTTGTGCGTTTGCGTTGACAAGAAATGTCAAATATATGAAAACCGGTGCGTGCGTGTTGACATGATACGTCACATATATGTTAACCTAAGGGCTCTCGGATAGGTGTGTTAGAGTTGTCATGAAATGTCCCATGTATATAAACCTGTATGGGCGTGGGTTATAATTGACGTGAAAAATCCTATGTATATTAACGTGTGTGTATGCATGCGAATTGATATGAAATGTCCCATTTGTATAAACCTGTGTCTGTGCGTGCGTTCGAATTGACATGAAAATATGCATGTTTATTAACGTGTGTGTGCATGCATGCAAATCGACATGAAATGTCCAATATATATAAACCTGTGTATTTGTATGCGTTTGAATTGACATTAAAAATCCCATGTATATTAACGTGTGTGTGCATGCATACACAACGACATGGACTGTCCCATATATATAAACCTGTGTGTGCGTGCGTGCCCATTAGCATGAAACGTCTCATATATAAACCTGTATGTGCGTGCGTTCCAATTGACGTGAAAAATCCCATGTTTATTAAAGTTTGTGTGCATGCGTGCGAATTGACATGAAATGTCCCTATATATATATATATATATATATATATATATATATATATATATATATTAACCTGTGTGTGTGCGCGTTCGAATTTACGTGAAAAATCCTATGTATATTAACGTGCGTGTGCATGCATGCGGATCGACATGAAATGTCCCACAGATATAAAAAAGCCTGTGATTATGAGTACGTACGAGTTGACATGAAATATCCCATATATATATATACATATATATATATATATATATAATTCCGTGTGTGTTCGTGCGCATTGGCATAAAACGTCTCATACATAAACCTGTATGTGCGTGCGTTCTAATTGACGTGGAAAATCCCATGTTTATTAAAGGCTGTGTGCATGCATGCGAATAGACATGAAATGTCCCATCTATATAAACCTAAGGGTACTCGGATGGGTGTGTGCGCGTTGTCATGAAATGTACCACATATATAGAAAACCTGTACTTATGAGTACGTGCTAGCCGACATGAAATGTCCCATGTATGTTTTTATGTATATACATATATATAAACCAAAAAATATACGGGTCTACGTGTGCAAGTTGACATAAAACGGACGATTTAATATATATATATATATATATACATAACATATGTATCAATGCGCATATACCATGAACATTAAAATATATTATAAAGCATCTATATTCGTTGATACTGCGCATCTCCGGTCGCGCAGTTTATGTTGGCTGAAAACGATGAAGAAGAAAAAAAATAACGAGAATACGACATTTCGAAATTTCAAACTGCATTTTCTCGTGATTGAGTAAAGCGATTGTAATCAATTTTTTTTTTAAATTAAAGACAATGAAAATCTTCAAATATTATTAATTGTATTTATGTGTATATATCGATGTATTTTTGTGGGATTCGATTTTGAAATTTTTAAAACTCTATTTTAAAGTATAAGAGGAGCGCCTCGACGTTTTCGTATTCGTACCTCAACTCGCCGTCGAGGTGCTACCGCGCCTCTTGATATTCTCCATCAGATTGTAAAATCTAGAGAGGCAATCAAACTTAAACATGAACTATTGAAACAGGGTAAAGCTGATTTCGAAAAAATTTTCAGTGAAACATTCAAACTTGTTGTTGATCTACTTGAAAAACTTGTAAGCATATCTGAAATAAAGAAAAAAAATTTCAAATCAAAAGATAAAACAGAGCATGATTTATCCGAAAATGAGCACCCATCTGAAGATGGATACATTTCCGATGATAGACGTATTGTAAATAAAAATGTTGACGATACAATTCGTCCAACTGAAACAAGTTTCGAAACAGCTGCTGAAAGTTTAACTGATGACGATGATGATGATGATGGAAATGAAACGAATCCGCTTACCAATAAATATCTTTGGATGTTTCGAAAAAATCAAAAATCATATCTAGATAATATCTATGGAGTTCGAAAAATGTATAGGATGATGATGATTGGTGATTCACCAATAAATTTTGAGAAAGACCATGTGGTTGTACTTGACACGCAATATCCAAAAACTGTAGGCTTACTAGAATAATTTATTCGAAAACAGCCAGATGAAAAACTTATTACTGAAGATGATTTGAGAAATTATCGAAAAATTGTTGAAATAACGAATGCATATGGAAATAATTATCAAACTGATGGATCACTTCGTGAACTAAAAAAAAAACAGGAGTGGCAGTCGTGGGGACTGGCCGACAGAAGCTATGCTTCCAGTATATGTGTAGAAACTAGGAAGTTCAAAAACTATAGTTAATTTTTTAATGAAAACTGGTTATTTTTCATTCAATCTATTATGTATTTAAAAATATATTAATAATATAGTTTATTAATATCAATTATTAAAAAATTAAGAAAGGAATGTTTATACGCAGCTTATGAAGTTTCATTGATATGAAAAAACGAAGCAGTAAAACTTTCTAGTTTTCAAATAAAATATACAGAAATGTGCAATACCAAAATTTCCGAAAAATTTTTCGTAAAAAAATAATTTTTTACATAGAAACATAGAATAAAAAATTAAAAAAGAAATTAAAATAAAGAAAAAATACCAATTGTGTTTTGTGCTGTAAAATTTTTCTAAGTCATTTTTTTTTCATTTTTTTTACCATATCGAATAGTTTTTAAATTTGTGGAATTTTTTAACTTTTTTCAATTATTTATAACTAGTGTAATAAAGATATGTAAGAAGACTAGGGAAAATAAATATTTTTATTAGAATTATATTTTTTTAACTAGCAAATTATATATATATATATATATATATTTATACAGTAAGATTACGAGGAAAGTACCTATACGAAATCAGTAGGTGCAAGTGAGAGGGTAAAGGGAAACCTCGTTAAGAGGAGGTCACGTATCTCTGTCCTTTTCTAATCAAAGAATTGAGTTTTTTACAGAAACTAATAACTTTAGCAAAAAATGAAGAGAAAGCCGCATCTCGTAATGAAAAAAGCTATATTTTCTTTGATAAGAAAGAATTAATTTTATTGCTTCGTTTTCAAGAAAACCTTGAAAAACTCAAATCATAGAGGTTAGGGTGAACAATTTGGTTTTTCAAGGTTTTCTTGAGAACGAAGCAATAAAATTAATTTTTTCTTATCAAAGAAAATATTGCTTTTTCTGATACAAAATGCGGCTTTCTCTTCATTTTTTGATAAAGTTATTAGTTTTTGTAAAAAATCATTTCTTTGATTAGAAAAGGACAGAGATACGTGACCTCCTCTTAACATGAAAACATATTTAGAAAAAGAGAAACAGTACCCGCTTTGTGTTTACCTATAACGTTCTAGTATATATAGATACTTTCCTCAAAATTTTACTGTATATATATATATATATATATATATATATATATATATATATATATATATATATATATATATATCTACCTATATTATATAGTTATATGAAAAATTAACCCTCGGACCCCCCCCGCACCCCTCCACACCCCTCCACGCCCCTCCACAGCACCCCCACGGCACCCTAACGACCCCTCCACAAAATAACGTAAAATTGTTTAAAATATTACGATATTTTTTTATTGTTGCTTTTATTCTAAGTACCCTCCACACCCCTCCACACACCCCACACCCCCCCGCCCCTCCACCCACCCCTCCACACCCCTCCATACCCCTCCACACCCCTTCACGCCCCTCCACAGCACCCCCACGGCACCCCCCATGATCCCTCCACTGCCCCCCCACAATATAATAATGTATGTATTTAAATATACAAACTTAAAACTTAACATAATAATATATAATTTATAATATTAAAATTAATTAATGCTAGAATTAATACAAAAATTTTATTGAAAAAATTTTTATTTTCTTTATTTTAAAATGATTATAAAAAACAATTTTTTAAATTATTCAAAATAATATAAAAAATTAAATAAAACATATAAATTATAAAACAAAATGATTTTTATGGCTACTGGTGAAGGCTTCCATTAATAAAAAGACCTAACGCGTCTTTCGTGGTATCTCTACAAATTTATTTATTTATATCCTCCTGAAAATAATTTTGGCTAGGAGGGGGTACCCCCCTGTTCGTTCCACTCGCCAACCTCCATTATAGTTATCATATCAATATAAAATATAACACTTATGCATTGTTTTATATACAAATTTATTTATTATAATATATTTTTATATTATACATAATATTATATAATTGTACATTTTTTATTTAATTTTTATTATTGACATAGAAACATGAAAAAAAATACATAATATTAAATATTTATGTAAAATATCTGAAAAAAATTATTAATAAATTTTAATCATTATTTATGAAATATAGATTAAGTTGGTTTTTACACAACCTTAAATTTTAAATCTTTTAGATTTTTATCATTGTGAAATCATAAATTTTTTAGTAAAATTTTTTAATATTATCATTTGATATATTTAAATGTATACTTAAGATTTTGAAGATTTATAGGATTATTTTGTTATAATTCCTGTTTGATATCTTTTTTCTTAATCTGACATTTTATAAATATATCAAAATTTTTTAAATTATTTATTATTAATAGTTTTATATAACGTTTAATATTTTATGTAAATATTACATTAAATATTAAAAAAAATAATTTTTAATTATTTCATTATATTAATTCAACATAATGTTTGATATATTTAAATATAAATTCAAGATTTTTAAGATTTAAAGGATTATTTTGTTATAATTCCTGTTTGATATCTTTTTACTTAATTTTACATTTTAGAAATATATCAATTTTTCTTTCATAAAATTTAATCTTAATAAAATATTAAACATTTCATAAAAATATTGAATTTATAATTTAAATAAATAATAAATTTAAAAAATATATCATAATATTTTTTTAAAATGTGTGCAATGTTCAATAAATATCTTGAATATATTTCGTAATTTTGGTTTAGATAAAATTCATTTATTGGTTCATTTAATGTTATTTTATATTCTATAATTTTATTAGTGTAATATTTATAATATTCTGGTACTTGTTTCCAATTATGAAATTCTACTTTTTCATTATCTTCACCAATATATGAATTTATTAAATTATTTAAAATAGATATTTCAGTATTATCTGAACTATTATTATCAGCAAGATTTTTAAATAATATTCATACTCTTCCTCATAATTTAAATAATCTTCAATGTTATCATTTAAACTATCCATCACTTCTTGATCATTTACATTCTCAATAATAACGTATTGACCTTCAATTGCATTCCATTCCATTTTGTTATGTGTTTAAATTTATATATATATATATATGTATATATATATTATATATTTTATATATATATATATATGTATATATATATTATATATTTTATATATATATATATATATATATGAATTTTATAAATACGATACCTGTAAACAATAATAATTAAATTATATAAACAATTAATATAAATAATTAAATTATATAAATTATTATTTTAATATTTCTTTCCAAACTATGTTTTTAATTTTATTTTTATTATCTAATTCATTTTGAATATATATATTTTTTTTATTTTTACATCTTGAAAGTGCGACATATAGCTGACCATGTGAAAATAATGGTTTTTTAATATATATACCTATATTTTTAAAACTTCGTCCTTGTGACTTATTAATTGTAATTGCAAATGCTAACACTATAAGAAATTGTTTTCTGTGTAAAATAAAAGGCAAAGAAGACGATTCATTTGTACTTAAAGTTATTTTTGGTGTAAAAACTTTATTTCCTTTATTTTCTCCTGTAATAATCTCAGCTTCTATATTAAATTTAAATAATTTAGTTATTTTTAATCTAGTTCCATTACATAATCCATCAGTTATATTAAGATTTCTAATTAACATTATAATTGCGTTAATCTTTAATTTAATTTTGTGAGGAGGTAATCCTTCTCTAATATTATTTAACATTTCAATAGGATAATTTAAATGAATATTTTCATCAGTTTTATCAACGCCTTTATAAGTTGCATGATCTATACTGTAATAAGTTATCATTTCACCATCGATTAGTTTTAATATTTTATTATTTAAAATGTTTACATCTTCATTATGTGAAGTTAAAATAACATTTTTAGAAAAATTATAATTGTTGTTTATATCTTTATAAATTGTATCGCATGTATTATTAGTTTTATATTCTTCGGGAATAATAAAAGTATTAATTTTTCCTTCTCCTATATTTAATAAAAAAGATGAAAATTTTTTATCATTACATCTTATATTAGTTTTTAAATTGAAAATTTTAAATAATTTCCAAAGATGTGAATATTTTATAGTGTCTTTTATAATTGTATCTTATCCATTTTTTACTATAGGTAAAATTTGTCTAAAGTCACCACCTAAAATTATTAATTTATCTCCAAGTGGTTTATTATTTGAACAAACATCTTGTAAAGTTTTATCCACAATTTCTAATGCTTTTTTGGGAATCATAGAAGCTTCATCCCAAATAATAATATCTGTTAGTCGTAACTTATGTTTATCAGATTCTAATTTTATAAAAGCATTTTCAATATTACTTAAGTCTATAGGTAATCTAAATGTTCTGTGGCTTGTCATACCATTTGGTAACAAAATTGAAGCTATTCCTGTCCAAGCCATTGATATAAATTTTTTTTTAATTGAAATAAAGTAATATATTAATGTTTTATATAAAAAGGTTTTACCAGAACCTCCTGGACCATCTATAAAATATATTTTGTGTTTATTATTTATTATATTATTAAATATGTTTTTTTGATCTGAATTCAATTCATTAAACATTTTATTAAATATTTTGTTACTAAATTCAATAGTTTCGTTACTTAATTCATTTTCTTTTCTAATATCTATTTCATTAGGCTCAGGAATACCAAAATCTTTACATGACATTTCTTCTGACATTAAAATTTTGTTAATATGAAAAAGTGCGTTATTTTCATTATTTTCTTTAAAATCTTCTATAAAAAATTTTTTATATTTTTCCCAAATTATATTCCCTTGAATATTTTCACATAATAGGAAACTTACAAAAAATTTTCTTAATTGTAATGGTAACATTACTTGACATGCTTCATCAAATATATTATAAATTTGTGTTTCATGTTCTATTAAACCCATAGCAATAGCTGTTTCTTTATATGTATTATAAGTAATGTTTTCAAATGTTCGTAAATATTTAAAAGAAGTTGCACCTGTTACTCTATTTAATATTAATTTTAGAAAAAATCTTTCACTATCCTTAGGTGATACTACACTTAATCTTCCAATTGCTACATTTTTTCTTATTTTTGATCTTTTAATCCAAGATTTGTTAATAGTATTAAAAACATAATATTCTGGTATATTTGCATATTTAATTTTTTTTGCAAAATCATCTTTTTCATTCAATTTGAACCATGCTGTTAAAGTAGTTTCCCATTTGTTTAAAGCTGAAGTTATATCGTTTTCATCAAAAACAATTTTTTGTTGATTTTCTGTATGAATATTTAATCTTATTACATTATGGCTTCTACCACATAAGGGAAATTCTTCTAATCTCCAAGCAGCTTCTAATGCACTTAAATATCTACCGTCTATATATTGTGTAATTTCATCATAAATATCAATACTTTCTTCAGTTTTTTCATTATCATCTTTTATATCAGAAATAACTTTTTTTTTATTTTCTTCTATTTCTTTATTTTGTCGTATTTGACAAAATGCTTTATCTCTTCCTTTATGTATATAATCAAAAATATATATTTAATACTTTGTATAGTTGCACAAAGTTCAACGTTTATGTGACTATTATATTTAGCTAATAAATAACTATTATAAGGAACAACCATAGAATTATCAACGGGAATGATTTTATGAGAATATTTTAAATTATAAACATAATTATTATTTATATTATTTCTTCTTCTGTATTCAGGGTATTTATTTTCTTTGAATATAGTATGTTCGTTAAAAGGTTTTGGAAAATTTTTTTTACATATAATACTATTTTTTTTATAACATGGTGATTTTTCTGTATGTGGACCATGTAACATATGTTTAATAACTAATTTTTGTAAATATTTATTATCTGAAGAAGGTATTTCTGCAAAAATATGTTTATCAATTAAATCTATAGATAGTAATTTATTATTTTGATGTAATGTCAAAATAATATGTGCATGTGGTAAACCTCTTTTTTGAAATTCAATTGAAAAAACATAAGCTATAACAGTTCCAAATATTTTATTTTTAACAATATCATTTAATATCATTTTTAATTTAGCATAAAATAAACGAACTGTAATAGTAGGAATATCATTAGGAGTTGTTCCTACTGGAAAATTTTTTAAAATTTCTTTAATTTCTTTCCATTTCGGATAACATGTTATTGTAATAAATAAATCTGGTTTTCCTACTTTTCTCATTATTGCCATAGCGTCTTGATAATATTGTTGCATATATCTTGGACTTCCAATATATGTAGCTGGTAAAATAAAAAGGTTTCCTAGTCTTTCTTTAATTTCAAAATTATTTTAAATGTTTAAAGCGCTATTTTTAACGTGATCCAATAAACCCTGATAACATTCTATACGTAATTGTTTTTGATTATTACGTAAAAAATTCATTCTGTTATTTTCTATCATTATATAAGCATGAATAATATATTGTTGTGTTAATCTACCACAATATAAAATTGGATTAAAATTCATTTCATCTTTTCTGTATGCTGTTCCATATAAATAATATTGGAGAATCGTTAACTTTTCATTTTTTAAATTAGGACGTTTATTATATCCTATACTCCATCCTAAATCACCATTAGGAAATAATAAAGGAAATACCATTGGATCTACATGGTGAGATAATTTATTCAAATATGTAGAATTAACTTTTTCTTTACAATTATTATTAGGATATATGCATAAATCATAATTATCTGGCATGCCTGAATTGGATACAATTATAGCTCCACATTCTGATGTTAAAGGTTTATTATAAGTATGTTTTTGTTTATTATTTTTTCTTAAAAAATATAATTTATAATTAGGAATTTTTTCTATATTAGCTATTTGATGTAAATGTTTAAATTTTTTTGCTATTGGATTATTATTCATTATTTTAGTTATTGTATACATATGTTCTTTAATTAATTTTTCATTATTTTTTAATCTTTTTTCAATAGCAGTTACGTCATCATATATATATAATTGACCACAAATTGGATCTTCTTTATTTTTTAGAAATAAATTATTTGGCGTGCTGTGACATATTTGTCCTTGAATTTTTAAATTGTAAATTGCTTTTTCATTATTATGTATATTGCCTGAATCGAATTTTATTAATAAAAAACTAATAAAGAATTTAGAATTTTGAAATTTTTATTAAATAATAATGATGGTTGCAATGTACAGTGTGACATATATAATGAAAATATAGATATTTTTATAGATCAAATTGAATTATCAGAGGTATTTTAAAAGTAAAACATTTTTTTATATTTAGAAATATTATTTATTAATTATAAAATCATAAAATTACAGAAAATAATTTTAGAAAATGTTACGATTACTTCAGCCAAAAATTATACAAAAGGAAATATACCATTTGAAATTATATTACAAAATTATTCGTCAATAATAAACTTAGGGAAGTAGATATATTTGATCCTGTAAATGCTGTAAAAATTGATTTTGAAGATATTCCAAAAAAATGGATTTATTAGTAAAAATAAAACATTTACTTTGTTTTTAATTATAACTTACCCTTTTTTTCAATATATTTAATTTTCAAAATTTTTAGAAATACAAGGATATTTAAGAAATAATTTTATTCAAAAAAATAAAAATAATTTAGAATTCTTTTCAACAATAACTAATGGACAATATAAATTGGATATATCAATATATTTATTAGAAGGCGAAACATTAAATATAGAAAGAGGAAAAAAATTAGAAATAATAGGAGATTTATTAGAAAATGGTAACATTCTATACAAACATATATGTCATAAATTTAAATTAATAAAAATAAACATTTAAAATAGGAATATCATACATGTTAAAAATAAAGAATATAGAGCATATCAAAATTATGAATGAAAAAAAATGGATCCAAGCGATTTAATTTTAGGTTCTAAAATATTTTTAAATGGAGTAAATGGAGTATTTTATATTTATATAATTTGTGATATAATACATTCAAATATCGATAATTTAAAATTAAAAATTTTTTTTTTAGAAAAAAGAAGATGACATTGATTAATTTAACTAATTCATTAAATTAAATTTTTTAAAATATTCAAAAAATATATATAATAACTTGTTGAATTCAAAAATAATTAAAAAAGTATTAATAATTTTATTATAATTTATTATTATATATATATTATTCTTTTTTTTTATCATTTAATTATATTAAAAATTATAGTTTTTAAAAAAAATAAACATATTTGGAAGAGTAAGTACTTTACTTATACCTAATTTTAAATACTTATGCTTAATTTAAAAATTTTTTTTTAAAGATAAAATTATTTTATTAAAAATTTATAATTTAAAATATTAAATTTAATAATAAAAATATATATATATAATATATATCTTTTTTTTTAGAGTTGACACAATCACATCGAAATTATAATGAATAATTCATTCATATGTTCAATTTGTCATTTAACATATTCAAGCGAAAATTATCTTAAAATTCATGTGAAAAAAAAACATAAAATAAATACTGTAATTTGTAATATTTGTGAATTAATTAATAAAAATAAAAACATTATATAAGACATATAAATAATCACGATAAAAATAAAAAGAAAAATATAATTGTAAACAATGTGAGAAATCATACAGTAGATTGGATCATTTAATTAGACATTCAAAAAGTCACGATGATATATATTTGAATATTTGTAAATATTGTGGAAAAGGTTTCCATAGAATAGATAGTTTGAAAAGACATATTAAAATACACAAGTTTGTAAGTAATAAATGAAAAACTTTATCATTTACATATATATATATATATATATATATATTACAATTAAATATATTTTATCAATCTAAATCATTCATAAATAAACTATAATGAAAAAATTATTTTCAGGATGATATAAATAAATAAATTTGCAAAGATACCACCAAAGACGCGTTAGGTCTTTTTATTAATGGAAGCCTTCACCAGTAGCCATAAAAATCATTTTGTTTTATAATTTATATGTTTTATTTAATTTTTTATATTATTTTGAATAATTTAAAAAATTGTTTTTTATAATCATTCTAAAATGTAAAATATATTAAATAAAAATATATTATAATAAAAAAATTTTTATATAAAACAATGCATAAGTGTTATATTTTATATTGAAATGACAACTATAATGGGGGTTGAAATGAATGAACGAGCAGGGGTACCCCTAGTATATATATATATATATATATATATATATATATATATATATATATATATATATATATATATATACACACACACACACACACTACAAGCATCAATCGTAGTACATTCAACGCGCACATCCACTTGTGTATATTCTCAAGCGGAATGGGAGAGAGAGGAAAGAAAAAAAAAAGAATTTAAGTGTTTGTATGTTGAAAGCAATATTGGCACCCTGTGCCATATTCGGACATTCACGCTGGGTGACATTTGGGACTGTCGATTTTTATACATTTAGTGCTCCTGCCGTAACGTCACGTAAGAAGCATAGCTTCAAAAGTAACAAATTTCTATAATAATCATAATATTTTATCATAATAATTCATAATCTCAAGCTCGAAAGAGGAAATCGTTTAATGGAAGGGGTCTCTTACCACGCTACAAAATTGCTCGTAAAGGTACAAATGGACTACATGTACTGGGATGACCTCAATGAACTGGTGTTTACTTACGGCTTTTAGTGGCAGAGGCAGAAGCTGAAAATCCAAGTCATACCAATGAGATTCATTTGATAATCGAAGAAATCCGCGAAGCCAACATTATATATTGAAAAGCACTGCTGTTTCTCTAGTCAGTCGCAAGATGAGTGTTGACGTGTTCGGACGACAATTACAGCAGACTGATGGTCAACAGGGTCCTCCAGGTGTTGGGTATAAAATTACTGAAGATGGACAGTATGATGTACAAAATAAGAAATTATGCAATGTTGCCACACCTCAGCAATCGAATGATGCAGTTAATTTACAAATTTTACAATGTATGGTTGCGTCTGAAGTTCGAAGCATATACGTAGTCACTGGAGACTTAAGAGAAAACCTCGATGCATTAGAATTAGAAATACAAGAGTCAAGGGACGAATATGACGAGAGAATTAGAAAAAATTTCGATGTAAATATTCAAGAATTTATTGATGAATGCGATGAGAAATTTAAAAAAGTTGATACAAACATCCATGAATTACATGAGTTAATTATTTATCTTGCCCAATCACTTCAAGATGCTAAAATACTGCCAGATATTCGGGATATGAAACAGAAATTGCGGGAATATGAGAATCATTAAGTCTACAGCCATGGAGCACGAAAGACTCGTAGAAGAGCTGCATAAGCCTGCTAGACGTAATTATCCACGTCGTAAATTTATGATGCGCGGTTTAGATGAGACCTGGCAAGCCGATCTGGTTGATATGCAGCCTTATGCTCGAGAGAATAGTGGTTATAAGTACTTGCTTACTGTCATTGATATATTCTCAAAGTATGCACGGGCTGTACCAATAAAACATAGAACTGGTGAAGACGTTACTACAGAAATGAAATCTGTGTTCAATAAAGGTTGCATACCAAAAAATCTGCATACTGATCGGGCCAAAGAATTCTACAACTCTTCATTTGAGAATCTCATGAAGCATCATGGTATTAACTTGTATTCTACATATAGCAATCTAAAAGCATCCATCTGTGAACATTTTAATCGTACACTGAAAAATAACATGTGGATAGAATTTAGTCTACGTGGCAATTACAAGTGGCTTGATATTTTACCGAAATTACTTACAACATACAATAATAGTGTACATCGTACAACTAGAATGCGACCTAAGGATATTACACATGCAAATAAAGCTAAAGTTCTCAAAACATTTAAGTACAAATACTATATTCCTCAAATACCAAAGTTTTTAATTGGTGATAAAGTACGAGTGAGCAAGATCAAGCAAGTATTTGGAAAGGGTTATATACCTAATTGGTCAACGGAAATATTTACCATAAGTCAAGTAATACTTACCAATCCTATAACATAAACTGAAAGATTATAAAGATCAGCCTATAGCAGATGGTTTCTACGAACAAGAGTTACTTAAAGCTAAATATCCTAATACCTATCTAGTATAAAAAGTTTTGAAAAAACGAGGAAATCAGATTTATGTTAAATGGTTAGGGTTTGATAATTCACAGAATAGTTAGATAAATAAATCAAATTTGTAGCATTGAGAAATAAATGTATACCCATAATATATATAAAAAGTGTTTTTTCATTTATTCCTTAAATTTTACAATATAATTTAAACAATTATTTTTAATATATTAAAATTAATTTATTCTAGACTTGGCTTTATTGTATAATTACCCTAAGGTAAGGTATCTGTCTTATCATCTTCTATGTATCTTTTATAATCATTTAGGTTTAATGTTAATTTTGTCTCAACTTCGCTATACACTTTATGCTTGTAAGAGCGAATAGTACGTTGTGTTCTGTATTTTGTTGTATTCTTTCGTAGACACTCTAAATAATCATCGAATGTAATTGTTTTCTCAATCACCGAGCTTCCTACACCTTTAGCTTTTTTAACTTTATCGTCACCCTCTATTCGTGTACTGTACATTTTACTGCGTAGTCCAACAAATTCAGTCATTATGTACCCATTGCACTCATCCTTCATTAATTCAACGACCTTTTTGTTCACTTGAGGTAAATTAAAAACATTATTAGCTGGATAATCAAATGTGTCAAAGTTTTGAATATCACGTTTCATAATTTCATAAATATCACTATCACGAACTTTATATATCAAACCATCCGTATCTGTATAAAGCAACTTACATAAATCTTCAAATTCTTCCTTCATATAACTGTAGTGAAAACCGTATACTAATGTCTTAGATAAGTCAAGAATACAAAGTCCAATATATATAGGCTTATTCATGTAAACTTCAGTTTTCCCTAATTGTACAGCAACAAGATTTTTATCCAGAATAGTTTGGCTATGAAAATTTGGTTGAGCAATGAGAGCTTCAGCACCATAACTCCATCCCATTTTGTTACCAGACTGACATCAACTCTATTTCTAACATTCTCTATAGTTTTACCAAATACTGCGTCATTCATGAGCTTATATAGATTTTTGTCAAATTCATTTTTATCTTCTTTTCTCTTATCACTATTTAAATCTATGTACTTTTTTAGCCATGGTGGCTGATTAAACTGTAACACTCTGTGAATTTTCTTCGACTGTAATCCATTGTCTAAGGCTTGTTTTAAATTTCTATAATGTATTACATATCTTTCCTTTGGGTGAAGTGTTGTCATGAGCTTTTCGCATGTTGAACCCTTCGGTTTCTCATGTACTGGACATAATGGTAAATCTTTATGATGATCATGAATATGGTGAGGATAATTCAAGTCCACTTCCAAGATGTATCCGATAGGTAAGTCATCGGGCACAAAAAAGTTCATTTCATTACAATCACCTTCAATTTACTTGAAGCCACCAGTTGGAAGGTATTGCATCATAGCCCAACCATGAAGATTGTTTACATCAAAGTAAATTAGGTATTTTGATTCTTCTTCTGGATTGTATGCATAATTCATGTATTTGTTATTGGCTTTTGAATAACGATTGCAGCACTGACTGATACCACCTCTAATACCGCGTTCAATGAACATTATCATGTCAATGTCGGTTAGTAATTCCAATTTAATGTTGGTATACTTAATCATGGCATCCCAGGTGTAGCCAGAAAGTGTATAATAATGTGTTGGATCCAAGCCATAAGTGGTGATAGAGCTACTTCGAAAATTTTCAAAAACTTCTGCTAATAGTAGCACATCAGTTTTTAAGTAGAGATCTGAATAATCGCCTAAATTTGAAATATAGTATTCCTTCCAGACGCTTTTAGCATGTTCATAATCTTCACCCGATATGTCACTATTATTTAAAATGCTGTAAAATTTATCTTTGGTCGGTAATTCAGAAATTGTCGACTTATCCTCAGAGTCCAGATAATCATATGGGAAGACACCTTTTCTCTTAAGTAAATTGAATTTCTCTTCGGTCAATGGTCCATATTTCGCATCACTAATAAACTCAGATGGTAAAATATTATACTGTTCCAAGTATGATCACAATTTATCCAAAGACGATGGCATGAAACGGAAAAAGTCAATAAATTTAAAGTCAATTTCGCTACCGTCAATGTGTTTTGTAAAGGATATAAAGCGCTCCTAATTCAGTGGTAAAAGATTTACACGTCCTGGAAAATTTTGAGCAATATCTTTTATGAGGAAATGTGAATCATAACCAGTAAGATTGTAAAAAACAACTGGAACACAGCGTGAATCCTGATAATTCAAATTACACTTCTCGTGAGCTGGACCTCGATATTTACCAGTAAAATGACAATGATCGCGAACTCTGTCAGTTCCCAAGGACTTTTCATATATATGACAAGTAGTTGCATTTTGCAATTCAAGTTCTTGCCCGTAGGTTAATTTATCCATAGGTATGGGAAACCAGTAAACAGTCTCAAAGTTCTCTGCAAGCATTTCTAATTCTTTTGCAAACCATGCTGCAGGTTGAGAACCTCCGTAGCTACGATAATACGAGAGTGTATCACCGTAGCTACATTTAAAATAGTATCCAATACTAAAAGCTTTATGTTGCTGATAAATTTTTTTATATTCCATACTTTCGAGGAGTGATTTAAAATCGGCATAAATAATAAATGGTGCCCTTAATTTATAATGAAAATTTTTAAATTGTCAAATATTTTCTTTCAGACCTGGTAAATCAACTCTACGCTTGTTTATCTGAGAGCAGTCTTGTTCATGAGCATCCAGTTTAGCCTTGGTATAAAAGTAATGTAGACATCTGTTACTCAAATAGCTTTGAGTTTTATGCTTTGATACTCGCATAGAGACGAGCCTTGATAAATTTTTAATCCAAACGTAGTGGAAATTGCTGTTAACATTCTCATAATTATTTTCTATATGTTCATCATCATCGTCAATATAAAAGTTTTGCACGAGAAGTAAATTAATGCGTATTCATTTTGTTCTTGGTTATGCGTAATGGAGCAATATGAAATTTCCCCGAGCATTTTTCAAACTAAACAAAGAGTACCCCCCGTTAAGATAGGTAAAATGCCCTCCCTCATATATTTCAAAACTAATATTTTTTCTTGTTTTTATAGTAATTAAGATTAGGTTTTGTTATATTTATAGTTTCCTAACACATACCCTAACCTCAACATAACCTAAAAATCACTTTTTTTATAAAATTTTTTTTTATCTGGAAGGATGAATGATATTAATCCCGCGAAAATCATATGACTAGGACTTAGCACTCTCTTTTACTGTGATTTTTTGCGAGTCCTAGAAAGCTGTTTTTCTAACCTAAAAATAACATTTAAATCATAAAATCTCCGTAACTTTGCCCAGGGAGGGGCTACAAGTAATTTTCTGGGCTTAAAATTTGTATTTTTAAAAAACAAATACAATTAATGATGACCAAAAATTCGATTCTGGCATGGCGCCATGGCGAAAAACTCGAAAAACCATTTTTTCATAGGTTTTCTGTCGGTTATTAGTCCCTAGCAACTCACAAATCATTTTTAAAGAAAAAAAAATAGCTTTATTGGATTCTACGTGGAAAAATACATTGAAAATATGCATAATAACTTTAGGAATACTTTGATGCTGTTACAAAACAATTAAAAAAATAAAATAATTCTAAAATTATTACATAGCTACTTTGCGTCGTTGCTGCATTTTATGTTTTTATGACCTTGGTCATCTCTTTAGAGTCTCAAAGCTACTATTCAATGTATCCATAGGCAAATTATGTCCACTACACCCGAAAAACAGAGACAAATACTAGACAGATAACGTTAACTCCTATATGTACATATATATATATATATATATATATATATATATATATATATATATATATATATATATATATATGTGTGTGGAATAACTTGCTATCCCTCGTATATACATAAGGAATGGCGAGTTGTTCTTAGGGAACGCAAATTATTTTTCTTATACATAGATAAAAAACCAATGTTTATCTATTCCTGTAACTATTCTTTTTAGTGTTCTTTTTTTAGCTTGTAAGAGACCTAACATGTTTTCTGTCCTCCATAAATCACGAACTCGGTAGATTTGAACAATTAAATGATTCTAATTAGGTTCCAAATTCAAAAATTAAAAGATCATTATCTCTTTAGAGTCATAAAGCTACTATTCAATGTATTTACAGCCAAATTACGCCTATTGCACGCTAAAATAAGATTTTCAAACATAACTGAAGTAACGGTCGTATCATCTCTCTTTTTGTATTACAGTAGACTCTGGATACAAGAGAATCGACGGGCCTTCAGGAGAGGAATTTTCTTGAAAATTCTTTCATACAAAAAGTCCCCAACACGCTTGAGTCAAGAGTGATACTTACACCTACTGTTTTGTTGTGTGAGTTGTATCCAACATGCGTGTATATTCTGTCTCCCTCACTTTCATAGTGGTGGGATAACGCAAATACTTAGGCTTACGCCCATATTTAGGAGAAAGAGCTCGAAATCTCTTATATCGCAATCTCTTGTATCGAGAGATCACTGAATCATTAGAGAGACAAAGACGGAATAAGGTTTTAGTAACAATCGTGTTGGGTCTATAATTTCGAGCCTGAAAGTACACTTCTATGTAAGCATTTATATTCTTTGTTAGAACTGCCACAATTATGATTTGTCTTCAGGCCATTATACGCAAAAAATAGAGTAGCAACCGATATAAGAAATACAATGCTTCTACATATATGAGAATCAAGCGCGTTGTTTCTAGCAACAGCTCACTATTCTTTGTATATATATATATTGTGACGTGGTACGCCACTATGAATAAATAAATAATTTCTTTATTTCACTTTCCCCACTCAGCACTATGACACACCACCAACGAAACTACCGACCCGGGCGCACGTTAAATTAATAAAAGAAAATAGTAATTAACGAGATTGTTTTTTTTTGTGTTTACCGGTATTACGAGACGACGACAACGACACATGAGTAGCAGACGCGCGCGGCAGCCATTACCTATACATCGAGAGCCCCTGTATATGAACGCCGGTGCTGCTATAGTAGCCTGTTAAGCGATAGCGGACATACGAATACATGTAAGCGGCCGCGCGTGCGCTAGGAGTCACCGTACCACGAAGAAGACTTAGAAGAGAGAAGAGTGAGACAGCGGTAAAGAGTAAAAGAGATGGGGAGATCTGCACGTTAAGAGAACGAATCTCAAGTGCTGGCGCGTCGATCTCTCGCGCATTAAGCGAAGAGAGAGAAAGAAGGCAATGAAGAAAGATGGATAGAGAGCATTAGAGAGGAGATCGTCACGATTCTTTTCTCTTAACTGAGCCTCGATACCATACATATACGTACACATATGTATGTGTGTATGTAAGCCTTTATCTGTAGCCGGTGACGACCAATCTACACGTAAGGAGATAGAAAAGGACAGTAAATAAAGAAAATACATTATTAAAGAAGAGAAAGAAGAAAAATTGTTTTAACTAAAATTAAATTAAGAATTTGAATTTTACAGGCATTATGGATTTGTAAACGTGTTAATTAGTTGAATTAAAATTAAGTTAAAGTGCACACAAATTGAGCGTAAATGTGTGTGTGTATTAAAAAGGAAGTAAAAGAAGACCAATAAGGATCATCAAAGAAGACGTGTAGAAGAGTGATTGGAGAAAAAGAAATTAGAGAAGGACACACAATTATGACAAGAACGAAGAAGAAGGAAGTAGACGTGGAAGAATTTATTCGACTGTCGACCTCGTGCCACATCGGACGTTTTAAATCGCCGCTCTAAAATATAGTTTTTTTCCTCGTGTCGTCGCTGAAAGCTATAAGAAAAAGGATTCTTCTTTTCTGTGTGCCGCTGAGGAGAGGAATTATTGGGGAGAAAGCGAGGAGTCCAGAAGGAGACGAGCGGAGACAAAATCCTTGACGTCGCCGGTAGAGACCGAGAGAGAAAGAAAGAGAGAAAGATCGAGAGACTGCCGCCATTATCGCCAGCACCAGCCCGTCACAGCTTCTACATCCTGGTTATCGTCGACTGTATCGACCCAAGGAGACTGAAATTTCAGCAACGGTGAGTGGGCTGCGCCCAGAAATTTTCGCTCATTTCTTTGTAAGTCAACGGCTCTCGCCGATTAATTGTAGAATCAGTGAAGTGGTTTTACGAAATTTCTTGATAGTGCGCGAAGTCAATAGTCAAAGATTTCCTCTTTCTATGTCGACCGTTACTTCAGTTATGTTTAAAAATCTTATTTTGGCGTGTAATAGGCGTAATTTAGCTGTAAATACATCGAATAGTAGCTTTATAACTCTAAAGAGATAATGATCTTTTAATTTTTGAATTTGGAACCTAATTAGAATCATTTAATTGTTCAAATCTACCGAGTTCGTGATTTATGGAGGACAGAAAATATGTTAGGTCTCTTACAAGCTAAAAAAGAACACTAAAAAGAATAGTTACAGGAATAGATAAACATTGGTTTTTATCTATGTATAAGAAAAATAATTTGCGTTCCCTAAGAACAACTCGCCATTCCTTATGTATATACGAGGGATAGCAAGTTATTCCACAATATATATATATATATATATATATATATATATATATATATATATGTATATATAGGAGTTATAGTTATCTGTCTAGTATTTGTCTCTGTTTTTCGCGTACAGTGGACGTCATTTGCCTATGAATACATTGAATAGTAGCTTTGAGACTCTCAAGAGATGACCAAAGTCATAAAAACATAAAATGCAGCAGCGATGCAAAGTAGATATGTAATAATTTCAGAATTATTTTATTTTTTTAATTGTTTTGTAACAGCATCCAAGTATTCCTAAAGTAATCATGCACATTTTCAATGTATTTTTCCACGTAGAATCCAATAAAGCTATGTTTTTTCTCTAAAAATGATTTGTGAGTTGCTAGAGACCAATAACCGACAGAAAACCTATGAAAAAATGGTTTTTCGAGTTTTTCGCCATGGCGCCATGCCAGAATCGAATTTTTGGTCATTATTAATTGTATTTGTTTTTAAAAATACAAATTTTAAGCCCAGAAAATTACTTGTAGCCCCTCCTGGGCAAAGTTACGGAGATTTTATGATTTAAATGTTATTTTTAGGTTAGAAAAACTGCTTTCTAGGACTCGCAAAAAATCACAGTAAAAGAGAGTGCTAAGTCCTAGTCATATGATTTTCATGGGATTAATATCATTCATCCTTCCAGATAAAAAAAAATTTTATAAAAAAAGTGATTTTTAGGTTATGTTGAGGTTAGGGTATGTGTTAGGAAACTATAAATATAACAAAACCTAATCTTAATTTCTATAAAAACAAGAAAAAATATTAGTTTTGAAATATATGAGGGAGGGCATTTTACCTATCTTAACAGGGGGGTACTCTTTATTGAAATATTATTCTTCTTTTCGAATCTTGAAATATGTTTTGGTTTCACTGGAAATGGTATACCTTCGAAATTTAATTCATTTTTGTATTTTTCATATGTAGCTACTCTATTTGAATGTGTATTTGCTGGATGTAGTGCTGAGAGAATGGCCCATTCGAAGCATTTATCATCAAAATTCTCAACATTAACACAAGCATGTTTTTTAATAGCACGAGGTAGTTCAATGAACGAACTATCTCTCATTGGGTTATACTTGTTTATATGGATACACATATTAATTATTGAACGTTATATCCAGCCTAAATCTGTTTCTTGGGATTCTTCCATATCGACTTGTATAGGCTTACGTACATTTCCCATAAGCCATTCTTTTAAATTTGTTGTTTGAAAAATTTGTTCAGCCTTCGTGTTCAAATACTTAGTTTCACTTATTACTTCAGTCGGTTTGGTTAAAATATATTCTGTTGCTAACACGATGTACACTTTTACAGCGTTTTGTTTTCTCAACATATTTCTTACACATGCTGTAAATAAATGGATTGAATCATTCATAAATTGAAAAATGTCTATATTTTTTAAATTAATTATCACTCCCGATCCAATACGTTCGTTAAATACAGCTTCTAGTTCCTCCCATTTCACTCTATCACTTCGCCTCTCGCGACTTTGCACTACACGTTCACCATGTTTCAACAAATACTTTAATTTATTTTGAACACCTTTGAGTAAGGCAATAGTTGCTATAAACTTTGTTTTTCGTGAACACTTGCACCATTTCTTTGTGAAAGTAATTTTAAGAGTCTTAAAGTTTTACGGTTATAATCAATCCACGTAAGAATTTCTTCGAGATTATTATCTCCTTTTTCCAGAAGAGTATATGCTTGCAACATAGTGCCTACAAGCTCTTTGCACTCGTATGCTGTTATGATTTTATTATAACTCTAAGAATTGTGAATTGTTTCAAGTTCAGACGAATACTGAGTAATGGGACCTTTTATAGTGACGAATTGCGTTGTAAAATTTCTAAAAAGGTCAATCATGAATCACTACACAGTTTTTTTCTTAGAATTATGAATCACCGGATGTGATTGTTTACTTTTCAAATAAAAGAAAGATCGATTATGAATCATTGCACAATATTTCTTGGAATTACGTTTTAATACGTAATTTCTAGAAAGATCAAAGGTCTTACGAAATGTTGCACAATATTTCTTGGAATCACGTTATAAAATAAAATGTAATAATAAATGAAGAAGGCTAAAGGATAAGCATTTATGAAAATTGCACCCCTCTAGGAGCAATAGTTTTCGAGGTATCGAGTTTTGAAATTTGAAAGTTTTGATTTTGAAATATCTTGAAAACTATTAGTCCTAGCGAACTTTTAAAGACTCAAATGAAATGAGTTTGATCTACCTATATACGTAATAAAATTTTAAAACTTCCGCTATTTTGATATTTTTTTTTAGATATTAAATTTTTTGTGTTAATAAAAAGGGACGGTGAAAAAAATATTGTTGGTTAACAAGACGATTTTCAAATTTTATACGCCATCGGGTATCAAAAACCTTAATTGAAAATGAAGATTCATTAAATGATGTTATGGATAAAGTGAATAAACGAAAATTATTGTTATTAATCAAAAATGAAAATATTGAATTCGTACAATAATATTTTTTCTATTATATTGTAACGTTTGGCTTCTCGTCCACGGATGAACTCGTTGTTGCTGTTGGCATCAGACTCTTACTTTTACCTGAGGGTTGATGCTGGAGATGGTCGGTCGGTGGTTCGCGGAAGCCAAAGTTCAAACTTACAAACTAAATTGATTTTTACTGAATTTAATGATAAATAAAAATTGGATGTAATAATAAAGATAAAAGCTGAATTAAATAATGAAAAGTGCATAAACGTTAACCGTTAATTGATATTAATAAAAAGTAGAAAAAGAATTAAGTATTGTATTTAAATAATAATCAGATAAAATGAGATAAGCAAGCTTAAAATTCAAGTGGTAATGACGGGGCGGATTTACAAGAAAGGTTTAGTAGAACTGGTAAATGAGTATGAGTCGTGCAATCTTATATTTTTTACAATAAATATTCTTTTCATTTATTGAGTTGACTTAAAACTAATACAAAGTTAATGATCAGATAATAATCTTTTATCATTACATCTTATATTAGTTTTTAAATTGAAAATTTTAAATAATTTCCAAAGATGTGAATATTTTATAGTGTCTTTTATAATTGTATCTTATCCATTTTTTACTATAGGTAAAATTTGTCTAAAGTCACCACCTAAAATTATTAATTTATCTCCAAGTGGTTTATTATTTGAACAAACATCTTGTAAAGTTTTATCCACAATTTCTAATGCTTTTTTGGGAATCATAGAAGCTTCATCCCAAATAATAATATCTGTTAGTCGTAACTTATGTTTATCAGATTCTAATTTTATAAAAGCATTTTCAATATTACTTAAGTCTATAGGTAATCTAAATGTTCTGTGGCTTGTCATACCATTTGGTAACAAAATTGAAGCTATTCCTGTCCAAGCCATTGATATAAATTTTTTTTTAATTGAAATAAAGTAATATATTAATGTTTTATATAAAAAGGTTTTACCAGAACCTCCTGGACCATCTATAAAATATATTTTGTGTTTATTATTTATTATATTATTAAATATGTTTTTTTGATCTGAATTCAATTCATTAAACATTTTATTAAATATTTTGTTACTAAATTCAATAGTTTCGTTACTTAATTCATTTTCTTTTCTAATATCTATTTCATTAGGCTCAGGAATACCAAAATCTTTACATGACATTTCTTCTGACATTAAAATTTTGTTAATATGAAAAAAGTGCGTTATTTTCATTATTTTCTTTAAAATCTTCTATAAAAATTTTTTATATTTTTCCCAAATTATATTCCCTTGAATATTTTCACATAATAGGAAACTTACAAAAATTTTCTTAATTGTAATGGTAACATTACTTGACATGCTTCATCAAATATATTATAAATTTGTGTTTCATGTTCTATTAAACCCATAGCAATAGCTGTTTCTTTATATGTATTATAAGTAATGTTTTCAAATGTTCGTAAATATTTAAAAGAAGTTGCACCTGTTACTCTATTTAATATTAATTTTAGAAAAAATCTTTCACTATCCTTAGGTGATACTACACTTAATCTTCCAATTGCTACATTTTTTCTTATTTTTGATCTTTTAATCCAAGATTTGTTAATAGTATTAAAAACATAATATTCTGGTATATTTGCATATTTAATTTTTTTTGCAAAATCATCTTTTTCATTCAATTTGAACCATGCTGTTAAAGTAGTTTCCCATTTGTTTAAAGCTGAAGTTATATCGTTTTCATCAAAAACAATTTTTTGTTGATTTTCTGTATGAATATTTAATCTTATTACATTATGGCTTCTACCACATAAGGGAAATTCTTCTAATCTCCAAGCAGCTTCTAATGCACTTAAATATCTACCGTCTATATATTGTGTAATTTCATCATAAATATCAATACTTTCTTCAGTTTTTTCATTATCATCTTTTATATCAGAAATAACTTTTTTTTATTTTCTTCTATTTCTTTATTTTGTCGTATTTGACAAAATGCTTTATCTCTTCCTTTATGTATATAATCAAAAATATATATTTAATACTTTGTATAGTTGCACAAAGTTCAACGTTTATGTGACTATTATATTTAGCTAATAAATAACTATTATAAGGAACAACCATAGAATTATCAACGGGAATGATTTTATGAGAATATTTTAAATTATAAACATAATTATTATTTATATTATTTCTTCTTCTGTATTCAGGGTATTTATTTTCTTTGAATATAGTATGTTCGTTAAAAGGTTTTGGAAAATTTTTTTACATATAATACTATTTTTTTATAACATGGTGATTTTTCTGTATGTGGACCATGTAACATATGTTTAATAACTAATTTTTGTAAATATTTATTATCTGAAGAAGGTATTTCTGCAAAAATATGTTTATCAATTAAATCTATAGATAGTAATTTATTATTTTGATGTAATGTCAAAATAATATGTGCATGTGGTAAACCTCTTTTTGAAATTCAATTGAAAAAACATAAGCTATAACAGTTCCAAATATTTTATTTTTAACAATATCATTTAATATCATTTTTAATTTAGCATAAAATAAACGAACTGTAATAGTAGGAATATCATTAGGAGTTGTTCCTACTGGAAAATTTTTTAAAATTTCTTTAATTTCTTTCCATTTCGGATAACATGTTATTGTAATAAATAAATCTGGTTTTCCTACTTTTCTCATTATTGCCATAGCGTCTTGATAATATTGTTGCATATATCTTGGACTTCCAATATATGTAGCTGGTAAAATAAAAGGTTTCCTAGTCTTTCTTTAATTTCAAAATTATTTTAAATGTTTAAAGCGCTATTTTTAACGTGATCCAATAAACCCTGATAACATTCTATACGTAATTGTTTTTGATTATTACGTAAAAAATTCATTCTGTTATTTTCTATCATTATATAAGCATGAATAATATATTGTTGTGTTAATCTACCACAATATAAAATTGGATTAAAATTCATTTCATCTTTTCTGTATGCTGTTCCATATAAATAATATTGGAGAATCGTTAACTTTTCATTTTTTAAATTAGGACGTTTATTATATCCTATACTCCATCCTAAATCACCATTAGGAAATAATAAAGGAAATACCATTGGATCTACATGGTGAGATAATTTATTCAAATATGTAGAATTAACTTTTTCTTTACAATTATTATTAGGATATATGCATAAATCATAATTATCTGGCATGCCTGAATTGGATACAATTATAGCTCCACATTCTGATGTTAAAGGTTTATTATAAGTATGTTTTTGTTTATTATTTTTTCTTAAAAAATATAATTTATAATTAGGAATTTTTTCTATATTAGCTATTTGATGTAAATGTTTAAATTTTTTTGCTATTGGATTATTATTCATTATTTTAGTTATTGTATACATATGTTCTTTAATTAATTTTTCATTATTTTTTAATCTTTTTCAATAGCAGTTACGTCATCATATATATATAATTGACCACAAATTGGATCTTCTTTATTTTTTAGAAATAAATTATTTGGCGTGCTGTGACATATTTGTCCTTGAATTTTTAAATTGTAAATTGCTTTTTCATTATTATGTATATTGCCTGAATCGAATTTTATTAATAAAAAAACTAATAAAGAATTTAGAATTTTGAAATTTTTATTAAATAATAATGATGGTTGCAATGTACAGTGTGACATATATAATGAAAATATAGATATTTTTATAGATCAAATTGAATTATCAGAGGTATTTTAAAAGTAAAACATTTTTTATATTTAGAAATATTATTTATTAATTATAAAATCATAAAATTACAGAAAATAATTTTAGAAAATGTTACGATTACTTCAGCCAAAAATTATACAAAAGGAAATATACCATTTGAAATTATATTACAAAATTATTCGTCAATAATAAACTTAGGGGAAGTAGATATATTTGATCCTGTAAATGCTGTAAAAATTGATTTTGAAGATATTCCAAAAAAAATGGATTTATTAGTAAAAATAAAACATTTACTTTGTTTTTAATTATAACTTACCCTTTTTTTCAATATATTTAATTTTCAAAATTTTTAGAAATACAAGGATATTTAAGAAATAATTTTATTCAAAAAATAAAAATAATTTAGAATTCTTTTCAACAATAACTAATGGACAATATAAATTGGATATATCAATATATTTATTAGAAGGCGAAACATTAAATATAGAAAGAGGAAAAAATTAGAAATAATAGGAGATTTATTAGAAAATGGTAACATTCTATACAAACATATATGTCATAAATTTAAATTAATAAAAATAAACATTTAAAATAGGAATATCATACATGTTAAAAATAAAGAATATAGAGCATATCAAAATTATGAATGAAAAAAATGGATCCAAGCGATTTAATTTTAGGTTCTAAAATATTTTTAAATGGAGTAAATGGAGTATTTTATATTTATATAATTTGTGATATAATACATTCAAATATCGATAATTTAAAATTAAAAATTTTTTTTTAGAAAAAGAAGATGACATTGATTAATTTAACTAATTCATTAAATTAAATTTTTTAAAATATTCAAAAATATATATAATAACTTGTTGAATTCAAAAATAATTAAAAAGTATTAATAATTTTATTATAATTTATTATTATATATATATTATTCTTTTTTTTTATCATTTAATTATATTAAAAATTATAGTTTTTAAAAAAAATAAACATATTTGGAAGAGTAAGTACTTTACTTATACCTAATTTTAAATACTTATGCTTAATTTAAAAATTTTTTTTTAAAGATAAAATTATTTTATTAAAAATTTATAATTTAAAATATTAAATTTAATAATAAAAATATATATATATAATATATATCTTTTTTTTTAGAGTTGACACAATCACATCGAAATTATAATGAATAATTCATTCATATGTTCAATTTGTCATTTAACATATTCAAGCGAAAATTATCTTAAAATTCATGTGAAAAAAAAACATAAAATAAATACTGTAATTTGTAATATTTGTGAATTAATTAATAAAAATAAAAAACATTATATAAGACATATAAATAATCACGATAAAAATAAAAAAGAAAAATATAATTGTAAACAATGTGAGAAATCATACAGTAGATTGGATCATTTAATTAGACATTCAAAAAGTCACGATGATATATATTTGAATATTTGTAAATATTGTGGAAAAGGTTTCCATAGAATAGATAGTTTGAAAAGACATATTAAAATACACAAGTTTGTAAGTAATAAATGAAAAACTTTATCATTTACATATATATATATATATATATTACAATTAAATATATTTTATCAATCTAAATCATTCATAAATAAACTATAATGAAAAAATTATTTTCAGGATGATATAAATAAATAAATTTGCAAAGATACCACCAAAGACGCGTTAGGTCTTTTTATTAATGGAAGCCTTCACCAGTAGCCATAAAAATCATTTTGTTTTATAATTTATATGTTTTATTTAATTTTTTATATTATTTTGAATAATTTAAAAAATTGTTTTTTATAATCATTCTAAAATGTAAAATATATTAAATAAAAATATATTATAATAAAAAAATTTTTATATAAAACAATGCATAAGTGTTATATTTTATATTGAAATGACAACTATAATGGGGGTTGGCGAAATGAACGAGCAGGGGGGTACCCCCCTAGTATATATATATATATATATATATATATATATATATATATATATATATATATATATACACACATACACACACACACTACAAGCATCAATCGTAGTACATTCAACGCGCACATCCACTTGTGTATATTCTCAAGCGGAATGGGAGAGAGGGAAAGAAAGAGAAAAAAGAATTTAAGTGTTTGTATGTTGAAAGCAATATTGGCACCCTGTGCCATATTCGGACATTCACGCTGGGTGACATTTGGGACTGTCGATTTTTATACATTTAGTGCTCCTGCCGTAACGTCACGTAAGAAGCATAGCTTCAAAAGTAACAAATTTCTATAATAATCATAATATTTTATCATAATAATTCATAATCTCAAGCTCGAAAGAGGAAATCGTTTAATGGAAGGGGTCTCTTACCACGCTACAAAATTGCTCGTAAAGGTACAAATGGACTACATGTACTGGGATGACCTCAATGAACTGGTGTTTACTTACGGCTTTTAGTGGCAGAGGCAGAAGCTGAAAATCCAAGTCATACCAATGAGATTCATTTGATAATCGAAGAAATCCGCGAAGCCAACATTATATATTGAAAAGCACTGCTGTTTCTCTAGTCAGTCGCAAGATGAGTGTTGACGTGTTCGGACGACAATTACAGCAGACTGATGGTCAACAGGGTCCTCCAGGTGTTGGGTATAAAATTACTGAAGATGGACAGTATGATGTACAAAATAAGAAATTATGCAATGTTGCCACACCTCAGCAATCGAATGATGCAGTTAATTTACAAATTTTACAATGTATGGTTGCGTCTGAAGTTCGAAGCATATACGTAGTCACTGGAGACTTAAGAGAAAACCTCGATGCATTAGAATTAGAAATACAAGAGTCAAGGGACGAATATGACGAGAGAATTAGAAAAAATTTCGATGTAAATATTCAAGAATTTATTGATGAATGCGATGAGAAATTTAAAAAAGTTGATACAAACATCCATGAATTACATGAGTTAATTATTTATCTTGCCCAATCACTTCAAGATGCTAAAATACTGCCAGATATTCGGGATATGAAACAGAAATTGCGGGAATATGAGAATCATTAAGTCTACAGCCATGGAGCACGAAAGACTCGTAGAAGAGCTGCATAAGCCTGCTAGACGTAATTATCCACGTCGTAAATTTATGATGCGCGGTTTAGATGAGACCTGGCAAGCCGATCTGGTTGATATGCAGCCTTATGCTCGAGAGAATAGTGGTTATAAGTACTTGCTTACTGTCATTGATATATTCTCAAAGTATGCACGGGCTGTACCAATAAAACATAGAACTGGTGAAGACGTTACTACAGAAATGAAATCTGTGTTCAATAAAGGTTGCATACCAAAAAATCTGCATACTGATCGGGCCAAAGAATTCTACAACTCTTCATTTGAGAATCTCATGAAGCATCATGGTATTAACTTGTATTCTACATATAGCAATCTAAAAGCATCCATCTGTGAACATTTTAATCGTACACTGAAAAATAACATGTGGATAGAATTTAGTCTACGTGGCAATTACAAGTGGCTTGATATTTTACCGAAATTACTTACAACATACAATAATAGTGTACATCGTACAACTAGAATGCGACCTAAGGATATTACACATGCAAATAAAGCTAAAGTTCTCAAAACATTTAAGTACAAATACTATATTCCTCAAATACCAAAGTTTTTAATTGGTGATAAAGTACGAGTGAGCAAGATCAAGCAAGTATTTGGAAAGGGTTATATACCTAATTGGTCAACGGAAATATTTACCATAAGTCAAGTAATACTTACCAATCCTATAACATAAACTGAAAGATTATAAAGATCAGCCTATAGCAGATGGTTTCTACGAACAAGAGTTACTTAAAGCTAAATATCCTAATACCTATCTAGTATAAAAAGTTTTGAAAAAACGAGGAAATCAGATTTATGTTAAATGGTTAGGGTTTGATAATTCACAGAATAGTTAGATAAATAAATCAAATTTGTAGCATTGAGAAATAAATGTATACCCATAATATATATAAAAAGTGTTTTTTCATTTATTCCTTAAATTTTACAATATAATTTAAACAATTATTTTTAATATATTAAAATTAATTTATTCTAGACTTGGCTTTATTGTATAATTACCCTAAGGTAAGGTATCTGTCTTATCATCTTCTATGTATCTTTTATAATCATTTAGGTTTAATGTTAATTTTGTCTCAACTTCGCTATACACTTTATGCTTGTAAGAGCGAATAGTACGTTGTGTTCTGTATTTTGTTGTATTCTTTCGTAGACACTCTAAATAATCATCGAATGTAATTGTTTTCTCAATCACCGAGCTTCTTACACCTTTAGCTTTTTTAACTTTATCGTCACCCTCTATTCGTGTACTGTACATTTTACTGCGTAGTCCAACAAATTCAGTCATTATGTACCCATTGCACTCATCCTTCATTAATTCAACGACCTTTTTGTTCACTTGAGGTAAATTAAAAACATTATTAGCTGGATAATCAAATGTGTCAAAGTTTTGAATATCACGTTTCATAATTTCATAAATATCACTATCACGAACTTTATATATCAAACCATCCGTATCTGTATAAAGCAACTTACATAAATCTTCAAATTCTTCCTTCATATAACTGTAGTGAAAACCGTATACTAATGTCTTAGATAAGTCAAGAATACAAAGTCCAATATATATAGGCTTATTCATGTAAACTTCAGTTTTCCCTAATTGTACAGCAACAAGATTTTTATCCAGAATAGTTTGGCTATGAAAATTTGGTTGAGCAATGAGAGCTTCAGCACCATAACTCCATCCCATTTTGTTACCAGACTGACATCAACTCTATTTCTAACATTCTCTATAGTTTTACCAAATACTGCGTCATTCATGAGCTTATATAGATTTTTGTCAAATTCATTTTTATCTTCTTTTCTCTTATCACTATTTAAATCTATGTACTTTTTTAGCCATGGTGGCTGATTAAACTGTAACACTCTGTGAATTTTCTTCGACTGTAATCCATTGTCTAAGGCTTGTTTTAAATTTCTATAATGTATTACATATCTTTCCTTTGGGTGAAGTGTTGTCATGAGCTTTTCGCATGTTGAACCCTTCGGTTTCTCATGTACTGGACATAATGGTAAATCTTTATGATGATCATGAATATGGTGAGGATAATTCAAGTCCACTTCCAAGATGTATCCGATAGGTAAGTCATCGGGCACAAAAAGTTCATTTCATTACAATCACCTTCAATTTACTTGAAGCCACCAGTTGGAAGGTATTGCATCATAGCCCAACCATGAAGATTGTTTACATCAAAGTAAATTAGGTATTTTGATTCTTCTTCTGGATTGTATGCATAATTCATGTATTTGTTATTGGCTTTTGAATAACGATTGCAGCACTGACTGATACCACCTCTAATACCGCGTTCAATGAACATTATCATGTCAATGTCGGTTAGTAATTCCAATTTAATGTTGGTATACTTAATCATGGCATCCCAGGTGTAGCCAGAAAGTGTATAATAATGTGTTGGATCCAAGCCATAAGTGGTGATAGAGCTACTTCGAAAATTTTCAAAAACTTCTGCTAATAGTAGCACATCAGTTTTTAAGTAGAGATCTGAATAATCGCCTAAATTTGAAATATAGTATTCCTTCCAGACGCTTTTAGCATGTTCATAATCTTCACCCGATATGTCACTATTATTTAAAATGCTGTAAAATTTATCTTTGGTCGGTAATTCAGAAATTGTCGACTTATCCTCAGAGTCCAGATAATCATATGGGAAGACACCTTTTCTCTTAAGTAAATTGAATTTCTCTTCGGTCAATGGTCCATATTTCGCATCACTAATAAACTCAGATGGTAAAATATTATACTGTTCCAAGTATGATCACAATTTATCCAAAGACGATGGCATGAAACGGAAAAAGTCAATAAATTTAAAGTCAATTTCGCTACCGTCAATGTGTTTTGTAAAGGATATAAAGCGCTCCTAATTCAGTGGTAAAAGATTTACACGTCCTGGAAAATTTTGAGCAATATCTTTTATGAGGAAATGTGAATCATAACCAGTAAGATTGTAAAAAACAACTGGAACACAGCGTGAATCCTGATAATTCAAATTACACTTCTCGTGAGCTGGACCTCGATATTTACCAGTAAAATGACAATGATCGCGAACTCTGTCAGTTCCCAAGGACTTTTCATATATATGACAAGTAGTTGCATTTTGCAATTCAAGTTCTTGCCCGTAGGTTAATTTATCCATAGGTATGGGAAACCAGTAAACAGTCTCAAAGTTCTCTGCAAGCATTTCTAATTCTTTTGCAAACCATGCTGCAGGTTGAGAACCTCCGTAGCTACGATAATACGAGAGTGTATCACCGTAGCTACATTTAAAATAGTATACAATACTAAAAGCTTTATGTTGCTGATAAATTTTTTTATATTCCATACTTTCGAGGAGTGATTTAAAATCGGCATAAATAATAAATGGTGCCCTTAATTTATAATGAAAATTTTTAAATTGTCAAATATTTTCTTTCAGACCTGGTAAATCAACTCTACGCTTGTTTATCTGAGAGCAGTCTTGTTCATGAGCATCCAGTTTAGCCTTGGTATAAAAGTAATGTAGACATCTGTTACTCAAATAGCTTTGAGTTTTATGCTTTGATACTCGCATAGAGACGAGCCTTGATAAATTTTTAATCCAAACGTAGTGGAAATTGCTGTTAACATTCTCATAATTATTTTCTATATGTTCATCATCATCGTCAATATAAAAGTTTTGCACGAGAAGTAAATTAATGCGTATTCATTTTGTTCTTGGTTATGCGTAATGGAGCAATATGAAATTTCCCCGAGCATTTTTCAAACTAAACAAAGAGTACCCCCCGTTAAGATAGGTAAAATGCCCTCCCTCATATATTTCAAAACTAATATTTTTTCTTGTTTTTATAGTAATTAAGATTAGGTTTTGTTATATTTATAGTTTCCTAACACATACCCTAACCTCAACATAACCTAAAAATCACTTTTTTTATAAAATTTTTTTTTATCTGGAAGGATGAATGATATTAATCCCGCGAAAATCATATGACTAGGACTTAGCACTCTCTTTTACTGTGATTTTTTATGAGTCCTAGAAAGCTGTTTTTCTAACCTAAAAATAACATTTAAATCATAAAATCTCCGTAACTTTGCCCAGGGAGGGGCTACAAGTAATTTTCTGGGCTTAAAATTTGTATTTTTAAAAAACAAATACAATTAATGATGACCAAAAATTCGATTCTGGCATGGCGCCATGGCGAAAAACTCGAAAAACCATTTTTTCATAGGTTTTCTGTCGGTTATTAGTCCCTAGCAACTCACAAATCATTTTTAAAGAAAAAAAAATAGCTTTATTGGATTCTACGTGGAAAAATACATTGAAAATATGCATAATAACTTTAGGAATACTTTGATGCTGTTACAAAACAATTAAAAAAATAAAATAATTCTAAAATTATTACATAGCTACTTTGCGTCGTTGCTGCATTTTATGTTTTTATGACCTTGGTCATCTCTTTAGAGTCTCAAAGCTACTATTCAATGTATCCATAGGCAAATTATGTCCACTACACCCGAAAAACAGAGACAAATACTAGACAGATAACGTTAACTCCTATATGTACATATATATATATATATATATATATATATATATATATATATGTGTGTGGAATAACTTGCTATCCCTCGTATATACATAAGGAATGGCAGAGTTGTTCTTAGGGAACGCAAATTATTTTTCTTATACATAGATAAAAAACCAATGTTTATCTATTCCTGTAACTATTCTTTTTAGTGTTCTTTTTTAGCTTGTAAGAGACCTAACATGTTTTCTGTCCTCCATAAATCACGAACTCGGTAGATTTGAACAATTAAATGATTCTAATTAGGTTCCAAATTCAAAAATTAAAAGATCATTATCTCTTTAGAGTCATAAAGCTACTATTCAATGTATTTACAGCCAAATTACGCCTATTGCACGCTAAAATAAGATTTTCAAACATAACTGAAGTAACGGTCGTATCATCTCTCTTTTTGTATTACAGTAGACTCTGGATACAAGAGAATCGACGGGCCTTCAGGAGAGGAATTTTCTTGAAAATTCTTTCATACAAAAAGTCCCCAACACGCTTGAGTCAAGAGTGATACTTACACCTACTGTTTTGTTGTGTGAGTTGTATCCAACATGCGTGTATATTCTGTCTCCCTCACTTTCATAGTGGTGGGATAACGCAAATACTTAGGCTTACGCCCATATTTAGGAGAAAGAGCTCGAAATCTCTTATATCGCAATCTCTTGTATCGAGAGATCACTGAATCATTAGAGAGACAAAGACGGAATAAGGTTTTAGTAACAATCGTGTTGGGTCTATAATTTCGAGCCTGAAAGTACACTTCTATGTAAGCATTTATATTCTTTGTTAGAACTGCCACAATTATGATTTGTCTTCAGGCCATTATACGCAAAAAATAGAGTAGCAACCGATATAAGAAATACAATGCTTCTACATATATGAGAATCAAGCGCGTTGTTTCTAGCAACAGCTCACTATTCTTTGTATATATATATATTGTGACGTGGTACGCCACTATGAATAAATAAATAATTTCTTTATTTCACTTTCCCCACTCAGCACTATGACACACCACCAACGAAACTACCGACCCGGGCGCACGTTAAATTAATAAAAAGAAAATAGTAATTAACGAGATTGTTTTTTTTTTGTGTTTACCGGTATTACGAGACGACGACAACGACACATGAGTAGCAGACGCGCGCGGCAGCCATTACCTATACATCGAGAGCCCCTGTATATGAACGCCGGTGCTGCTATAGTAGCCTGTTAAGCGATAGCGGACATACGAATACATGTAAGCGGCCGCGCGTGCGCTAGGAGTCACCGTACCACGAAGAAGACTTAGAAGAGAGAAGAGTGAGACAGCGGTAAAGAGTAAAAGAGATGGGGAGATCTGCACGTTAAGAGAACGAATCTCAAGTGCTGGCGCGTCGATCTCTCGCGCATTAAGCGAAGAGAGAGAAAGAAGGCAATGAAGAAAGATGGATAGAGAGCATTAGAGAGGAGATCGTCACGATTCTTTTCTCTTAACTGAGCCTCGATACCATACATATACGTACACATATGTATGTGTGTATGTAAGCCTTTATCTGTAGCCGGTGACGACCAATCTACACGTAAGGAGATAGAAAAGGACAGTAAATAAAGAAAATACATTATTAAAGAAGAGAAAGAAGAAAAATTGTTTTAACTAAAATTAAATTAAGAATTTGAATTTTACAGGCATTATGGATTTGTAAACGTGTTAATTAGTTGAATTAAAATTAAGTTAAAGTGCACACAAATTGAGCGTAAATGTGTGTGTGTATTAAAAGGAAGTAAAAGAAGACCAATAAGGATCATCAAAGAAGACGTGTAGAAGAGTGATTGGAGAAAAAGAAATTAGAGAAGGACACACAATTATGACAAGAACGAAGAAGAAGGAAGTAGACGTGGAAGAATTTATTCGACTGTCGACCTCGTGCCACATCGGACGTTTTAAATCGCCGCTCTAAAATATAGTTTTTTCCTCGTGTCGTCGCTGAAAGCTATAAGAAAAAGGATTCTTCTTTTCTGTGTGCCGCTGAGGAGAGGAATTATTGGGGAGAAAGCGAGGAGTCCAGAAGGAGACGAGCGGAGACAAAATCCTTGACGTCGCCGGTAGAGACCGAGAGAGAAAGAAAGAGAGAAAGATCGAGAGACTGCCGCCATTATCGCCAGCACCAGCCCGTCACAGCTTCTACATCCTGGTTATCGTCGACTGTATCGACCCAAGGAGACTGAAATTTCAGCAACGGTGAGTGGGCTGCGCCCAGAAATTTTCGCTCATTTCTTTGTAAGTCAACGGCTCTCGCCGATTAATTGTAGAGTCAGTGAAGTGGTTTTACGAAATTTCTTGATAGTGCGCGAAGTCAATAGTCAAAGATTTCCTCTTTCTATGTCGACCGTTACTTCAGTTATGTTTAAAAATCTTATTTTGGCGTGTAATAGGCGTAATTTAGCTGTAAATACATCGAATAGTAGCTTTATAACTCTAAAGAGATAATGATCTTTTAATTTTTGAATTTGGAACCTAATTAGAATCATTTAATTGTTCAAATCTACCGAGTTCGTGATTTATGGAGGACAGAAAATATGTTAGGTCTCTTACAAGCTAAAAAAGAACACTAAAAAGAATAGTTACAGGAATAGATAAACATTGGTTTTTTATCTATGTATAAGAAAAATAATTTGCGTTCCCTAAGAACAACTCGCCATTCCTTATGTATATACGAGGGATAGCAAGTTATTCCACATATATATATATATATATATATATATATATATATATATATATATATGTATATATAGGAGTTATAGTTATCTGTCTAGTATTTGTCTCTGTTTTTCGCGTACAGTGGACGTCATTTGCCTATGAATACATTGAATAGTAGCTTTGAGACTCTCAAGAGATGACCAAAGTCATAAAAACATAAAATGCAGCAGCGATGCAAAGTAGATATGTAATAATTTCAGAATTATTTTATTTTTTTAATTGTTTTGTAACAGCATCCAAGTATTCCTAAAGTAATCATGCACATTTTCAATGTATTTTTCCACGTAGAATCCAATAAAGCTATGTTTTTTTCTCTAAAAATGATTTGTGAGTTGCTAGAGACCAATAACCGACAGAAAACCTATGAAAAAATGGTTTTTCGAGTTTTTCGCCATGGCGCCATGCCAGAATCGAATTTTTGGTCATTATTAATTGTATTTGTTTTTTAAAAATACAAATTTTAAGCCCAGAAAATTACTTGTAGCCCCTCCCTGGGCAAAGTTACGGAGATTTTATGATTTAAATGTTATTTTTAGGTTAGAAAAACTGCTTTCTAGGACTCGCAAAAAATCACAGTAAAAGAGAGTGCTAAGTCCTAGTCATATGATTTTCGCGGGATTAATATCATTCATCCTTCCAGATAAAAAAAAATTTTATAAAAAAAGTGATTTTTAGGTTATGTTGAGGTTAGGGTATGTGTTAGGAAACTATAAATATAACAAAACCTAATCTTAATTTCTATAAAAACAAGAAAAAATATTAGTTTTGAAATATATGAGGGAGGGCATTTTACCTATCTTAACGGGGGGTACTCTTTATTGAAATATTATTCTTCTTTTCGAATCTTGAAATATGTTTTGGTTTCACTGGAAATGGTATACCTTCGAAATTTAATTCATTTTTGTATTTTTCATATGTAGCTTCTCTATTTGAATGTGTATTTGCTGGATGTAGTGCTGAGAGAATGGCCCATTCGAAGCATTTATCATCAAAATTCTCAACATTAACACAAGCATGTTTTTTAATAGCACGAGGTAGTTCAATGAACGAACTATCTCTCATTGGGTTATACTTGTTTATATGGATACACATATTAATTATTGAACGTTATATCCAGCCTAAATCTGTTTCTTGGGATTCTTCCATATCGACTTGTATAGGCTTACGTACATTTCCCATAAGCCATTCTTTTAAATTTGTTGTTTGAAAAATTTGTTCAGCCTTCGTGTTCAAATACTTAGTTTCACTTATTACTTCAGTCGGTTTGGTTAAAATATATTCTGTTGCTAACACGATGTACACTTTTACAGCGTTTTGTTTTCTCAACATATTTCTTACACATGCTGTAAATAAATGGATTGAATCATTCATAAATTGAAAAATGTCTATATTTTTTAAATTAATTATCACTCCCGATCCAATACGTTCGTTAAATACAGCTTCTAGTTCCTCCCATTTCACTCTATCACTTCGCCTCTCGCGACTTTGCACTACACGTTCACCATGTTTCAACAAATACTTTAATTTATTTTGAACACCTTTGAGTAAGGCAATAGTTGCTATAAACTTTTGTTTTTCGTGAACACTTGCACCATTTCTTTGTGAAAGTAATTTTAAGAGTCTTAAAGTTTTACGGTTATAATCAATCCACGTAAGAATTTCTTCGAGATTATTATCTCCTTTTTCCAGAAGAGTATATGCTTGCAACATAGTGCCTACAAGCTCTTTGCACTCGTATGCTGTTATGATTTTATTATAACTCTAAGAATTGTGAATTGTTTCAAGTTCAGACGAATACTGAGTAATGGGACCTTTTATAGTGACGAATTGCGTTGTAAAATTTCTAAAAAGGTCAATCATGAATCACTACACAGTTTTTTTCTTAGAATTATGAATCACCGGATGTGATTGTTTACTTTTCAAATAAAAGAAAGATCGATTATGAATCATTGCACAATATTTCTTGGAATTACGTTTTAATACGTAATTTCTAGAAAGATCAAAGGTCTTACGAAATGTTGCACAATATTTCTTGGAATCACGTTATAAAATAAAATGTAATAATAAATGAAGAAGGCTAAAGGATAAGCATTTATGAAAATTGCACCCCTCTAGGAGCAATAGTTTTCGAGGTATCGAGTTTTGAAATTTGAAAGTTTTGATTTTGAAATATCTTGAAAACTATTAGTCCTAGCGAACTTTTAAAGACTCAAATGAAATGAGTTTGATCTACCTATATACGTAATAAAATTTTAAAACTTCCGCTATTTTGATATTTTTTTTTTAGATATTAAATTTTTTGTGTTAATAAAAAAGGGACGGTGAAAAAAATATTGTTGGTTAACAAGACGATTTTCAAATTTTATACGCCATCGGGTATCAAAAACCTTAATTGAAAATGAAGATTCATTAAATGATGTTATGGATAAAGTGAATAAACGAAAATTATTGTTATTAATCAAAAATGAAAATATTGAATTCGTACAATAATATTTTTTCTATTATATTGTAACGTTTGGCTTCTCGTCCACGGATGAACTCGTTGTTGCTGTTGGCATCAGACTCTTACTTTTACCTGAGGGTTGATGCTGGAGATGGTCGGTCGGTGGTTCGCGGAAGCCAAAGTTCAAACTTACAAACTAAATTGATTTTTACTGAATTTAATGATAAATAAAAATTGGATGTAATAATAAAGATAAAAGCTGAATTAAATAATGAAAAGTGCATAAACGTTAACCGTTAATTGATATTAATAAAAAGTAGAAAAAGAATTAAGTATTGTATTTAAATAATAATCAGATAAAATGAGATAAGCAAGCTTAAAATTCAAGTGGTAATGACGGGGCGGATTTACAAGAAAGGTTTAGTAGAACTGGTAAATGAGTATGAGTCGTGCAATCTTATATTTTTTACAATAAATATTCTTTTCATTTATTGAGTTGACTTAAAACTAATACAAAGTTAATGATCAGATAATAATCTCGGAAAAATGGCCGGAAGCGGCGGCGGGCAAATAATCAAAAAGAAACTAAGACTAAGTTATATTTTCAGGCGGTATTAATTTTTACCGGAGATGCGGCTTAACTAAATTTATACTTATTAACAATTTCGATCGGTATCAGTTATAAACTAGAGAAAAAAGAAAAAGATCAAACTATTTACAGGTTACGATATTACCGGCTGTCGGTGCGGTCGTAAACTACTTTACCGGTAGCGGGCAATCGGAGCGGTATCTCAGTGACACGTGTTACAGGATCCAGATACAGGTCAAGAGTACTGAAAAACAGGTAACCTCCAAGCTTCGTGTTAACTCCAGCGAAGACGTGGAGGGGGTATGTTAGATGTGGGATTCCCATCGACTAGCGGAGAACCTTACCTCTAACCGAGAAGGTGGAGGTAAGCGGTTAAGAAGACTGCGTAAAGTATATCTCCTAGTACACAGCCGTGGCTGGAGAGGAGCCTCGACTCTTAGTATTTACTCCTAGAGAGTCAAGAAGAGTGGTAAGGAAACTGCGTAAAGTATATCTCCTAAGGGTCCATCCGCAGTGGGAAGCAGATGTCGCAACTAGTTGTGACGCGTTGCGATGAATCGTGACGCGTAGCGACGACTCGTAGTTTGTCTCAACTATCGTTACTTTCGTTGTAATAAATGTCAACGCGATAAAGCGCGTTATAACGCTTTGCAACGCTTTTGAATTTTTTGGTTATGTTTATCTAGAATTAAGCCTTATTACCACACTTTAAAAATTGTATTTATACGACAAAACGTGCCTCTTACATTACATATATTACATATTTATCCATCTGTTTACATTTTTCCAATTTGTAAAAAAAACACTTATAATTTGTAAAAAACGATTGTTTTTTCTATAATCCCATGAATAGTGTGTACAAAAAATTATAAATAGCAATGGAAGTTACTGTTTTCAGTGAGATAAAAAAATGAATTATTTGTTTTTATTGGAAAACATGTTGTTGAAGGTGGATTTATTGTTGGACAATATGAAACAGTTCCAAGTGCATGAAATAAATAAAGGACGTTTAGTGTATGGAGAATATCATCATTGAATTTTTAGGTTATATTAATCATTCGATCAAAAAAATACTTTCAATTTGTTAAAATCGATTGTTTTTTCTTTAATTCTAAGAATAGTGTGCAAAACGAATTCTGATTTTTGGCACTCTTTGATACTTATATCGACATAATAGATTATATCGTGTTGCGTCTGAAATAAAAAAATTGTTTTTTTATGAGGAAAATAATGGATAGTGAAAAAGAAGAGATCTTAATTGATGCCATACAAAATCGGCCTGAAATATGGCAAAAAAGTAATGGTAATTATCACAAAAATTAAATTTAAAAAAAAAAATGGGATGATTCATTTTTTTATCTCACTGAAAACAGTAACTTCCATTGCTATTTATAATTTTTTGTACACACTATTCATAGGATTATAGAAAAAACAATCGTTTTTTTACATATCATGAGTGTTTTTTTTTACAAATTAAAGAATTTTAATTTAAAATACTGATTTTCATTTTACATAAATGTTTACATTTAATTAAATGATAAACATAACCAAAAAATTCAAAAGCATTGCAACGCGATATAACGCGCTTTATCGCATTGACATTTATTACAACGAAAGTAACGATAGTTGAGACAAACTACAAGTCGTCGCTACGCGTCACGATTCATCGCAACGCGTCACAACTAGTCGCGACATCTGCTTCCCACTGCAGACGGACCCTAATACACAGTCGTGTAGGATAGAAGGAAACCGCTTTGTGTAATCTCCGAAAGAGTGGAGAAGGAAAGGTACACTGTGAAGCATGCAAAGTTCTCCTTCTAGTACATGCTCACAGCAGAGAGGTTGGATAAGCTCTAATTCAAACAGACCAGCGACGGCTCTTATAAGTCCTGAGGCTCTTTATTCCTGATGCGGGAGTGACGCCTCGTAGCAGCCGAGATTGGTTTAAGCGCGATGCTTAAAAATCGCATCGTCGCAATATATTAAGTATACATTGTATTTATGTTGAAAAAAAAAATGCAAATAAATGAAAGATCTTTATATGTATATTATGTTGATCCATTTCAAGAACTTTACCATTAAATTAATAATATAAAGTAGATGTTAAAGTATATACATAAATATTTAAAAAATTTCGGCTATTTAAATTTTTTTTTTTAGATATTAATTTTGTTGTGTTAATAAATAAAAGGACTTGCAAGATACACATTTATGAAAATTACAACCCTTTAGAAGCAATCTTTAGATTTAGAAGCAATTTAGAAGCAGTTTTCGAGATATAAAAGTTTGAAATTTCCGCCACTTTGGAATTTTTTTTCTTCCTAATTTTACTTTATATATATATATATATATATATATATATATATATATATATATATATATATATATATATATATATATATATATATATATATATATATATTTATATATATTTATAATTATATCGCTACGGACTTTTGAGGATTGCGGCGTGGCCAAATCTAAAAATAACTGCTTTGATAGTACTGTCCTTGTTTTAGTATCCTGCACACTGAGAAAAAAATTTAGTTGAGTCAATGAAATAAATTTAGTTATTAAATATTTTGTTGATAAAAATTAATTTTGATTGAAGTAATATGCAAAGTTATTAAATCACTGAAATATTTAGTTGGGATAAAAAAAATTGATACCTAAGTTAAAAAAAAATATTTTTTTAAAATAAAGAAAAAATTATTGTTTTGGTTAAATTATTTGATCGATTTAATCGAATCAATTTCATTAAGGCAGCTGATAACATTTTATAAAATATTTATTTGTAATAATAGAATATGTTTGTAAATTATCTGTATATTTTGTTACAGTATTTAAATATTTATTTCAGTAAATCGTTTGTTAAATTTGTAAAATCTTTTATAACAATAAAAAAATATTGATCAATCATCAATATAGTATTTGCTTGAATTAACGGTCATCCAATTAAGTTAAAGAAGCTTACATTGTAAATAAATGCTTCACTAAGTTAATAACATTGTCATTTAATTAATAATATATGTGATTGTATAAAAAAAATATTTTGTTGTATGTAACACATAAAATTTGATCAGAATTTCAATAAAAATTACAATTAATTTAAAGAAATAGGTTCCTTAAAATCAACAAATCCGATTTCAATAAATTTACAAAAAGAAAACCAGTAAATTATTTTTTTAAAGTCAAGAAAGGTATATTTAGCTTAATATTTTATTTTATTAAGCTAAAAAATAAAAATTCAAAACAATCAATTATTATTTAATAACATATTTAGTTTCTTAAATGAATTATTATGTTTACTCAAAATTTGAGAATGTAGAAAAATATTGGTTTGAATCAATCAGTGATTAAAGTTAATCGATAAAAGTTAACATTTTATGATGCAGAAAGTTATTCGGTTAAATCAATGATCATTGCTTTAACGTAACGAAACTTACATATGAATACACGTTTGGATAAATTAAATTAAATATTTGATTGAATCAATTACTATCGTTTTAACTTAGAAACTTATGTTATAAGTAAATAATTTTTTCAAGTTTCAAATACAACCGTTCCACCAACAATACACTGTGAGAAAAATTTTGTTGAGTCAAATAAATTTAATTATTAAATATTTTATTGATAGAATAAGATTGATATTAAAGTAATGATAAATTTATTTGGGTAAAAAATATTTTAGCATCTGTATCAATAAATCTTACAATTAATTGAAAGAAATGTGTTCTATAAATCAATAAAATCTATTTCAATGAATTTACAAAATAATCTGATAAAAAATTTATTAGAAATTAAGAAAAATGTTTTTGACTTAATATTTTATTTCATTAAACTAAAAAAATAGGAATTTCAAAATTATTATTATTCGATAGCTATTGACTTAAGCGAATCAAATATGTACCTAAATATTTTATAATGCAGAATAATATTTTGTTGCATCAATCACCATAGTTTCAACTTAAAGAAACTTACGTTATCAATACATGTTTTGTTAACTTAAAATTAATATTCAATTGATAATAGATATATTTGTATAAAAATTATTCAGCTAACTATGACAAAAAAAATTTCTTTATAAAGTTAATAAATGTTTGACTTAATATTTTATTTCATTAATTTAAAAAATAGCGGTTTCAAAACAATTGATTGTTATTTTATAGGAAAATATTATCCCTGTCAAAAAAGTCCAGGTGGATTTCCAGGTGGATATTCCAAGTGGATTTTCAGTCTGATTTACTCAGATTTTCAGTCTAATTTACTTGGATTTTCATAGTGAAAATCTACTCTGATTTTCAGTCTGAAAATCTATCCAGATTTTCAGTCTGAAAATCTATCCAGATTTTCACAGTAGCAATCCACCCTGATTATGGATATTTTTAGGCAATCAAAAGAATATTTTTATAAAATTAAATTTATTTATGTTTTTATTGCAACCACAAAAATATCTCTGTTCATTAAATAGAATAGAACTTGACAAAAGCAGGCCAAAGACAAAATGAAACTATTAGTTTATAAGCTCTAAACTCTTTTATTCTTTTCGTGCACGTTCGCTTGCCATAAGAAAGTCAATACATAAAAAGCGTGGTAGCCCCCTAGTGGTTAGTTATTGAATATGAATATACACATGTATATAATAATACTAGTTATTAACCGTTAGGGGGATGCTCCGCTTTCTACCTATTGACTTTCTTATGGCAAGCGAATGCGCACGAAAAGAATAAAAGAGTTTAGAGCTTATAAACTAACGGTTTAATTTTTTTTAAAACGACGATCATTCAGCCTGCTTTCTCACGTTCTATTCTATTTAATGAACAGAGATAATTTTGTGGTTGCAATGAAAAACGCAAATAAATTTAATTTTATAAAAATATTCTTTTGATTGTTTAAGAATATCCATAATCAAGGTGGATTTTCACTGTGAAAATCTGGGTGGATTTTCAGACTGAAAATCAGAGTGGATTTTCAGACTGAAAATCAGAGTGGATTTTCACTATGAAAATCCAAATAAATCAGACTGAAAATCCGAGTAAATAAGACTGAAAATCCACTTGGAATAGCCATCTGAAAATCCACCTGGACTTTTTTGACAGGAAAGTAAGTAAAAATTTCATAATTCAAAAAAATATTTGATTGAATCAATCACTATCGTTTTAACAAAGAAACTTATGTTATAAATAAACAATTTTTTGAAGTTTCAAATATAACAGTTCCATTAACAATACACTGTGAAAAAAATTTTGTTGAGCCAAATAAATTTAATTATTAAGAGGAGGTCACGTATCTCTGTCCTTTTCTAATCAAAGAAATGATTTTTTCACAAAAACTAATAAATTCATCAAAAAATGGAGAGAAAGCCGCATCGTGTATCAAAAAAAGCAATATTTTCTTTGATAAGAAAAAATTAATTTTATTGCTTCGTTCTCAAGAAAACCTTGAAAAACCAAATTGTCCACCCTAACCTCTATGATTTAAGTTTTTCAAGGTTTTCTTAAAAACGAAGCAATAAAATTAATTCTTTCTTATCAAAGAAAATATTGCTCTTTTTATTACGAGATGCGGCTTTCTCTTCATTTTTTGCTAAAGTTATTAGTTTCTGTAAAAAACTCAATTCTTTGATTAGAAAAGGACAGAGATACGTGACCTCCTCTTAAATATTTTATTGATAGAATTTGATTCTGTTTGAAGTAATACATAAGATTATTAAATTACAGAAATATTTTGGATGAAAAATATTGGTACGTAAGTAAAGGAAAAATAAATATTTATTTAAAATAAGAAAAACATTATTGTTTTAATAAAATTAGTTAATTTCTTTAATTAAATCAATGCTATCAAATCAGCGGCTAAAATTTTATACAATATTTAGCTGTAACAGTACCATATGTTTCTAAAATCTCTATATATTTTGATACAGTAATGAAATAATTAATTTATTTCATTACATTAAAAAAACAAAATGTAGTAATAATATATTTTTATTTAATAGCATAATTTCTCAATCGAATTAAATATTATATTAAATTAAATATTTAGTATTATTTAAAAATTTTTAGTTTCATTGGTGATCATCATTTTGAATAAAAGAAAATTTTTTTATAAATAAATGTTTCGTTAAGTAAATGACATTGTTATTCGATTAATAATATATGTGTTTTTGTATTAAAAATACTTATTTATTATCTAAAATAAATATCGACCCTTTATAATTTGAATGCATGTTATGATTTTTTCAACAAAACAAGGTATTCAAACAAAAAATTGATTTCAATAAATTTAGAAAAAAGTTAATACAAAACTTGTTCTGAATCAAGGAAGATGAGTTTAACTTAATCTTTTATTTAATTGAATTGAAAAATGGAAATGTCGAAACAATCAATTATTATTTAAATACATATTTACTAAATCGAATGAAATATAATGTCAAAATTAATATTTAATATCATTGAAAAATATTTTTTTGTATAAGTTATCATCCTTTATACTCAAACAAACTCATGTTTTAAATACGTGTCTTGCTAAGTGAATAACTTAGCAAAATATTTACTAAAGTTAATAAAAATTACAGAGAAATCTGATTAAATACTTGTTTAAATCGAGTAAATCCACTATTTGATTCAATTACATAATTTATTTCATTCAAATAATACATATTTGATTTAAATGAAACATTTATTGTTTTAACAAAATCATTTAGTTCGATGGTTTGATGATACTACCGCTTGGTGGCGTCGTTAATTTTCGATCTCGAAAGCGGTGAGAGGGCTTCTAAGTTGGTATATAAGAAAGTTAAAAATCCAAGATAATACGTAAATTGTAATGCGAGCGAAATTCATGTTAGATTTACTGCGTGTGCGATCACTGTATAAAGCATACTAATGTTAGTATGTTAATAATTGTTATTCTCTACCATATAAATAAATGTAATCATATTTACCTGTCCTTTAATGAGAGTCATCAATTCATTGATGTTAATAAATAAATATAAATCACTAAAAGCAAATACTGTTGATTAAAGACAGTATTTGTTCGATTAAAATATCTTTGAATCGATTTAATTAAATATTTCTTTACTTTGAAGAAATATTTTATTTGTGAAACCGAATAATTTATCAATGGCGAGTAATATTTGTTTTGATTAACAAAACTTAATATTCAAATGGACTTCAATTTTACTGGATGGATTTTTATTCAAATAGACTATTATTTTATTTAATTGGAAATACAAAATATTTTATTATTTTAAAAAAATAATTCATAAATTCAAAAACATATTTGTGTAGATCAAAAAATCTTAATGTTAGAATTAGAATTGATGTGATGAAATTATTAATTGGAAGACTAAATTTTGTTTGAATTACTTAAATATTGTATAAAAACAATGAATTAACTTTATTAAATCAATATTTACGATATTAAATGGATTTGATTTTAAGTGCGAAAAATAAAATACATAATTAATTTAATTAAATATACTTTTGATGCGATGAATTTTTTTTTAAACAATCAATTAATTTTATTAAATTAATTTTTGCGTTGTTTGATGAGTTACATTTTTATTTAAGATTATAAAAGATTTAATTAATTCAATAAAATATATTATTATCGCAATAAAATAATTGATTAGAAAAACAAATGTGTCTTTATATTAATAAAATTTTTTGTCAAGACAATGAATTAATTTTATTAAATCAATTTTCGCAATATTCAATAAATTAAACTTTTATTTGAAAATATAAAATATTGAACTAATTTAATTTCAATATAGCATTAATATGATGAAATAATTAATTAGAAAAACAAATGGACATTTTAAATGATAATTTTTTTTGTTAAAACGATGAATTAATTTTATTGAATCAATCTTCGCGACATTCAATAAGTCAAATATTTAATTGAGAATACAAAATATTATTTGATTTAATTCCAATATGTATATTAATGTAATAAAATAATCAATTAGAAAAACAAATGGGTATTTTAATTGATAAAATTTTTTATAAAATCAATGAATTAACTTTATTGAATCAATCTTCGCGACATTTAGTAAGTCAAATATTTATTTGAAAATACAAAATATTATTTAATTCAGTTACTATATGCATATTGATGTAATGAAATAAGCAATTAGAAAAACCAATATGCATTTAAATTAATAAAAATTTTTTTAAAACAATAAATTAATTTTATTCAACCAATATTTGTGATGTTTAGTAGAATCAAATATTTATTTAAAAAAATGAAATATTTATTTGACTCAATTAAAATATTTGTATTAATGTAACAGAATATTTTATGTGCCGCCCGCACCTAAGAGATTTCATTGATTCAATTAAGCCTTACTTAATCCAACCAAATTTTTTTCTCAGTGCACACTCGGTGGGTGTGCAGGATTTTATATTCCAAAAATACTCAAAGTTCCACGGAACTTTGAGGATTTTGAAATTTAACATGCGATTCTCTATGTACGGCAACACTGTTGACTCCTCAAAAGTCCAGTTTCTTAAAAATATATATATATATTAGCTTAAATTATTGTGCGTTAAGAGGCGGTCGGAACCAAATCGATGACTTAGTTCAGTGCTTGTAATGAATGCTTATAATAATTTATTCATTTATTAATATGGTAAAAATATAGTCATTTTCTCTAGTCATGTATATAAAGAATAATTTAAAATAGTTAAAGCCACAAAAATATACAAAATATTGTTACAAAGCGAAAAATGCCACCTAACAATCGACACGACAGTTTTTTGCATGCGGTATATGTCAAGTCAGTTTGATATTTGTAATAAATGCTTATGATAATTTATTTACTTATTCATATGGTAAAAATATAGTCATTTCCTCTAGTCATGTATATAAAGAATAATTTGAAATAGTTTAAGCCATAAAAATATACAAAATATTATCGTAAAGCGAAAAATGCTGACTTGATATATACCGCAAGTCACCGATTTGGTTCCGACCGCCTCTTAAGAATAAAACTTCAAGAAAACTCTTTTATGATAAGGAAATCGCGCAATTATTTTACCAAGGTCTCTTATGACTAAGTTATTTATCAATTGTTAATGCAACCTGATCATTTATATAAGGTCAGGGATTCCCCGATGTCTTCGCGGTTTGAGAATATTCCACGACTCAACCTCTCTCTCTCTCATGGATAGACTCTACGTGACTATGCTCTTGTTGTTTGACTTCAGCAAGGCATTTGACACAGTGTGCCATACCACCTTACTTCGTAAATTGTCGTCTCTTGATGTGTCGCATTCTGTGGTTATATGGGTTGCTTCTTATCTGACTGATCGTCGTCAGGCTGTTGTTGATAATGCCGGTAATCAGTCGGACTTTGTTACTTTTAACACTGGTGTTCCTCAGGGCTCCGTCCTTGGGCCTCTCCTGTTCTCAATTTACATTAATGACGTTGCCTCCAATTTTCATTCTAATGTACAATATTTGATCTACGCTGATGATCTACAAGTATACGTGCACTTCCCAATTGCTCGACTTGATTACTATACAATACTCATGTCTGATCATGCTTCTCTGATTAGTAATTGGGCCTCATGTAATCACTTGACTCTGAACGTGGTCAAAACCAAAGCCATCATCATTGGCTCTTACTACTACATCAATATGTTGCCCTCACTGGCAATAACTGGCATTCCTATTAATGGGAATATTGTTAAGTCCGAATCTTCTGTCTGTAGTTTGGGTGTTTGGTTGGACAGCAAGTTAAACTGGAAGGAACACGTCACAAATGTATGTAAGAGGTCCTATTCCTTACTTTACAGGCTTAATTTCTTTAGGAAGAGCACTACTTTGTCTTTACGTAAGCATCTCATACAATCACTGCTATTTCCGCTTCTGGATTACTGCTGTATTGTCTATTCTGATATTTCTGCTGAGCTTAACCTTAGGCTGCAAAGAGTCATCAACTCTGGTGTTCGTTATATCTATGGTGTAGGTAGGCGTGAGCACATCTCTGCTTATAGATCCTCTCTGGGCTGGTTATCCACAGCGGGGCGTAGAAGTTATTTTACTACTACATTCCTATATAAGTTGTTCTCGTCACATACACCATCTTACTTGTATTCCAGGTACCTGTGGATTTAGCCGGTGAGGACGTTAAGGGGTGATGTGAGGCCTTCGACCATACCTGTAGCTGTCACTGAATACTTTCAAAGGTCATTCCTGGTAGCATCCTCGCGTCTCTGGAATGATCTTTCTGCAACACTGAGAGCCTCATCCTCATTATTATACTTTAAATCATCCTCATTTTCATATTTCCTTTCCCTTGAGAATGGACCTCTACCGTTGGTGTAGCTGGGATGGGCTTGCCAAATTTTAACCAAGTTTGCACCCTTGGTTATTATTGTATTTTTTTTATTATTATATTTTGTTTTTCTGTTTTATACTTTTATTTTAATTACAGTTGTGTGCTTCTATTATTTTATTTTATTTTTACTATTTGCTATTTTGTTACTTATTATACTGTATTAATTTTTGTACAACATAATGTACAGTAATAAATCGAATTATCTATCTATCTATCTATCTCTCTCTATCTCTCAGCTTTAACTCTAGGATCGGGGATCGGGGAGTAGACATGCTGCATGGGTATCGGCACAGGGGAATGATGACGTCATAATTCGCCCCTGTGGGTGGTGACGTCAGCTGTGGGTGGTGGGCGGCGGGCTGTGATGTCATAAGTGCTGAGTTACGATTTGCACCAGTCCGCTAGTTGCACAGGTGAGTCAAGAGAATGGTGGTGGGGGGTCCAGAATACCCATAGCCTACCTACTAATACCATAAGTGATTTCCTAATTTGAATAAAGAAACATCTGATATCTCTTTATCAATATCTTCAAAATCAATTAATGATTTTATTAAGGGCACAAAACACCTTTTCTTCGGTGCCACCATCAAATTTGGATTCATTGCTTTTTTTATAGAAAATTTACTGTAGAATAAGCTCCAACAAGTTTTCTTACCCTATCTCATTTAGTTTCGTTTTTATGAAGAAACTAGTAGAATAAACTTTTAATTGATTTTTTTGTTAATTTTGCTATTTTTAGATTTTTCTCAAATTTTCAGCTAATCTTATTAAAACACTATGAGAACTTATTTTTTTATCACTTGATTCAATAATTCATAAATCATTCATTAATCTCCAAAAAGTTTTTTTTAAGAGATTTAATTGTGTTTTTATTTATTAAGTCTATAATGATATAATTTTTACAAATTAGAAAAATGTTAAGAATTATTTTAAATTGAATTTTTTAAATTTTCATTGATTTTTTTTAGGTTTTATTGAAAAAAAAGAGTTAATTTTTTTAATTTTAACAAAATATTCATCTTGATTTAAGTTCTAAAAAGTTTTACATCCATATTTCATTTCTTTTTGATTTCGTAAGGAAACGAGTGGCACATAGTTATTCGTGTAATTTTTTATCAATTTGAATTTTACGCGTTCGCGCTTTCTGCTCGTATCATTTCGCTACATGACAGTCAGTCTCAGCTGATTATTTGGTCAGTTTGCAGTAAGTTTGTTTACTTAAAGTGCATTTAAAAAATTATTAGTAGGTTTTGTGATTCAATTTACGTAAAATTATTAATTTTTAATAAATTACACGTTCGTGAGTTATTTCATATTTTTTTACGTTTGCCTGAAATTCCACGTTTATCTAAATAGAAAGTGTATTTGAAGTGTAAAAAGCTTAAGAATACGAACCTCAAAAATGTCAAATAATTAAAGAGATACAAGAGGCAGATTTCATAACCAACATCAAGATAGAAAACGATCTACAAGAAGATCTAAAAAGAGGCCAAGGAAATTTCTTAGTAAGAGTGAAAAAAATTCTTCTGAAGCTAAGAGAAGTAGACCCTCTACTTCTTTTTCTAAACTGAAAAGAATAGAATTTTCAAGTTCCAGGGCAAAAAATAGAAATGTTGATACCAACGTTCTATCTTTTATGTTAGAAAAATTGTGTTACAGTGTGTGCCATCATAAGATGAAATTTATTAAAACCTCTTTTGGAGGATAAGGATTCGAAATTAATATGATTTATGATTTTTGTGATGAATAAGCAACTGTAAACTCTAACAAGAGAGAAAGTGCAATGGACAATACGTATAAAGTTAACAGATATAATGTTCTTGCTGTTCGTGTACTTGGCCATGGACTTGCAAGTTTGTCTAGCTTTTGTAGTTAAATAGATTTATCAAAGCCAGTTGGCCAGTCAGAGTTTAGTGCTATAAGTTGTTAAATAACAAAAGTATACGAGCAAGTGGCAAAAGGTTCTACATCTAAAGCTGTTAAAAAATAACTTGAATCGACTTCCCCAAATAGTGCTGATCTTGATATAACTTTCTCCAGATGTTGGAGAAATTGAACATCGAACTTGGAAATGTGTATGTCGAGTGGGTCAAGATTTTGAATGAAAGAAGATAATTCAATGTAGAGTGATCAAGTTAGTCTCATTCGAAAGAAGCATAAAAAAAAGTACGAATAGGTGTGATGGATTTCTATACACCGGGTGCATATTAAATTCATGTAAGTGTATAATTCTAATTATTATTACATATTTAGATATAAATTCTATTTATAAATTTTAATAATAATCAAAATATAAATTTTAAATCTAAATTTTATTTCTTAATTTTGAATTTGAATTATAAAATATAAAATGATTACTCTATATTAAATATTAGTTCTTAGTTTCCAGCTGATTCAAGGTTAGTACGAGTGATTCTAACAACTATCAGAGTAGCAAGTAACTATGTATTTGTTGATTCTCACAACAAATACATAGTTTCATTGGTGAATAAGGGTGAGTACTGACAAAATATCTTATAATAAGAAAGATTATTTTTATTAAATATTTTAATAACATATCTTTTTACATTTCAGCTTTATCCAGTCGATAACAAGGTTCTCTTGTCTGGTATCTCTTTTCTATATTGTTAGCTTACATAAATAAGAAATACCAGGAAAGAATTATTTTATGAAAGATGAGAATAGCATTAATAACACAGGTCAACATTTGATCTACTAAGTATCAGCGGATGCGATTTGCGGGTCTTATAGTTTTTGGGGCCGCTGATTACAATGAGAGGGTCGGTTAGTCTCCATCACGTCAGAGTCAAGGTCATTTGAAGGTCAAATCGACAAGATTAATGCAAAAAATCTGAAAAAATTCATGCACATGTATTTTAGGCTTCTGAGTCCAAATACGTCGTTAGTTGACCTTCAGCAGTTATCCTAAAGGTCAGTCTAGGTCATTTCAAGGTCATTCAGAGGGTTTCTGCGTTAAAAACACCGAATACGAACCGAAAAATCTGAAAAAATTCATACGTCTATTTTCGAGGTCGAGGAGTCAAAATCCGAGGTCATTTGACCTTCTCCATCTCAGGGTCAAGGTCATTTTAAGGTCAAATCGACAAAATAAATGCAAGAATATCTGAAAAAATTCAAGCACATGTATTTTAGGCTTCTGAGTCCAAATACGTCGTTAGTTGACCTTCAGCAGTTATCATAAAGGTCAGTCTAGGTCATTTCAAGGTCATTCAGAGGGTTTCTGCGTTAAAAACACCGAATACGAACCGAAAAATCTGAAAAAATTCATACGTCTATTTTCGAGGTCGAGGAGTCAAAATCCGAGGTCATTTGACCTTCTCCATCTCAGGGTCAAGGTCATTTTAAGGTCAAATTGACAAAATAAATGCAAGAATATCTGAAAAAATTCAAGCACCTGTATTTTAGGCTTCTGAGTCCAAATACGTCGTTAGTTGACCTTCAGCAGTTATCATAAAGGTCAGTCTAGGTCATTTCAAGGTCATTCAGAGGGTTTCTGCGTTAAAAACACCGAATACGAACCGAAAAATCTGAAAAAATTCATACGTCTATTTTCGAGGTCGAGGAGTCAAAATCCGAGGTCATTTGACCTTCTTCATCTCAGGGTCAAGGTCATTTTAATGTCAAATCGACAAAATAAATGCAAGAATATCTGAAAAAATTCAAGCACCTGTATTTTAGGCTTCTGAGTCCAAATACGTCGTTCGTTAATCTTCAGCTCTTATCCTCAATGTCATTCAAAATCATTTCAAGGTCATCATAAGTTTATTTTAGTTATAAATACCATGTAGCCACGGTAACTTTTCCTATATTCATGGGCGAAGTCGGCTGGCTACTCTCTGTATTTCAGACTTAGCTTAGAGTAAACTCAGTTTTGTTTGAACATTTGTTTTTATTTTATTTCTGGTTGTTAAAATGTATGCTTATATGAAATGTGTGGTTGCACCCAGGGCACCTCCACGCGGTGACGGTGGGCAAAGGAGTTGTCTCACTATCCGGCGAAGTCTCTGGGTAGAGGCTTTCATGCCGTCATGGCAACCACACGAAAATGCATTACGAGACAGGGCTTAGGAAACTCAGAATCGGCGGCTGGTCAGGGTGGGCAAGCGGCCCCGCAGCCGTCGTCATCATGCGACCGTAGCTCTACATTGGTGGAAAACTTGGCCAATGTAGAGTCAAATGCTACAAGTCAGGTCTCTTGCAAAAATAATAGTCGTAACAGCTTTTGTGCAGTTTGTGGGGAGTATGTAGCAGCTGGTAAATTTACATTCACGGAAGCATTGCAATAAAAATACAAAGAATGTTTTGCAACCCAAACTAATTTATTCAGTAATATATTCACTCCAGACGTTATTTGCAGTAGATGTCGAAATATCTTAAACAAAAAAACAAAACAGATATTTGATTCTCCAATGTTATGGAGAAAGTCATCAAACCATGAGTCTGATTGTTACTTTTGTTCCAACGATGTCCATGGTCATAACCGCAATACTAAAAAACATATTACTTATGAAAGTGTAGCTTCAGTAACATTTCCTGTGCTCATTAATGCTCATTAGTGCTGAAACTAGTGACAATCGTATGGATATAGATACTAGTGATCAAGAGGTTTTAACTGATGCAGATAGTTCCATAGACGATACAGCAATACGAGACCAATATTTGGACACCTCTCAAGAAGAAGAAGGAGAAATGTATTCTGAAAATATTTCATCAAGTTCCCAGGATGAAGAAAATAGAAATCAAGATAAATTTTCTTAAGATGAAGTAAGTGATCTTTGTCGTGATTTGGGACTTTCAAAAGAAGGTTCTGAATTACTGGCTTCAAGGCTCAAAGAAAAAAATTGCTTAGCTCTTGGAACATATATTTCATTTTACCGTACGAGAGACAAACCGTTCCGAAAGTTTTTTACAAAAACAAGCAATCTGATTTACTGCAGTGATGTGAAAGGTTTGGTTGAAGAGTTTGACGTTGGATACGAACCTTCTGATTGGCGTCTGTTCATAGATTCGTCGACTAGAAGTTTGAAAGCTATTCTGCTACACAATGGAAACTTGTATGCCCCTTTACCTATTGCTCATTCTGTTATAATGAATGAAGAATATCATGATATGCATCTCTTATTACAACAATTAAAGTATGATACGCATAAATGGGAAATTTGTGGTGATTTAAAAATAACTACCATTTTGCTTGGCCTACAAAAAGGATTTACATCATATCCATGCTTTCTTTGTGAGTGGAATAGTAGAGCTCGGGACGAACATTACGTGAGAAAAGTCTGGCCTCCTAGAATAAATCTAATTCCAGGCGTAAAGAATGTTCAAAAAGAAAGTTTGATCCCTGCACATAAGGTTCTTCTTCCACCACTGCACATCAAATTAGGTCTTGCTAAGCAACTTGTTAAGGCCATGAGTAGAGAACAAAGTGATGCTTTCATGCATATTTTTCAAGTCCTCCCAAAACTCTCTGAAGCTAAAATAAATGAGGGTGTCTTTATGGGACCTCAGATAAGGGAACTGCTGAAGAACGAGGAATTTGAAAGACTAATGACAGATAAAGAAAAAGCTGCGTGGCAAAGTTTCAGAGAAGTGACAAAAAAATTTTTAGGAAATTACAAAGATCCTGATTATGAAAATATTGTTGCTACAATGCTGGATAGCTACAAAAAATTAGGATGCCTAATGAATTTAAAACTCCATTTCTTGCATTCTCATATCGATTACTTTCCTGATAACTTAGGGGACTTTAGTGAAGAGCAAGGTGAGAGGATGCATCAGGATCTAAAAGAATTTGAAATAAGATATCAAGGCGTTTGGGGAAGGAATATGCTAGCAGACTATTGCTGGAGCTTAAAGAGGGAGTCGCATGTAACACACAAAAGAAAATCAATTAAAAGGTCATTTTGCACCCAACAAAAACGCTTTCGAGCTGATGAATATATAATGCAGCAAACAAGTCATGCAGATACCTATACGCACGATGACCTATAAATGTTCTTAAACCTCAGCTTATAGAGATCAACTGACTATACACATGAACTTTTAAAAAAATTTTGATGGCTACGTGGTATTTATAACTAAAATAAAATTATGATGACCTTGAAATGATTTTGAATGACATTGAGGATAAGAACTGAAGATTAACGAACGACGTATTCGGATTTAGAGGCCCAAAATACATGTGCTTGAATTTTTTCAGATATTCTTGCATTTATTTTGTTGATTTGACCTTAAAATGACCTTGACCCTGAGATGGAGAAGGTCAAATGACCTCGGATTTTGACTCCTCGACCTCGAAAATAGACGTATGAATTTTTTCAGATTTTTCGGTTCGTATTCGGTGTTTTTAACGCAGAAACCCTCTGAATGACCTTGAAATGACCTAGACTGACCTTTAGGATAACTGCTGAAGGTCAACTAACGACGTATTTGGACTCAGAAGCCTAAAATACATGTGCATGAATTTTTTCAGATATTCTTGCATTTATTTTGTCGATTTGACCTTCAAATGACCTTGACCCTGAGATGGAGAAGGTCAAATGACCTCGGATTTTGACTCCTCGACCTCGAAAATAGACGTATGAATTTTTTCAGATTTTTCGGTTCGTATTCGGTGTTTTTAACGCAGAAACCCTCTGAATGACCTTGAAATGACCTAGACTGACCTTTAGGATAACTGCTGAAGGTCAACTAACGACGTATTTGGACTCAGAAGCCTAAAATACATGTGCATGAATTTTTTCAGATTTTTTGCATTAATCTTGTCGATTTGACCTTCAAATGACCTTGACCCGGACGTGATGGAGACTAACCGACCCTCTCATTGTAATCAGCGGCCCCAAAAACTATAAGACCCGCAAATCGCATCCGCTGATACTTAGTAGATCAAATGTTGACCAGTGTAATTTTAAGATATAATAATTAAAAACTTTAAAGCTGTTTTTCTCAAATATTGAATTTTTAAAATTTTAAGTGCTGCCCCGTAAGATTTGAGCTGAACCGCTGGATGGATTCGACTTTTCCAAACTGATTTAACTCCAGTATTAGCATCATTCTCGCGTGAATGGAGGATTTTGAAATCGAGTGACAAGAAGTTGTTAAAAAATCCAAAAATAAGGTAAAAAATAAAAATTTATTTAACAAATTAATATTTTTTGTTTAAAAGTAAAAAATTTTTTGTGTTTCAGGAATTTCCTTATTCACGCGAGAATGATGCTAATAGTTAAACCAGTTTGGAAAAGTCAGATCCATCCAGCGGTTCAGCTCAAATCTTACGGTGGAGCCATTATAAGAACAAGAATTCATCGAATGATTATGGGACTACAGCTAAAGCAAAATGAGCTTATGAAAGCTCAAAATAAAGGTATTCTAGTCTACTTTCAAATATTAGTTCTATCTATAAAGAATTCAATTGAATCTAATTAATACATATCTTTTTTACTAGCAGGGGGAAAAGGTGTTTTGTGCCTTTAATATCAAATCATTGTCTGGAGCGGAAATAGCTAAAGGAGCAGTATACTATTTACTATTTTCTTTATTATAGATACGTTGATAACGCGATAACTTATATCCATAAAAAAGATGTAGTTACAGTTTTAAATATTTTTAATAAATATAATGATAGATTGAAATTCACATATGAGTTAGAAGAAAACAAAAAATTAAATTTCTTAAACATAGCTTTAATTAATAAAAATAATTTTATTATCACTGACTGGTATCGAAAACCCACGAATTCTACTCGCATTCTGAATTTTAAATCGTATCATTCATTGCATTTGAAAAGAAATATTATTTATAATTTAGTCGATCGCTCTTTAATTTTATCAGATCCATGCTTTCATAACAAGAACTTAACATATGTTAAGAAATTATTATATTTAAATAACTATCCCGAAGAGTTCATTGACTCGTGTATTAACAATAGAATACGGAAAATCAATTTCAATAACAATAACAATTATAATAAAAACAAAAATGTAAACAATAATATTAATAGGTGTACGATATCTATTCCTCTCGTTCCAAGGTTTTATAATCAATGTAAAAGTTCGTTAAAAAAATTTAATATCAATGTTAGACCTAAGATTAATAAAAAATTGAATTGTATTATTAAACTAGGTAAAGATTCGCTAAAAAAGGAAGATACAACTGGAATAGTCTATAAATTTAATTGTAAAGACTGTTCTGCTTGCTATGTAGGTGAATCAAAACGTTCGTTAAAACAACGTCTAAATGAACATAAAAATGTTAAAAATAAATGCACTGTCGTCTCAGAACATATGGAAAAATATTCTCATGATTTTGACTGGACTAATGCAGTAATTTGAGATAGAGAAAGAAATTTTAAAAAGTGTATAATGTCCGAAATGTTTTACATTTAAAATGTTAATAACACGATCAATTTGAAAACTGATATTAAATACTTATCGGCAATATATAAACATATATGTAACGGTGGAAAACCACAGTATAAATAGACTGCGAAAATTATATTTTAAACATTGACAATCGAGCTTTGCTCGTATAAAGTATTGTTTGTTTTATTTTCTATGTGAGTATGCTTTTGTAAGAAATTTATGCGTTGTAATTTATTGTACTATTTATTTATTAAATTTGTTTTTTTTAAATAAAAGGTGCCTGAAGAGGCCAACAAAACTGTTGGCGGAACGTTGCAACGAAAGTTTTTAAATATTATTTGTTTTTTGGCCATTTCTCCCAGAGATTGTTTCAATTTTTAATTCATTCGTAATGGAGGAGAGTTTTAATATGAATATTAATAACGGCTTACAATCTAATATCTAATATCGTATACTATGGAGTAACATATGTAAATACAATAAATTTACATTTAGAAAACAATATTTCTGCATCTACCCTTTTCAACTTAAAAGATTTTCCAAATAAATACATTTCTATTGAAAACATAGCTTTGGCCATCCAGCGGGCATGGTGGATCGCACCTGGCTTTTTAATTTTTATTTCTTCTCCAACACCTAAAAAAAATTAAACATAGCTCTAGAATTTTCTTGTAATCATCTCTAGACTGCTTTTCTTTTAAAAATCTATTTATATACTTAATAAGATAAGTAATTTTATTTTCCAAAGACACCTCTAGTCCAGCTAATCTATTTTCATAAGATTTGACATCAAAGTGAGACCAGTCCTCTTGAAACCTTTTGAACATTAGTACATTTAGACCACTAATGCCAGGAAATTTCTTTTTGAATGCTGCTCTCAATATGAACTCAAGAATATGATTACGGTATGCTAAATAGGTTAAATCTTTCTCTATCAACTGTTCTAATATAACAGCTGCACCACCTTTGTATCCTAAACTTGCATTTGTAGTATCACAGCATAGTGCATTGGTTAATTCTATTGATCCCCAATATTTTAATAATGCATATATCGCTGAAGCTATTGTACTCGCCTTTTGGTCTTATAATGCTGGTGCGTTTATAATTTTTGTGAATTTATCACTGGATACCAAAATTAGCGATCGATCTATCTTCTTACAAGTTATAATATACGGAATAAGTTTACCATCCCAATGGACAATTAAGTAAGTTACTGAAATATTTTAAATTAATTGCTTCATCTTTTCATATTTGATCTTCCTTATTTCAGCCCTTGCTTTACTCATGGATTTATGATTAAGAATCAAAGTGTTAAGGTCAATATTCAGTATGTTAGCGATAAGGCCAGTCAAGAAAACAGCATCCCTATCAGAAACTTTAGCTTTATCAAAAGCTGCCACAATCTCTGCAGTCATGATATTAATAGTGCCTCTATCGGTTTGACACTCATAATTTCTTCCTTTAACAGTATAAATTTTTCCCGAACTTTGCGAGCTAAAATGTGACTCTTCCCCGTCAAAAACGTTTAGCTAAAAAAATTAGCTAAAAATATAGCTAAAAATACAGCTAAAAATACAGCTATATTAAGCTGGAATATAGCTATATTCATCTCGATTTTTCAGGTAAAAATCCAGTTAATATTTTGAGTCTCTTGTAACAGCGGAAAATATAACTGTATTTTCAGCTGTATTTTTAGCTGTATTTTTAACTGTATTTTTAGCTAATTTTTTGAGCTAATCGTTTTCGACGAGGATAACAATAGCTGATAATATAGCTAAATTTTCACTTATATTTTTAGCTGTATTTTTAGCTTGAATTATTTTATAATTTCACAGAATAATAACTCGTTAGTTATTTTCCTGTAAAAGAAAGTTCCAAAAATAAGGTGAACCTCTTAGTGTCAGCTCTCCGAAGATCGAAGAGCTTCTACGTTTTGGCACAAAGTATCTTGCTCTTTCATACCTGTGTCCTTAAAATTTGTCGATGGAATCGTAAAATTTAGAGAAACGCCACCTTGCGACGTAGCATTAATCAATAATTAAAGACAGGTAAGTTCACTTCACGTCACTAGGTGGCGGATCTCTACATTTTACGATTCCATTAAGAAATTTTGAGGCCATAGGTATAAAAAAGAAAGATACTTTGTGCCAAAATGTAGATTCGATCTTCGGAGAGCTGACACTACGAGGTTTACCTCATTTTTGGAACTTTCTTTTACAGGAAAATAACTAACGAGTTATTATTCCGTGAAATTATAAAATAATTTAAGCTAAAAATACAGCTAAAAATATAAGTGAAAATTTAGCTATATTATCAGCTATTGTTCGCCTTATCAAAAACGATTAGCTCAAAAAATTAGCTAAAAATACAGTTAAAAATACAGCTAAAAATACAGCTGAAAATACAGTTATATTTTCCGCTGTTACAAGAGACTCAAAATATTAACTGGATTTTTACCTAAAAAATCCAGATAAATAGAGCTATATTCCAGCTAAATATAGCTGTATTTTTAGCTGCATTTTTAGCTATATTTTTAGCTAATTTTTTTAGCTAAACGTTTTTGACGGGGTTTACTGGATGTTAATTGCTTTCTCATAGAGAAAGCATTGTATCGATAAAAAAAATTTTTTTCTATTTTTTCATTAATTTGTACATATTTGAAATCGGGGAGTCGAAAAAAGCGGTTTCTAGAAAATGTCTGTAAGTATGTGTGTGTGTGAGTGGATGTATGATTTCAGTTAGTAAATTATATCTCGACAACTACTATATGGATTTGCTTCTAATTTTGCTTTATTTTTTTGATTAACTTGCTGGAAAGCTATTGATAATTGGTTCTTCTAGCGTAGTTTTAATTTTGGAGTCGTTTAAAAAAAAAAATTTTGACTTTTCATTTTTTTGTTTTTTTTGTTTATTACTCTATGAATTCGCTTCAAAATTTGCATAGAAATTATTCGTGATTGCCTAAATTATATAAATTTTTAAAAACTGATTTTCTTAGCTTAGTTTTAATTTTAGAGCATTTTGAAATTTTTGAAAAAAATGTTTCTATTTATTAAGCCAATAAAATCTTAAAAACTACTCGATTGATTGACTTCAAATTTTTCATACAATTTAATTTTTCGATCAATTGGAGCGCAAGCTATTGAGAATTGGTTTTCTTAGCGTAGTTTTTTTTTAGAGTCATTTTAAGAATTTTATAAAAATTTCGATTCTTCATTTTTTTTGTATTTTACGTAAACTACTCGGAGAATTTGTTTGAAAATTTGTATGGGACTTAATTTCGACTGCCAAAAGTAGAAAACTTTTGAAAACTGATTTCCTTAGCGCACTTTTAATTTTAGACCATTTTTTAAATTTTTTAAACAATTTTTATACTTCATTTTTTTTTATATTTTACGGAAATTATTTGATAGATTTGCTCCAAAATTTGTATGCAAGTTATTTGCTACTGTCTGAAAAAAACAAGCTTTGGAAAACTAATTTTCTCAGCGCAGTTTTAATTTAAGAGCACTTTGAAAATTTTCATAAAAATTTTTTTTTTATTTAGTTTGTATTTTACATAAACTACTCGAAGAATTTGCTTAAAAATTTGTTTGTAATTTATTTTTGACTGCCAAAAGAAGAAAAACTTTTGGAAACTACAAAATATCTATTAAATAGAAATATAACAATGCCTGACTTTAATTGCCTTATACATTTATATGCAAAAATCATATTTAGCGATGATAAATTGTAAAAGTCATTTTGATTTTTCTTCACAAATTTGAATTTTTATAACACTTTTTGAGAAATCAGCATGGATGCCTCTATTATTTTGTTCTACTGATACGAACTAAATAACTTTTTGATAAAAGAACACTTATCATGAATTTGGTAGTGTGTGTAAATTTTCATAAAAATTTTTATTATTCATTTATCTTCTTCCTTAGCGTGGTTACGATTAGAAATTTCGTTGATCTCATTCTTTTTATTACTACATTATATCATTTTTTCAATAGAACAAATTTTTTTGTATTGCTTTATGCTTTAAAATACATTATAAATGTTGAAAAGGCAATTAGCTAGCATATATGTTCGAAATTTGTAAAGTACAATATAAGCAAATATTAATGTTAGACAATTTTTTTATATCAAAATCGCATTCAAATAAATGTAAAAAAATTAATGGAACTCAAAGAGCTCTATGAGAAAGCATTCTGCCGAAGCACTTGGCAGCGTTTTGTTGTATTGCAGATAATTGTTGGGCTGTTGGACCTAGAAATATACGACCGATTCCATCTCAAATCATGCAGACCGTCTGCACCTATCTCTCCGAACTGCTTAAAAATTTTTCATATTATTCTACTTTGAAAATAAGCGTATACGTATTTTTTTATTTTTCAATATCATCAAAAATGCAGTTTTTATGCACTTTTTAAAAATGACTTATAACTTTTCAATTCTCAAAAATCGAAATTTTTTTTTTTTTAATTATTTTTATCCCTGTAGTGATCTTTATAAATAAATTTAGGCTCGTTCAATGCTACAGAGAATGCTCTTTTAATTCCACCGTCTTTTATTTTTTTTTACAAAAAAACGGAAGTGCAATTGCACTTTTTGTAAAAAATGAAAAATGCATTTTTTTAAAAAAAGCCATTTTTTTGTCTCAAATTTTTTTTATGGATAGGTAGCCTTAAGACCTATATTTTCATCGGTGTGGAATTTGAAATATTTTGGTTTAGTAAGAGATATGAAAAAAATTGAGAAAAAAATTTTCATATTTACATAACAGATGTATATATACGTAGATATCTAGATATACCACTAGGTGGCTAAATATCGCATAGATAATTTAAGTGCCTTAGGTTTTCTTAAGAAAGCAGCTATTCACGGTAGTTATCTTACATCTTTTATACCGTTTAATTTCTAGATATTGAGACTCATTTTGAAATATGTCTGAAACTTATTCCGAGAAGAGACGAAAGTGTCCAAATTTTTTTGGATCACACAAAAAAATTGTTTATAATACCGCTACCAAATTTAGAATGTTGGAAAATTTAGCAGAACATCTGCAGCAACATTTGCCTGACAAGGCGGTACATAGTTCTGATTATGTATGTTTCAACTGTTATAAACGCATCAAGAAAATTGAATCAACGAAAATTATTGATGCGATCGATTCAGATAATGATGCTTACTTGGTCCATACTGAAGACCACGATTTTCGCGCAAGCACTCCAGAGCGGATTGAGTATTTGAACGAGACTTTAATTTCAAGTTCCTTCGGTAATGTTTCACCGCTGAAAAGGAAGAGAGCTGTTGATGACTCTTCTTTAGAAACATACGTCACGAGAAAGAAATCAGAATTAATTTCTTCATTTTCCTCTGCAACTAGCTGCAAATTATCGGAAGCATACAATGTTTCAATTGATGCATCCAATGATGGTTTTTCTCAATGCTTCTGCGATGAATGGTTTAACAATTTGGGAGTAGCGCTTAAAATTTGTGGCAGTATCAATGAAAAAATTAAAATTCTTACGCTGATTCCTTTGTCGGTATCAAAATCTAAAATTTTATCTATCTTTCCCGAAGTGACTGTTTACATGATTGATAAAGCACGAACGCTTGTAAAAACTAGGGGAATATATTCTCAACCTGATGTATACACTGGTCATCCCTTAGACGAAAAGTCTGAGAAGAAAAGAAAAATTACGTCAAAGAAGAATGTGCGCAATAAGAAAAAGTCCAAAACTCATGAGAAAGGAAAAAAAAATAGAACTTTTTTTTTACATAATTTCTTATACTTAACGCAAAATTTATGCACTATATATATATATATATATATATATATATATATATATATATATATGGGTCAAAATAACATCTTTTTATAAAAGTGTGCGCATGTGGATCACCGATTTTGCTGATTTTGAGATATGTTTTAGTATTATTAAAGTTAGGAATCTGTGCAAAATTTCAGCTCTCTAAGTGCAAAACTCGCCGAAATATGGCCTTTCAAAGGTCAAAAACTCCGCTTTTTTCGGCTGTTTTTCACTCTTTTTCAAAATTCTGCCAAGACTCGAGTTTTTAACATATTTTAATTCGGCAGGCGGCAATTTCTTCGTTTTTATGTTAATTTTAAATTTTTCGTAATTATATTTTTTAAAAAATTCTAATCAGGCTTCTGAAAACTCTTAGAATAAAATACTGATTTTTGACATTTTTGACAATTTTTAAACAGCTGTAACTCATTTGTATTTTGATATTTTTAAACTATCAAAATTTTGTTTTATTGGTCAAAAGAAAGCTTTAATTTGCATTTTTAAATTTTCAAAAAGGTTTAAAATTGACGGAGATACAAAGGTTTAAAGTTTGCAAAATTTCTAAAATATACGTTTTTTACAAAATTTAGATCATTGTAACTCTGGCCGGACAACTTCAAATTCACTAAATCTTACAAGAAAACTTTCTATAAGTCACGTAAAATGAGGCCAAATAGGCCTGGTCAATGGTATCCTACGATTTTACTATTATTTGAACCTCTCATAATTCAGTATTTTGCTTCACAAGTAAATCAATACACCCAGCTGTTGCGTCTTCTACTCATAAATGCGAAAACCTTAAAAGATTCAACAGGCTATAAATTATGAAATGAGCGATAAAAAACTTGATTTTATGCTTGAGTATAGGTCTCTAGGTCGTTTAGAATAAAAGTTATAACAGTTTGAGAATTTTTTATTTCTCAAGGTATCAAATCCGTGAACGCTTACTCTAGCCGATTTTTAGATTGGTCTTAAATTTCCTATAACTTAATTTCTATGATACTTCAGGACTCTTATTGAAGCTCTAATTAAAAATTATTGCTTGTAATTTCAATATCTTTGATGAAGTATAAATGTAAGTCTGCTAACATCTAAAATAAACAACTTTATTTTTTCTTATAACATCGTTAAGTCCCTATTGAAAATAATGACGTCTTTTAAAGACGTCTTTAAAAGACGTCTTTGGATGTGTCTGGATTTGTAAAAAAAAGACGTCTTTAAAAGACGTCTTTGAAAGACGTCTTTTAATAACGTCATAAGTCACAAGAGAAAATTCAAAAGTAGTTAAACTACAGGATAATAATTATTTTTTTATTTTTCATTAAAACCTACAAAAATAGCTCTATGTTAGCAGACTTACATTTATACTTCATCAAAGATATTGAAATTACAAGCAATAATTTTTAATTAGAGCTTCAATAAGAGTCCTGAAGTATCATAGAAATTAAGTTATAGGAAATTTAAGACCAATCTAAAAATCGGCTAGAGTAAGCGTTCACGGATTTGATACCTTGAGAAATAAAAAATTCTCAAACTGTTATAACTTTTATTCTAAACGACCTAGAGACCTATACTCAAGCATAAAATCAAGTTTTTTATCGCTCATTTCATAATTTATAGCCTGTTGAATCTTTTAAGGTTTTCGCATTTATGAGTAGAAGACGCAACAGCTGGGTGTATTGATTTACTTGTGAAGCAAAATACTGAATTATGAGAGGTTCAAATAATAGTAAAATCGTAGGATACCATTGACCAGGCCTATTTGGCCTCATTTTACGTGACTTATAGAAAGTTTTCTTGTAAGATTTAGTGAATTTGAAGTTGTCCGGCCAGAGTTACAATGATCTAAATTTTGTAAAAACGTATATTTTAGAAATTTTGCAAACTTTAAACCTTTGTATCTCCGTCAATTTTAAACCTTTTTGAAAATTTAAAAATGCAAATTAAAGCTTTCTTTTTGACCAATAAAACAAAATTTTGATAGTTTAAAAATATCAAAATACAAATGAGTTACAGCTGTTTAAAAATTGTCAAAAATGTCAAAAATCAGTATTTTATTCTAAGAGTTTTCAGAAGCCTGATTAGAATTTTTTAAAAATATAATTACGAAAATTTAAAATTAACATAAAAACGAAGAAATTGCCGCCTGCCGAATTAAAATATGTTAAAAACTCGAGTCTTGGCAGAATTTTGAAAAAGAGTGAAAAACAGCCGAAAAAAGCGGAGTTTTTGACCTTTGAAAGGCCATATTTCGGCGAGTTTTGCACTTAGAGAGCTGAAATTTTGCACAGATTCCTAACTTTAATAATACTAAAACATATCTCAAAATCAGCAAAATCGGTGATCCACATGCGCACACTTTTATAAAAAGATGTTATTTTGACCCATATATATATATATATATATGTACAGCACAACACCTATGAGTTGCATAAAAGCTATGTACGTACAAATATATATATATATATATATCTGAAATGCGCTTAAAAGTCTAAAATTATCGAAAATAGTCCTCAATCAAATAAAAATGGTTTGCAATACCTAAAAAACGGATAAAATTATCACATGAGATTTTGGCATGAAAAATCACCTGATTTCTCACTAGAGATTTTTTAGTAGAGATACTACTCAATGATGAAATTATTTTTTTATCTTAAGTACATTTCATTTATTCAATACAATTTTCATCTTAGTGTATTAATAACGGGAAATAACTGTTATAAACTGTTGATAAGTGTTGAAAAATTTGAGAATTCAGATGTAAGGTACTGTTGTTCACAGTTGTTAACAATTATTAATGGTTATTAATAGTTTTTAATATTATTGGCAATAACTCATAGCTATTAACTGAATATCCAAAATTAATTAACAAAATTTGAACAATTTTAGTATACAACATTAAACATAATTTATATCTATTTTAGAATACGTAAATAACTATATATAAATGTATACATTTAGGTGAAATTTACACTTACATTAAAAATAGTCAAACAGCTATATAAAGAGGGGCACATATACTAGGTTAGGCTTGAACTTTTGTTTCTTATTTATTATGCTCTGAAAATTTGAGAATGATCGAAAGTATACATCTTTTTTAACCGACTTCAAAAAGGAGGAGGTTCTCAATTCGACTGAATTTTTTTTTTTTTTATGTCTGTTACCTCATAACTCCGTCATTTCTTAACCGAATCGAAAAAAATTTTTCTTATCTGATCGAGAATGCCTGCAGGAAGGTCCCATACGTGTCCTATAATTATTGGGCCAATATTCGGTTTGTATGACCCAATTATCAAATTAAGAAAACTGGGAGTTTTGTTTTCTCTCTCTCTCTCTCTCTCTCTCTCTCTTTCTCTCTCTCTCTCTCGCTCTCTCTCTCGCTCTCCCTCTCTTACCTAAGCTTCAATATGTATATATGCACACACAACGACACTGTGCCGTTGGGCCTTCTCTCTTTCCTCCTATACATTGCTTGGTATAATGTACTAATGCATGCGTTATGAATTTATAATGGAAGTTAGGCATAATTAGTGGGTCTACCTATATTTGCGCTTTTAGTAGGGGGATACACTAAAAAATTTTTTAACAAAAAACAAAACCAATTTAAAAAAAATGCACTAAACAGTTACAAAAAAAAATTTTTTTAACAAAAAACAAAACCGACTTCAAAAAAATGCACTAAAAAGTTGATCAAATAATTTATAATTTTCAATAATTATACGCATAGTACGCATCTAACTCAACACATGTGTTGCAAACATATTATAGATTATCTAATTATTTGTAAACAGCACTTATTTGCAAACAATAATATAATTTGTTTGTGCTGTTTACAAATAATTAGATAATCTATAATATGTTTGCAACACATGTGTTGAGTTAGATGCGTACTATGCGTATAATTATTAAAAATTATAAATTATTTGTAACTTTTTAGTGCATTTTTTTGAAATCGGTTTTGTTTTTTGTTAAAAAAATTTTTTTTATAGCTCAAGAAACACACGTAGAAAAATATAAAAAAAGTATCATTTTTTACGTATAAAATTATATACCGTGAAGTGCAATTTTCCAATCGATACCAAAATTTAATTACCTCTACTTATAAGTATCGATGTAGATTTTTCAAATTGTTAAGGAATGAATCAACGCGAAACAATGTATTACTGTCTGCCAAAGAAGGATTCCGTTTTTTTAGCTTAATCAATGTTATAAAAATTATTGGTAGACATTTTGCTATAATATAAAATTAAATGTATATTTTTAAATATGTGAACGTTTCAAGGTAATCATAAATAATGTCCGCCATTTAAAATTTAAGTTTTTTGTCGTCATCATAAAACAAGAAAATTAAAGGCAGACATTTCTTTATAATATATGTCATTGGCAGACGCCAATAAAAGTGTCATGAAAAAAATGTGAGGGTGACTTATCTATTACCGTCTGCTATCAACTTTATTTTTAAAATTAAATTAACTGCTATCTATTTTCACATTTGGCAGACATTTTCAACATGTTATAATGTAAAAAAAAGATTACTTTGTGAAATTTTTCGATGACTATTAATCATTTATTACCGTCTGCTGTTCTCTTTATCAACATATCGCGTTGATAATTATTTATTTTAATACTTGGCAGATGTTTTCAATGTGTAATAATGCCAAAAAAAGTGATTGTCTGGTAAAAGGTTTCTCACAACACTTATTAATGTTTGTTCTGTTTATTATTTTAAGAGTGGAATTTTAATTTAATGTTAAGTATACAGTACCGCTTAATAATTCGATAACACCCCATGAAAATGGCCAATTTTCTGCAAAAAACAGCAAAAATACACAAATTCAAAGCTTCATAAATTAACGGAGAATCATTGTAGAAAATTTAAAAAAAAATGCAAATCCAAGCTTTTTTAGAGTACTTAATATTATTATTTTTTCAGATTTTTTATATCATACTCGAAAAACTGTCTGAGCAAATCTAAAATTTTTAAAATTGACTAATATTGTTTATTTTTAAGTTACTTTTTTAACACGATAAAAAACTTAAAAAATAATTTTATTAATTGATTTTGATAGCTTTCAAGGAGTACTTTAAAATCTTGTTTCTTGGAATTTCCTGCGACACTTTTTTTCAAGACATGATCATTTTTTCATTATTCTTTTTTTACATAGTGCTATCGAATTATTGAGCGGTATTGTATATTAAGATCATAAAACTACAAAGTATTTCTACGAATGAGAAGTCAATCAATTTATTCTTAAAATTCAAGTTCGTGTATTTCTATAAACATGCATCTTTATAGATACAAAGTATATCGTATATTTTCTTTTGACAAAAGATAAACAAATTTGAAAATTATAAAAAGCGTTATTTGCTCTTATATATATTGGTCGACACAATGACAATAATTTAATTTAGTCAAAATCTTAAAAATGAATCAATATAATCTTAAATAAGTTATTTATATTTATGAAAAAAATCCGGGAATATTTTCTGTTAAATTAAGATTTTTCAATTGTAAGATATATTTATAAAATTCTTATTGTAAAAAAATTCACTCACCTTTAAAATACCTTAATAGCACTGTTGAAAATATCCGCGCTGTTTTCCTCGTAGACAATCTACGTAGAAATCTACGTGAGTATTTTTAATAGGGGAATAAAAAGCAACGTGGATATAATTTATCCCTTTTAATTTAAATCAGTAACTTACATGTCTTGCATTGTTTACAATATTTTATAGAGTTTAACATACAAAATATATGTAAGAAAAATATAAAAATAACTTTAAAATGTATCGTTTACTTTATTATCAATCAAAAATCGAAAAGTAAATATTAAAAATAAGTATGTACACATTTTTTTTATATTAATGTTTTGTATTATTTAAAAATAATCAACGAATATTTAAAATATCTATTTTAATAATGTAGAATGTTAGTAGATAAGCTATAGGCATACTGGATCAGGTTCATTCTGGATCACCCCTCTCTCCTCAAAGTGATCCAGAATCCTTACGCATTGTAGATCACCTCAGTGATCTGGAATCCAAACGTGATCCAGAATGCCTATAGCGTTTTCTATTTTTTTTTTGTTTCTTTTTTTTTGCCTTTTTTTCTTACAAATGATTTTGTGAGAGATAGAATAATTTTATGAGTTTGACATTGTGTAGTGCATAGACAGTTTTATAAATTGGATTATGGTTTGTGCATATGGTAACACACTTTAAAGATGTTTTTGATGGATAGCCGTATTGATTGATATCATAAGCAGGAAATTTGAATCGTAACAGCCATTTACGTTTGAATTCATTCAGAACAAAAATTTTAGTAGCATCATGTAAATATTCACGAAGTAAGTTTGCGATTTGAGAGTAGTCAAGCCCATCAGTATTTCAAGCTATTCCGTGATTATGTTTGAGGCGAATGTTTTCTTCTTGTAATTCGTCAGAGAGCCTTTTCCATGAAAAAGGTTTTTTAAATAGATGAACGATAGGATCACCACTCTCGTTGAGAGGAATGATTGCTATTTTCTTTAAAACATATTCACCACCCATTTGCTTAAAACCAATCATGTCTACCGCATATTCCATTTCGAAATATTAATTTTTTTACGTAAAAGTGAAGATAATTCAGACAAGCTTCCGAACATCTCCACTAATAGGATTGTACTGAATGATGCGATCGTGTAAGATCATGCAATAAGCTGAAGTATTAGCTGGAAAGTCAGTTTGAGACTCAAATTCTAGACGTACATCGACAGGAGCGCTCTTTAGAGTTTCGTTTTGTCGTGAACAGTCAATAACTATGAGTAGTTCAAAGTTGATAAACTGAAACTTTGTCAACAATGGCTGTGAATCTCTTTCGTAATAGCTTTTCTGAAAATTAGCATACATATCATAGAGAATAACAAATTGATTCTTAGATATGTCAAGATTGAGATTGCTGTACGGATAATATTGCGAATTCAAGAAAAGTCTCACATTACTAATATTACAGTGGTCGAAGCGACTGGCATTTTTAGATCTTGAACTTTTTTTTCCCGACTGTAATCAAAGAATCACGAAACGTGGTTTCTCCAATTGATTTGAAGTCTTTACCGTCCAGATGTGTTTATTTGTTGTTGGAAGAAGAGGATATTCAAATAACTCCCATGAACGAAAACTCATAGAAATAGGATTATCTTTGCCAATGAAATTTAACAGCTGGATTTTTTGTTTATCTGATGCAATAACATATGGCATTAACCACTCTATCTTTGATATTTTTATTTGATAAGGTTCATATGTGGTTGCATTACTGATGTAAGCACCTGTAGTAATATTACACTCTACTCTGAGTGCGTTGATTTTCAATATCCTAACAGGTAAATCAGAGCTGTGATGAATGTCTTCATGAAGAACGCGACGAGTGAAACCGAGAAGATTGCCTATTGAATCGCGAGGTCTAAGATCTATCTGATGGCTGCAATAAATTTCACTTCTGAGAGTATTGTTGTTAGCTTTCAAGGAAAACTCGATGTCTTTAGATTTCAAATCTTTTTGCAAAAATTGATTAATAGCATCAATTTCATAACTGCCAGTAGTAATAGTAATAATTTTCTCTCCGTTTGTATAAAGTTTATTATTCGAATCGTCAACATTGGGAATCGAGTTGAATGTTAAAAGTTCAACTAAACCCAAAACAAAATTCTCATGCTGTGGTAGTTCTATTGAAGGGAAATATTTCGCTTCTAAGATAGAAGATTTGCCTGAAAGACTCAAAGTGAAACTATCTTCCATGACTGTTTGAAAAAGAATGATCCTGCTTGTCTAAAAACTCTTCTTTTATAGTCTTTCACACAAGAATTGAAGACAAAGATGTCCACAAATAAATGAGTCAAAATTTTGATATCTTTTATAGTTGTATTCCGCTTCTTCCACGTTAAAATATAACATGAGATCTATAGGGGGTTTAAGATCACCAAAACTATCAAAATAAATCACTTCAGAACCTCGTTTTCGATAACATACCCAGTGCCTTTGTTTTGAAAATCATCTAAGTTAACTATAGCAGATTCGTTATGCCATGGGCCATCAGAAGGTAGATTATTTCTCATGAAAACACCTCGAAAATATGGGATTTGCATCATACGAGCATACTTTATAAGATCATAGTCAGTCAGTGCACGATTTGGCAAAGTTAAATCGAAGTTTTTTTTTTTTAACTTGACCATTACCGATATGAGATTTCATAAATAATCCCATTCCAGTTTTATATGGTTTAAGATAGAGACCTTTTCCTAGAGCAATAGCTTCCATAGTTTTATTATGTCTCTTACTTTCTTCATAATTTTTCTGTGCAGCTTTAGCCTTATTTACTGCTTTAGCTATTCCAGCAGCTCCTCTAGCCAGAGCACCAGTTGCACTTAGTGCTGCGAACAATGGTATGAGAAAAGGCCGAGCGCCACCTATTTTTGATGGAACAGGTAGAATACGTGGAATGATAATTTTTTTCTTACCGCCAACGATCTTGAGAGCTTCACGTGCACCTTTTAAAGCAGACTGTATAACTTTTCGAGAATGTTTACTTGGTTTTAATGATTTTTTACTTGCAGTTACTAATTTACTCAATTTTACACCCATGCCTGTCTTTCCTTTTAATTTCATAGCATTTGCAACAACAAAAGCAGTTGCTTTTTCGCTAAGACTAGCATCTTCGGCTCTAACACGCTGCCAAGCTTTATCAGCAAGCTTCATGTCAGCTACTTTTCGATCAGCATTTTTATCAGAATAAGATATGTCATGTTCTTTGCATGCTTGATCAAGTGGATTGATACCTTTATTACCTCTTTTTAGACGCTTTTTCAGTTTTGTTCCGGGACCACAAAATTGATATCCAGGAATATGCATTTCAATAGGTAAGTTATTGATTACTTTATCAAGTAACCCTTTACCCTCAGGGTGCTTCTGTGATTTGTGTACGAGCATCTCACTTCGAGTGCTAATTTACAACTGATGATCAAAATATAAAACAAGCGTTTGTACTTAGAAAAGGTCAATCTCAGATTTGACTTTGTTACGTAAACATGGATTTTACTGAGCAGAACGTCAAACTTCCCGTCGCCAACTTTGATTTTGAGAAAACGAAAAGAAAAAAGCGACACGGAGAGTTACTTCCAGATAATATACAAGTAGTATTCTGTGGCCCATCGAACTGTGGAAAAACTAATAGTTTATTAGCTCTAATTACACACCCTAATGGTCTTAGATTTGAAAATTTGTATGTATACTCTAAATCTTTAAATCAACCGAATTACCAATTTCTTCAAAAAGTTTTAGAACCAATTGAAGGTATTTCATATCTACCGTTCAGTGAACATGCATCTGTAGTTTCTCCAGATGAAGCCCTACCTAATTCAATTATGATTTTTGATGATGTGGCTTGAGAGAAGCAGGATAACGTCAGAGCTTTTTTCCGTATGGGGAGACACAAAAGTGTAGATAGCTTTTATCTATGTCAGTCATATGCTCATATACCGAAACATCTCATCAGGGGCAATATTAATTTGATGGTAATTTATCGTCAAGATGATGTTAATCTTAAACATATCTATGAAGACCATGTGAATACTGACTTAACTTTAAATGAATTTCGAAATCTTTGTACAGGATGCTGGAAGAATGACAAGTATGGATTTGTTGTTATTGACAAAGATAGAGCAATGAATGATGGTAGATGTAGAAAAGGATTTGACTGTTTTGCCATTAAAAAAGAAGTATAAATCTTAATCTTTGCAGTTTGATTGTAGACAGCATCTTGTCAGCATGCCTGACTTTAAGAAAGAAAAAAATGTTCTTAGCGAGCTCTTACGAGCACGCGAGGCTATTAAAAAAAAATACTCTTTGTTAAAAAAAGAGAGAGATGATTTTGAAAAGGTTATTGGTGATACTTTAAAACCAGTTATTACACCACTTGAAAAGCTTGTCGATTCGACAACTGAAAGTGTGTCACGTTCTAATCACATTTCAACTATAGACAGTAACAGAAAATCGACAAAAAAAAGATTGATCAAAAACAATCAAAATGATAAAAGTGAAAGATTTAAGTTTTCCTAAAAGCAGTGGTCTAATGGAATTGCTTTTCAAAAAAGAACCAGATGATAATCTTTTAAGTACAACAGATCGCAAGAACTATCGCATTATCCTGGAAGCAACAAATGCCCATAGAAAAAGACATAGCAAAAGTGAGAATATACGCTCTTCGAAGAGTAGAAAATATTCAAAAATCATAGCATCAATGTTCCGCAGTGATCGTAGTAGAATGTCTACCAGCGGAGGGGGTCTCATACCTAAATATAAAATAGCAAAAAAGAATACTTCCATAGATCTAGTCTACTGGGATGATCCGAATAAGCTTGTCGGAAGACTGCGATTATTAATAGCCGAACGATCTGCTGGAAATAATAATCACAACAATGAAATCCAATCAATCATAGAGGAACTACGTGAAGTTGAGCATATGTATTGACGTACACAATTTTCAAATCAATAGTCGTAACATGAGTCTCGATGTGTTTGGAAGAAAACTTGAGGGCTCGCAATTGAGTCGTGGTCCTCGAGGTATTGGATTCAATGTTACATCAGATGGTGATTTTCATTTAGAAAATAAGCGGCTTTTCAATATTGGAGAGGCTAATGATCCAAATGATGCCATTAGTTTGAATTCACTAAATAATATCCTACAGAAAGAAGTTGATTACTTATCTTCTAAAATTTTAGAAGTTGCTAAAGCTATACAAGAATATGAGAACAAAGTTGAAATATATAAAGCAGAAATAGACGAAAAATTAACTTATGTCTATGATATGACTCAACGAAATTTTGCAAGTATTGAATGTATAATTAAAGAAATGAATAGACAATCGGATATTGCTAAAGCTGAAGTTTAAGATGGAACGTCAAAGAGTAGTTAAAGAGCTACACAAGCTAGCATGTCGAAGGTACAAGCGAAGAAAATATGACATACGCGGATTAGATGAGACTAGGCAAGCTGACCTTGTAGAAATGATACCTTATTTCAAGGAAAACAAAGGTTTTCGCTACTCACTAACTGTCATAGATATATTTCCAAAGTATGCATGGGCTGTACCAGTCAAATTAAAGAGTGGCAATGATGTTACTCTAGCTATGAAGTCAATATTAAAACAAGGGCGGGTGCCGTCGAATTTACAAACTGACCAAGGAAAAGAATTCTACAATTCAAACTTTCAGAATCTTATGAAAAAGTACAAGATAAATCACTACTCTTCACATAGTAATCTTCATGCAAGCATATGTGAACGCTTTAATAGAACTTTAAAAAATGCAATGTGGTTAGAATTCAGCAAACAAGGAAGTTATAAATGGTTGGATATTCTGCCTGAGTTAGTGAAAGCATACAATTCAAGAAAACATCGGACAATAAGAATCGAGCTTGAAAACGTTATGAAGATAAATGAAAAAGAAATCAAGAAAAATTACCCAACTGCAAAAAGACCTGTAAAAAAACCAAAATTCAAAGTAGGAGATAAAGTGCGAATAAGTAAGTTGAAACAAGTTTTTGAAAAAGGTTATACACCAAATTGGTCAACTGAAATTTTCACAATAACAAGAGTTGTAAAAACCAATCCCATAACTTACCACGTCAAAGATTATTATGATGAACCAGTCTCCGGCGGCTTTTATGAAACGGAAATTCAAAAGACTATGTATCCAGAAATTTATTTGGTAGAAAAAGTTTTAAAGAAAAGTGGTAAACGTGTATATGTTAAGTGGCTAGGTCTAAATAGCAAGCATAATAGTTGGATGGATAAAAATGAGATTATTTGAATAAGCTAAGATGTATTTTACAACGTATTTCAGTGTAATAAATAAAAAAGAAAAAAAATTTAATTTTATTATGTTCATTAAGAGGACGCTGTATCTCTCTATCCTTTTCTAATTGAAAAATGTAAGTTTTTCGAAAATCTAGTGATTATTGATAGAAATTAAGACTTGTCCACTACTTGTTTAGTAAAAAGCCATATTTTCTCTGATGAGGACCAATTAATTTTGTTATTTTTTTTTCAAGTAAAGTTTGACATACTTAAAAAATCCTAAGTTAGGCTAGAGAATACGTTATTTAAGTATGTCAAACTTTACTTGAGAAAAAAGCAGCAAAATCAATTGGTCCTCATCAGAGAAAATATTCATTTTTACTAAACAAGTAGCGGACAAGTCTTAATTTCTATCAATAATCACTAGATTTTCCAAAAAATTACATTTTTCAATTAGAAAAGGATAGAGAGATACAGCGTCCCCTTAATTTAAGTTATATATAAAATATTTTTATTATTGAAAATTTTCTTTTTATGCTTCAATATAAATATAATAATTATAAGTGGTGGTGATAAATAAAAACAATTATATAATGTTTAATAATTCTCATTTATTCATGTATTCTTATTATGTACAATTTACAATAAATAGTTTGAAAAATAATTTGACGAGTATATTTTTATTTATTTTAAGCCCAATCGAATTTAAAAGAAGATCCTCCCAGGTATATTGCGATCAAACGCAGTTTATTTGCATTATCACAGAGATTGTAGAAAAATTCTTCATCTTTTAAGATTGCAGATGAAATCTTTTCTGGTAAGAAGACTTGGAAGCTTTGGTCGAAATCTACTACGACCTTGGTTCCAAATCTTGTCTTGACTTGTTTCAGTGCAGTCACCATGTACTGCTGGTCTTTTTCTAAGTCTGTGACTTTCTTCCTTGGCAGGAAGTCGCTTCCAGCAATCTTGTTTAGTGCAGATAAATCCATTCTGAAAACAAGAAAAAGTAAAAAAAATTAAAAATTTCTGTTAGAGAAAAATTTTGATGAAAAAAAATATTTTTTGGTAAAAAATAAATTGTAACTTACTTAAAAAGTTAGCCGATTTTAGATTTCTTTGTGCAAGGTTGATCGTCCTCAAGCTCTTCGATTACTTGAATGCGCTCCTCATTGTGGTCCGTTGGTTGATATGGCCCATTCCCCACTTCGATGTCTGCCCTTTCCATTGCTACTCGTAATATATCCTTTTTTCTCCTTCCTGGGAACTTGCCCTCTTCATTGATGGATGCCAGTTATTCATGAACTTCTCTAACACATCATACTCAATGATAATTTGCTCGCCTTCATAAAGTGACATCCCCACTCGCTCTGCACTATTTTCATTGGTTGCTTCATCCCTTCTCTCGATTTCCCTCTCTCTTTCATTCTCTGTAGCATCAATTTCCACTCGTGTATCTCCCCTCCTCATTTCTACCTCCCGCTCTTTTTCTTTTTTTTCAGCAGCCATTTTTCTTGCATATTCCCTCTCTACTTCAAGTGCAGTTTGCGCCATCTGTATTTCTTCAATTTTATAATGTCCCCAAGGTAAAGTATTTGTACTATAAGGCAATAAAAATCTCTTATCATCGTGAGGACTTGGAGCAATTTTTCTCTGTTTTTCAGTATGCACAGTATGCAATTTTGAACGGATATTGCACTGTTCACGGTATATAATAGTGAGATCCTGAAGACAGCTTCGGTAATCCTCAAAAGTAATTGATTTTTTAACAACACTGGACTTTATACCTTTGGCTTTCTTTATAACTTCTCCTCCATCGATTGAAATACTATACATTTTGCTTCGTAATCCTATAAATTCTGTCATTATCTTACCATTACATTCGTCTTTCATCAAACCCGGAACTTCCTTATTTACTCGAGGAATTTCGAACGGATTATTTTCTTCATAATCGGAAGTATCAAATTTATGTATGTCCTCTTTCATTATTTTGTACATGTCAACATCCTCAACTTCGTATATGAGACTATCAGTATCAGTATATAAAAGTTTGCATTTGTCTCCAACTCGCTTTCTCATATACGAATAATGAAAATCATAAACTAATGTTTTTGATAATTCTAAAATGCAAAATCCAACATAAATTGGTTTCTTGATTGTGATGCTCGTTCTCTTCATTTGAATGGCAACTAAATTCTCATTAAAAATAGCACAGCTGTGAAAATTTGGTAGAACTATGCGTGCTTCTGCTCCATATCTACCAGTAAATTTATGTACCAATCGGACATCAACTCAAGACCGCTCTCGCTCGATGCACTTTCCATAGACAGCATTGATTAACAATTTATAAAAAAGTTTTTCAAATTCGTTCTTAGCCTGCATTCTTTTTTGAGTATTCAATTCCACATAAGGTTTAAGCCATGCCTTTTGCTCAAAACTTAAAATTCTATGCACTTTTTTCAGTCGAAGTCCATTTTCCAACACTTGTCTGAGTGTTCGATAGTAAATAACATATCTCTCCTTGTTCTTCAAAGTAGTGAGAAGTTTCTTTTGTTTCGAGCCATGTGGCGCACTATGCTCTGCGCGGAATGGAAAATCTCGATGTGCATCGTGTATTTCCTTAGGATACTCCAAATCCACTCCAGCAATATATCCAATAACTGAATCTGGCGGTGCGTTGTAAAAGTTTGAATTCGTCTCATATTCTACCCATTTGAATTTTCCGACTGGCAAATATTGAACCATTGCCCATCCATAAAGATTATTAATATCAAAGTACATAAGTGTTTTCATTTTCTGTATTTCATCGTACGAAGAGCCCATATATGGATTGTTCGCCTTGGCATAGTGATTACAGCATTGACTTATTCCTCCCCGAATACCTGCTTCAATGAATATCAACATATCTATATCTGTAAGAAGCTCCAATCCTACCTTTGTCATTTTTAGCGCTGCTGAAAATGTCAAGCCTGGAGACGTATAAAAGTGAGCTGGACATAAACCGTAAGCTTTGAGTTATGTTTCTCGAAAACTTTTAAATACATCCGCCAATAGTAAAACATCTGTTTTTAAGTATAAATCCGAATACTCGCCTAATGTCCTTATATTGAACTTACTCCAGACTTGAATAGCATGCTCATAGTCTTCATCAGCAATATGAGAATCGGTGAGTTGGTTATAAAACTGATTTTTTTCTGGCAATTTTGTAACTAATAATTTATCCAATCCATCTACAAAATCATATGGAAATATACCTTTACCTTTGAGAAAATCAATTTTCTCATCTGTAAAACCATCAGTTCGAAACTCTTTTATCAATATCGGCAAATTTTCCAAGTATGATGCAAGTTTTTCTAATGACGAAGGAAGAAAACGCCAAGAATCTATGAATCTAAAACTTAAATCACTGCCATCTATGTATTTTGTAAAAGAAATATATTTTTCCTTATTATGTGGCAATAGCGTAACTCGTCCTCCCATCAATGAAGATGTGGCTATCTCTTTCAAAATGAAGTGTGTATGGTAATTAAGGTTATGAAAAACCACAGGAATAAATTTTGAATACTTGTAATTCAAATTACATGAATTATGCGCTGCACCTCTGAAACTAATGTAAAAAAATAGATATGTTAAAAAAATTTGCATGATAAAGTAAATTTTTTTCATTGAAATATAACTATAATTAATATCTTACCGTCATGTGAAATGACAGTGATCTCGTACTGCGAGTTCTTCATCACGGATTAGTTTTCGGCATATGTGACAAATGGTTGACCTCTGGAAAGATAATTCTTCTAAATCTGTAAGTTTTAATGGTTTCGGATTCTTGTAGAGTTTATCAATTTCCTCACTGATTGATTTTAATTCTTGAACAAACCATTGTGCAGAAGTCTGTCCATCTTCGATATTTTTTCTATATCACTTATAAGCAGATAAGCTGTCATCAAAGCTACATTATATATAATATCCTATGCTATATGCTTCATGAAGTTGGAAGGCAGTCTCATCCATTGTAGGCTTAAATAAACATTCAAAATCAGCATAAATAATAAAAGGAACTTTTTCGCTTTTATAATAATCTTCAAATTTCAGAATGTTGTTTTGAGAGTCAGGTAGATTAATTCGACAATAATTCAAATTTTTACAATCATTTTCATGAACTTGCAATCTTTCTTCATTATAAAAGACTTGTAAACATCTTTCACAATGAAATGATTTTACATGTATCTTAGATAGTTGAGATCTCAGAAGACGAGACATATTTTTTATCCAAACGTAGTGGTATTTGTGTAAACTAATATCATCGGAATGATTATCTTTTTCATACTCATCGATGTAAAAGTCTTGGATAATGAGTAGATTGACATGCTTTTCCTTTTTATCCGATGTAATGTGGCAAGGTGATACTTCAAACTTTTGTCCAAACTTCTTCAACATGTACACATTTACTGAAATATTATTCAGTTCTTCAAATTTTGGAACATTTTTAAGTATCACTGGAAATTCTATGTTATTAAATTTCAACTTGTTCTCATGCATGCTATATTGATTAAATCTATTAATATTAGTTTCACTTAGATATATTGCTGAGAGGATAGCATACTTGAAACATTGATTGTCATTGTTACGAACATTGACACATGCTTTTTTCTTTTGTATAAATGGTGGTAGAGGAATGTACGAGCTGCCCTTGATCGGAGAATATTTTTTCATATTTATACTCAGACTTATAATACTTTTTAGTGCCCAGCCAGAATCTTTTTCCTGAAATTCTTCTATTTGTGTTAAAATAGAATCTTTGATATTTATTTTGAACCATTCTTCTAGATTCGTTGACATGAAAATTGAAGTACTTGTGGTTGTAAAATATTTAATATCTGTCAATTCTTCACTACTTTTCTGTATGGAAAATTCTGCGGTGAAATCCGAATTCACTTTCAGAGCACTATATTCTTCTAAGCATGACTGTACATGTACTTTAAAGAGTTCTTGGGCGTCGTTTAAAAAACTTAAAATATCCACATCATTTATATTTACCACTACGCCAGTTCTAATTCTGTTTTCGAAAGCTGACTGCACATCTCGCCATTCAACAGAAGCTTCTGTTTCTTCAGATTGCAGACCACCTCCTCGTTGAAGATGATGTTCAAATTGAACTTGAATATCCGAAAGATGTAATACACAAGTTTGACATCTCTGCTTTTCTCCTCTTGTAAGACCAGAATTGACAATTTTTTCATTTAATTTCTTTAAACTACCATTGCACATATCTATCCAATAATCGGTATGAGATCGGTATTGTTCAGTTCATTTACATTTTGTAAAGTATCACGGAGTAGTTGCACAAGACGTTCAAAGAAATTAATTGAAGACATTTTTTTTCTTTTATTTAAAATAACCTTTCACAAACACAAACTTTCACGATTAGCAAAGTTTAGTCCCGATGACTATGTACACTCACGACTTCTCTGACGAAGTATGCTCATCCAGAAAACTTCAGTCCTTTTTAAAGGTAAGTTAACATTAAGGGGAGATGGAAAATTCAATTAACTAACCAATAGTAAAACGGAGTGCAAGTTTTTCAGAAAAAAGAGAGGTTTTCACGGGTAGGGATGAATTTTTTACCTTTTTTAACCTATCAGAATCATTTCTTAGTTTTAACCAATGAGGATTGAGCGATTTTCCATCGTCTAATCTTAAAAAAAGTTAGAGGCGGAGTTACTATCATCTTTTAGTTTAAGAAGGGGCCGAACTATCTGTCTTTGTCTAATAGCGTTTTTCATCATTTATGTAAACACTATCCGGTATAACAAGAAAAAAATAGCAGCCCCCGCTAGATATTAGTATAATAAGTAAATTTTGTAATAACAACCAAATTTTTTCACTGCGTAGTTTTTGAATAATTAGAGACCTACCAAAAAAAGATAGGTTATATTCTAGATTGCTAGTAGGTCTCTAATTAGTCAAAAACTATGCGGTAAAAAATTTGATTGTTATTACAAAATTTACTAATTATACTAATATCTAGCGGGGGCTGCTATTTTTTTCTTGTTATACCGGATAGTGTTTACATAAATGATGAAAAACGCTATTAGACAAGGACAGATAGTTCGGCCCCTTCATAACCAGTGAAAACTGAGCTATTTTCCATCGTCCAATCTTAAAAAAGTAAGAGGGGAATTGCTTGACATAAACTTACGGTTTGAAAATTTTCTATTCTCATTTCCCGATATTAATTCATACTGAAACATCCAACGCTACGAGATGACTAGAACTCGTGATTACGGTATGCTGTTCAAAAATTATATCATGCAGTCTGCGGAAGAAGAAAGCATTTATATATGTGATATTCAAGGATTTCAAAGAATATCAGAGGATTCTTTTATTTTCAAAGAAGTTAGTTTCCTCAATTTTAGAAAAACAGCTTTACCTACAGTCTATGTTTTCAAATCTCCAATCACATGGGAGGAACTAAATACAGAAGCAAAATGCATGGCTCAGTGGATGGAAAGGTTCCATCACGGTATAGCATGGAATTCCGGAGATATTCCATATCATCGTCTACAACGTGTTTTCCAAATCTGCTCGCAAGGAATCAAAAAATTATTTGTCAAAGGAGAGCAGAAAGTGCAATGGTTGAAAAATCTTTTACTAAGTGTGTAAGTAAAAATATATTAAAATTTTTTATATTCAAATTAATCATTTTCTTGATACTTTTCATACTTTTTTATACTTTTTTATACTTTTTTATACTTTTTTTATACTTTTTTATACTTTTTTATACTCTTTTATACTTTTTTATACTTTTTTTTTTATACTTTTTATACTTTTTCATACTTTTTTCATAAGTTTTTTTTACTTTTCTCATACTTTTTAATACTTTTTTCATACTTTTTAATACTTTTTTCATACTTTTATATTATAGTTTAATTATTCTGTTTATTTTATTCGCAGGTCAATTTCAAATGTTGAAGATTTCGGCTGTCCAGCATTAGAAGAAATAATAGGTGATAAGCGCCACTTCTGCTTGAACCACGTTTTCTGTATAAGAAGAAAAAGACCCGTGTGTGCAGTCAATAATGCGATTGCTATACGAGCATGGCTACGAAATTACTTAAATATTAATGATAAAGATGAGGTTGATAATTATTTTAAACAAAACAAAAAAATGAAATGTACATGTTTATATTTTGCAAATGAATAAAATTTTTTTAATTTTCTTATTATCTTATTAAAATACTATAAGAATTGTATTTCTAAAATGAAAAAATAATTGTATTTCTAAAATGAAAAAAATAATTATATGTGATTTTAAAAAAATAAAAATTTTATCAATGATTATTATAATTTAATTTAATATTCCCAAACCAACTATTATTTTTAATTATAATAATTTATTTAAGTAAAAAAAATTTTTTTATAAAATAGATTTTTGTATAGGAAGGCTCATGAAATAAGCGAGATTAAGATTTTATGAACTATTATTATTTTTTTTTTATTGAATTAAAATTTTTATTACATATTTTTCCGCCAGTTACAAAAATTCTTTTTTACATTTACATAAAAAATACATATCCATAAAATTTATTTTACAATACAATTTTTTAATCAAGCCATGTGATATCTTCTGTTATTACGGGACCACTGCATGACGAAACTATTCCCTCACCCTCCTGCGTTGATTTAGGGAATCTGGCATTCTCATCCTCCTTTAGACTTAGGAAGCCTTTCATTCATCATAATTTTTTTTCCTGAATTTTTAAGCTGCAAGATTCGTCTTGCAGGAGGAGGTCTATTCTCCTGGATAGTAGCGCTGCCATTCACCTCTGAAAAAAAAAAAAAAAAATTAATTAGTTATTTAGATAAAATTATTATTTTCGAAAAAAAATTAATATTTTAAACTTTTTTCTTTTTTTATTTTTTTTTAATGAAATATTTTTTGTTTTTTTTTAACTTACTTGTACCCGAGGGTCCTGGTTGCGGAGACTTCTCCCGAAGTTGTGATCCTGAAACAGAAAAAAAAAATATTTTAATCTTCTTTCTTTTTTAATAAAATATTTGTTTTCTTAACTTACTTGTACCCGAGGGTCCTGGTTGCGGAGACTTCTCCCGAAGTTGTGATCCTGAAACAGAAAAAATAAATATTTTAATCTTCTTTCTTTTTTAATAAAATATTTGTTTTTTTAACTTACTTGTACCCGAGGGTTTTGGTTGCGGAGACTTCTCCCGAAGTTGTGATCCCGAAACAGAAAAAATAAATATTTTAATCTTCTTTCTTTTTTAATAAAATATTTTTTGTTTTTTCAACTTACTTGTACCCGAGGGTCCTGGTTGCGGAGACTTCTCCCGAAGTTGTGATCTTGAAACAGAAAAAATAAATATTTTAATCTTTTTTCTTTTTATATTTTAATGAAATATTTTTTGTTTTTTTTTAACTTACTTGTGCCCGAGGGCCCTGGTTGCGGCGAGTTCTCTCGAAGAGGAGTTCTTACATCCTCGTTGTTGACTCTGGGAACTTTCTTGGGCGTTTCTTTGCACGAAGAGCAACTCGATGAAGTTCCACTGAAACCCGAACTTGAACTTGAACTCGAGCTCGATGATCTTTTTCTCGAGCGCTTCGGGCTTGCCCTTGGAGTTTTCATATTTTCGAAGCCTTGATATAATTGCTGCATTGAAGCAGTCTGCGGTATCGGTGGCACTAAAAAAAGAAAACAAAAATAATTAATTATTGAAAAAATATATAAAAAAACTATTAATTATGAAAAAAGAAAAAAAATTATCAAATATTACTTACACGATGTTATTGCATCCATCGCCCATGTTACGTGATCAAGCATCAACAAGATCAACGACCCATTCCTCATTATCCATTGGATTCTATCCCTCATTATTTTGAGGCTCGCACTAGTTTTGTTTTCTTGGTTTTTTTCCGTTTGCCATTTTTTATTTTTTAAATATGATTAAAATCGAAACTTAAATTTTTCAATCTTGCTTTAGGAAGCTTGAGAGACTGAATACTGAACATTGCATGCAGCACAGTATTTATACAAAAAAATTTACAAAAATTACCTACCCGCGGAAAAAATTTTTTGACAATCCTCCAAGTATTTTCCACGCCTTAATTTCTATCTAAAAAGAATGCATTCGCAAAGGGCTTTGTTTTCAAAATTAAATGACCGATTTATCGTTTTAGGAAAAGAGTAAAAGACCTTTTTTCTCAAAAAAAAGATAAAATAAGATAACAGGTGACTTTCAAAAATATAAACCTGTCAAGAAAACCTTTTCTGAAAAGAAAAAAATTCACCAATAACCTTATATTTTTTAACTTAATACATGGATATAGAATGGACACTATAAGAGTTTCAATTTTGAAAGAAAAAAGATTGTAAGCAACATGAAAACCAAAAAAAAGTTTCTTTTCTCAGTAAAAGAAAACATATTTTTACGAAAAGGAAAAAAAAGGTCTCTTTCCAACAAAATGAAAACAAGTGACTTTAAATAGTAAAGTAATGTGAAAGTGACCAAAGGGAAAATATCTATCGATCAGAAGCATGTGGGTTAAAGAAACTGTCATAAAGATGGAAAAGAAAAAAACATGCAGTGGTAAACAATGACGAAACCGAGGGTTTTCTGTGTATACCTGCACTCAAAGACATTAGGCGCCGCATGTATCCTTCAGCGTTGCGTAAAGCGCCGATTGCATTAAGATTATCGGAACAAGCAGAAAGTGACTTTGAATAGTAAAGTAATGTGAAAGTGACCAAAGGGAAAATATCTATCGATTAGAAGCATGTGGGTTAAAGAAACTGTCATAGAGATGAAAAAGAAAAAACATGCAGTGGTAAACAATGACGAGACCGAGGGTTTTCTGTGTATACCTGCACCCAAAGACATTAGGCGCCGCATGTATCCTTCAGCATTGCGTGAAGCGCCGATTGCATTAAAATTATCGGAGCAATCAGAGTCCGTTTTTGGCACACTGACTGTACCGACTAAGTGGTGCTGCGGGGAAGCGAAAGAGAAAGGGTCACTAGCAAACGTAAAATTTTTCTGTGGATGGAGAGTCTTTGCATTAAGATTATCGGAGTAATCAGAGTCCGTTTTCAGCACACTGATTGCGCCGACTAAGTGGCGCTGCGGGGAAGCGAAAGGGTCACTGGCAAACATAAAATTTTTTCGGCGGATGGAGAGTCTTTTTTGTAGCGCTGCCCACTATGCGTTTTCTTGAACGTTGCACAAAAATTTACCTGCTTTTAGGAGAGAAGAAAAAGAATGTCCTTTCTTTTAATGCAGTACACTGTGTGTGTTCTTTTTTGAGTCGCAGGTGCATGAAAATAATGAATCATGCAACCTTTAAGATATAATACTGTCTTTATCTTTTTGAAAGAAAATCTTTTTTGAGAAAAACTTTATTATAAGGGTCAGCTATCTTTTTTCATCTTGTTTTAAAAAAAAGAAAACTCTTATTTGTAAAAGATAAGGAAAAATATTCCTTGACCAAAGGAAAAATATCTATCGATCAAAAGAAGGTGGCTTAAAGAAAAAAGTCATAGAGATGAAAAAAAGAAAAACATGCAATCGTAAACATTAATCTTTCAAAAGAAAAAAACATCTTGGGACTCCCAACCTTTTGGGCCACCTACAAATCAAACAAAAAAGGTAACTCTTATGGGTTTATACACATATTGGATTCTAAATCACATGGAGTAGGGAAGGGTGGGCGTGAACAAAATACTGAAATTCAAAAAATCACACGGAGAAGGGGATACTCTTATGTGCTTATACACACATTACATTCTCGATCACATGGAGTAGGGAAGGGTGGACGTAAATAAAAACCAAAATTCAAAAAATCACTCGAAGAAGGGGATACTCTTATGGGCTTATACACACATTACATTCTCGATCACTTTGAGGAGAGAGGGGGTGATCCAGAATGAACCTGAGCCAGTATGCCTATAGCTTATCTACTAATGTTCAGATATAAATTGTTCATTTGTAATTTTATTCATAAAGTAAATCAGTTATATAGTTATAAACAAAATTTTCAGGCAATATTTTCTTTTTATCTTTTATTACATGTGGAAAATATCTACCTAATATAATAATAGCTAATTATTTATATAATTTAACTGATAAAATAAATGTCAGATTGTGATAAATCATTAATGATTATATCAAATTTTTCGCGAAATAAAATATTTTTATTTATATTATAAAGTGTTGAGAATTTCTTTTAAAAATAAAGATAAATAATTATTAATTTAATTCGATGATACATCGATACTTAGTACGCGCCAGAAGTGTCTGCCTTGAGGTTAGCGAGCGGTTTTTTTATTAAACCTTAATCATAAAATAATAGGCAGATGCTAATAATAAGTTTTTTAAAGCAACTTTTCCAGACGTTTCCAAAATTCGATATTAGTGCCATCTACACGAGAGGTGATAATAAAAACACTGATTATCAGTTACTTATACCTAAAAAATAATAGAAATCTGAAAGGCAGACGGTAATAAATCATTTTCTAATTTTGGTTGCTATAGTCTAGCCTAATACAATGGACAGTTAATATTTTAATTTAGAATCTAAATCAACACTTACATTATCAAGAAATAAATATATTTTAAGATATTTAAACATTTATCTTTTCTAATATTGCATTATCTATGATCAAAGAACGAAATCAACAGTAAATGTTTTAAATTGAAAATTCAATCTTTTTTTAATATTCAAAGTTCTATAGCTCTTCTCTCAGTTATACATCCAAGTACAGCCAAAGCTTACTTCAATATATTATCCAAAGACAAAAAATAGTGCCACCTGAGTAAAATCAACCTGGCCAAACTCGAGTAATTAAAAATTATATAAAGTACAAAATTAACTAATCAGAAGATAGCAAATCTGAGATTTAAAAAAATTTGTATAGATTCTACTCTCTATTTCCAACAAGAAATGTTTTTATTAGTGTATATCTAAAATTCTTAGTTTCTGAGTAAAAAAATAATTAAGGTAGCGGTTTCACAAAAAAATTTTTAAAATCATAATATTTTGTTGCTTATTACTCGTAACCCCTTAGACCTATGCCTCTGAAATTTTTTTTATATGTTTTGGGTATCAAACGAATCATCCTCACGGATATTCAGTGAATTTTATTTTTTTGTCAGTTGAGTTAATATGAAAAGTCCCATATAATTATAAATTTTAGATATAAATGATTGAATTTTAACAGTCACTCCCTTATAGTGTTAAAATTCAACTATACAAAAATATTTTTAAAGTTTCCTGATAATTTAGTGATGATTGTACTATCGATTTCAAGGTAAGTCGTCATTTTAATTAAATTTTGACCTTTAATAGTATATTCAAATATTGTATATTATCAATTCCAGGTGATTGTAAGTAAATCAAAGCAAAATTAATTGTTTTAAATCAATAGAAAATATTTGATTTAAGAAATTTGATGTTACTCTAATAAAAAAGGAAATTTCAGAAAATTTTTGTTGTATTATACTTCAAAAACAAGGCAACGTTAGACCCTAAGGCTATGGCTTTTTTCCAGTTATATCATACTTCAACTTATCACAAAGTTTAAGTCAGATCTGGGACCTGAAGCACATAGCCTTTCCTGGTCAGTATATGAGATGCAGTCACACACGTCCACTTCAAGCATACTTAAAACATGGTGTTACACGTATTATATTGTAGTGACAGGTTTGATTTTAACATAAAAATTTAAAATGTTTAGAAACAGCTTACAATAACAGTTTTTAGTTGACTGTCTTGATTTACACTTCGACATCATTCTCTATGGCTTCAACTTCGAAATTTTTATATAACTGTGTCATATGAATACAAAAATTGTACAAGTTTAAGTCAACATACTCTGATTTATTGTTCGAAGTACTTTGCTAAATTTTAACTCTCTAGGTATAATAGATTTTGAATTCGAGTAAAAACTAAATTTTGGTTCCTATACGGTACTTTGTTCAAAATTTTGTTTTACTTGAATTTAATTCAAATCCATCATACCTTGATAGAGCGCGGTGGCGTAATGGATAGAGCTCTTGCCTTCAACGCGGAGGGCATGGGTTCGAATCCTGGCCAGGTACCTCCAACTTTTTTTCAAAAGAAAATTTGTGTATGTGCCATTTATATCGCGACTCTTAAAAAATCCGACCTCATTGAGTATTGGTTGATTGTTGGTCACAAAAGTGGGTTGCCATCCATCGGTAGTCAAAGTTTTCGGTATGGTGGGTCTGACAGTCTAGCCTGATGTAATGTGTTAAACGGTTCCGGGCTGGACTCCCTCGACTTCACCATGGAAAAAGGTTAATCATATAGAGGACAATATCCTTTATATATTAATCTTTTTTTAAATAAAAAAAAAAAAAAAAAAAAAAAAAAAAAAAAAAAAAAAAAAAAAAAAAAAAAAAAAAAAAAAAAAAAAAAAAAAAAAAACAAATCATACCTTGATAATTAAAATTTAGCAGAGCACTTCCTTCCAACTTATTTGAAAAATAAATCAGGGTATGTTTACTTAAACTTGTACACTTTTTGTTTTCATATGACACAGCTATATAACAATTTTGAAATCAAAGCTGTAGAGTTGAATCTCAAAGTGCAAATCAAGACAGTCAAGTAAAAACTATCATTGTAGTCTGTTTCTAAACAACATTTTGAATTTCTATGTAAAAAATCAAACCTCATTCTTTAATAAAAGTACATATAACACTGTTAGAAATAAGCTTTGCCGATCATGCGAAAGTGCTGCGGCTGCGCGACAAAACTGTTTCTGTTAAGGGTAGTGCGATAATCTTTGTTCAGTTCGTTTTCTCTATCACGCAAGTTAGGAATGATTGGCTTCAGTTATTAAGCGCAAATTACTAAGAGTATAATTAAAATAAAGGGTTTTACCTAAATACAAGTGAGTGTTTTATTAAGAACATAGCGATCCCAAGGAAAAATAATAATAATAGGTTATGAGCCCAGTACACGCTTCCACTGCGCAAAGAAAATTTTAAAAAGGGACCTGTGATCGCTAGTGAACAAAGAGGACATTTTTTTCATAGAGACAAAGAGAAAAAAAAAAAACTAAAGATTTGCAAGGTAAGTTTGTTTCAACATATCGTTACTAACAAACAGTGAAAACATTAAAAATAAAAGTGAAACGAGATAGGTGAATTTTAGCGTTGTTAATTGATTTGAGGAGATTTTGGAAAAGTGAATTATAGAGTTTAAACTGAAAACGCATACATATACGTATGCATATGTATATATGTGTATATGTATATACATGTAATTGAGTAAATTTAGACTATTAAATAAAACAATTGTTAATAAAATAAAATATAGATTAAAACATAATACGATTTAATTAAGATATCAAGTGAAGTTTATATATATATATATATATAATAGAATGTGCGGTAGAACAAGCTTTAACCGGCAAAAAGGAAACAACGTATATATAGATATACATAGAGGCTTAAGATGTTCAGCAACGTACTAACAGCACGCGCGCGCAATCAATCGGTATTCATATACCGCCCCCTTTTCTCGAGAGCTGAATACAATTCCGAGAAAAGTTCGAAAGTCGTCGAATTGTTATACGAGTGTAACTGTAAATTAATTTTAAACCTTTTATTTTCTAAAATAAAAACTTATCAAAGTAAAAGAATATTTTTAAATAAAAATTAGAGTTTTGGAAAAACAATTACTAAAGAGAAAAACAAGTAAGATCTTTTAATAATATTTATGCTTAAAATTTAGAAACGTTTGATAAGTAATTAAAAGACAAATATTTCGGGGTGGCGTTCAAGTGAAGCTTGCTGTGCAGTGAAACTTGTAAAGCAACTAACGGAAGTCAATGTACTTTGTAAGTGTCCCGTACGTGTGCATGATCAGCCGATTCCAACAGGACTTCATTGCAGTGCGTGAAGCCACAACTTGGAGCACGGCGTGCACGTGTGAGGTGACACTGCAAAGGACTCGATTTCTCGTTCCGAGTCATGATAAACTGCTGTGCGTTGATCAAGGCTCAGGAGCATGAAACACGATTTTTAGACGGTAGACCTGGTATTAGAGGTTAAATAGAATAACTTAAAATAAAGTTAAAATAAAAGTTATATTTTTAAAATATTTATATGCGCATGCATATAAAACTGAATAAGTGTAAATGCATATATGTGTGCACGTGAATATATAACTATGAGTGTGTGTATGTGTACATGTAGATATGTATAATAAAACATAAATATATCTAATAAATGTTTCAAAATCCCGAAAAAGATGGCAGAAGGAAGCTCCGAAGCAGATGACTTCATTCCTTATCTTTCGCAATACGATAGCGATGGTGAAAATGCGTCAAAGGGACCAACTAAAGAGGAAGGGCAAAATCTAGAAGAGTTTCAAGAAAGGGAGAACGGCCAACCCACTAAAGGCGAAAATAAAACGGAAACTCGTAAAGAAGGAAATGAAGAGGGTCCAAAAACTGACCATATAACTAAAGAGTCACCTAAGAAAAAATCTGCTGAGAGTAAGAAATATTTTAAATCTATTATTCTGCCCAATAAATAAAATAGAATACTGTGAAAATAAGAGATTAAAGAGTAAAATTTTTAGACTATATTGATAAAATTTGTTTAAAATAAATATTTAAGAAGTAGAGTTAGAATAAAGGCCTTATTACCAATATTAAGAAAAACCCAGGTACTAATTATAATGAATATTTTCACAGCTACACCTAAGAATACTGGAACCAAGATGAAGCAACTTCCAAAGATTAAAGAGGATCTGGTTTATTATGCGGTAAAAGCAGATGAGGTTCCCATCATACCAGCTGGCAGTAGAAGATTGTACGAATGCCAACGAGAACTGTCCATGCAGCTTGAAGCAACAGCAATTGAAATGAAATCAAGTGCAATAAAAATGAACCAGATCATAGAGGGAGCCAAAACAATGCTCGACACGCTCGTGGAAATTTCCAGAAACACTGTTGAAGCAGAAAGACTCCGACTTAAGAGTTTAGAGGTACAAAATATTAAACACCTTGATATAAATTCTATTCATTCTAACTTAGAATCAGACTATCCAAATAAAAAGAGAAAAACAGAAGAGTCAAACATTAATAATGAAATACAATCTTTAAAGAAAACAGTTGAAAAAGAAATGGTTTATAATAAATTTAATATCAAACGAGAATATAAATTGACTCAGAAGACAAATCTTGATATTTGAATGGACTGTCTGAAATCAGAGTTAGCAAGCTATGATTTATTAGATGTAATTGATTCTGAAGCTCAGAAACCTGAGAATGTTTCAGAATCAATGACAATTAAAAGACAAGGTCTTGTTAGAGACATCATAATAAATCATTTGGATGAAAACTATCACAAAAAGATTTTAAATGAAACAAATCCTGAAGAAATTATAAATAAATTAAAAATTATAAGAAAAAATGAGGTAAATGTAACTCACATCTCAGTTAGAACTAGATTGTATCAAATTAAGATGGGTAAAAATGAAAGAGTAAATAATTTTTGTGATCGTTTTGATTCAATAATTAGAGAATATGAGGTATGCAATGATGTAGTACCTCTGACATGCCAAGAAATAAGATCAGCCTTTTACCAGGCTGTATCACCTGTCATACCAGAACTACGTAACGCTGATTTAATACGTATAAATGTCTCTAGAAGAAATCAAATCTTTTATCCAACAGCTGAAGGCTGAGAAAAACTCCGAGATAAAAGAGGATCAAGCTAAAGCCCAAAGAGTGAAAGCAACTACATCTGAGAACAACAAGGAAAGTCGCTGCCACAGATGTAACAAAAAGGGTCACTGGTCTAAAGAATGCCGTTCATGAGGTACTGATAAATGGTTCTGCTATTATTGTCAGGCGATCAAGGACCACAAGGGCACTGAATGTAGCTTAGCAGCTGAAAAGATCAAAAAGAGGTATAAGAGTAAAAATTTTAAAATTTATTATAATAAAAATAAAGAGTATAAAAATAATTATAGAGGTAAAGGAAATTTTGATAAGAATGAACAGAAAGGGTTTAATAAAATCAATTACGGAGGTAGAATAAATAAAAAGAAAAATATTAGAATTAACAAGAAGGCTAGGAGAGCAGTTAGTTCGAGAGACAAAGAAGAGGACACACTAGGTAAATTGAATTCTAATAATAAAGACTATATTAATTTTATAGCAAATTCCGGGGCGACCGATCATATAGTCAATAGCAGTTTGATTTTAACTGATTTTAAAAAATATGATAATGGAGTCATCAAGAATGCAAATAAGAGTGAGATAGCTGACATAACAATAGATGGTAGAGGGGATTTGCTGTTATACACAGATCAAACTAAAAAGAAATTTATAAAATTAACAAAAGTTATTGCAGCAAAAGATATCTCGGAAAATTTATTATCGTTGAGAAAGTTAGCAGACGCAGGTTTTTGCATTTATCTAGATGATAAGATACTTAGAGTATTTAATAAAGAATCAAATCAAACTTTTATGGAGGGAGTATATGATAAACCGAATTAGATTGTAAAATTTCAGATTAGAAAAAGAAATGCAAATCCTGCAGACAACTTAGAGTATGAAGAATATCGCTGCAGAGCAAGAATAGTCTCAAATAATGAGTTTCAAGAACAATTGCAATCAGATCATACGGATACAAACTTATCAATTTCGGAGGGAGAAAATAAAGAGGTAAAAAATTATGATTCTGCGATTGGGAGGGAGAACGAAGAGAAACTCACAACACTAAAGAATGATAAGAAGGCAGAAGGAGAAAATCACAATGAAACATGGGACATAAGCCTAATATCAAGAAACAATAAAAATAGAGGAATTGGAATCATTAAAAGAAATAGAAAATATATTAATGAATCCAATAGAGAAAAATATGCTTGATTCAAAAAGAATAGATGAAGCAATGTTATGGCACGTTAGACTTGGTCACGCATCGCTTAACTACCTAAAAAAGCTGCAGAAGATACATAAAAAATTAGAGAAAGTAAAATTCAATGAGTCAATATTAGAATGTGAAGTATGTATCAAAGCTAAAATGAATAAGATGCCCTTTAAAGAAATAAGAAATAGGTCACAGAGACCCCTTCAAATGATCCATACAGATACAATGGGTTCTATAAAGCCCACATCTCATCCTGGACAAAAGAGATTCATTAATGTGTTCATAGATGATTACTCAAGATTAGTAAGAGCTTATTTAATAAAAACTAAAGATGAATCTGGAGCAGCCTTAGAGAAATTCATTGTGTCTACTAGAAATTTGTTGGGCAAAAATGAAAAGATCTGTTATATAAGATCTGACCAAGGTACGGAATTCTTAGGAGGAAAATTTGAAGAGATTTTAAAAGAGGAAAAGATAGAAAATGAAGTCTCTCCACCATACACACCGGAACATAACGGAGTAGCAGAAAGGTTCAATAGAACCATTCAAGAAAAAGTTAGAGCCTATATGTTTGATTCCGGTTTACCTAAGAGTATGTGGGAGTTGGCTGTAGATGCTGCTGTGCATGCATACAACAGGACTCCATACAAAGCAATAAACTATGAAACATTATTGGAAAAATTTGCACCCAATGCAAGCTGTCATTTTGATCAAATAAAGAGGTTTGGATGTATAGGATACATTAGAGTCCCAAAGCCCGATTAAAAATTTAGTGAACGAGCAATCAAAGCTGTTCTCATAGGATATAAATCTACAGGATACTTAATGTGGCATCCCTGTGTTCGGGAAAATTTATAGAGTCAAGACATGTTAGATTTAATAAAAAACTTATTTATAGAGACATATATAAGTGTGATTCATTAGCAAAAGAAGAAAGGACACAAACTCTAGAGGATAAGGAAAATGAGTGGGATTGGATGAAAGAATTTAAAGAGGATGAAGCAGAAGAAACAAGAGAGGGAATAACAGAACCCAAAAAGAGAGGTCGACCAAGGAAAGAATCCAAAGAACTGGCCAAACAAAAGGAAAAATCCTTAACAGAGCAAAACAGCGCAATTACCAGAAGCAAGAGTAAAGTAGATATAAAACCTAAAGAGAAAATTGAAACACGTTATATTGAAAAATTAATAAAAGATACAAGTTTCGAAAATTATGTCAAAGAATCAGCTGATCAACAATTAGAAGAAAGTGAATTAAGAAACTGTCTTATAGCATCACTCTATAAAGAGCCAGCAACATGTAAAGAGACAATGACATCTTTGGAAAAAGAAAACTGGAAAAATGCAATTAAAGAAGAAAGTAAGTCAATGATTGCGAACCATGTGTGGACATTAGTAGATAAATCCAAAATAACATCGGAAGGAAAAAGAACAAATATGATAGATTCTAAATGGGTCTTCAAGAAAAAACACGAAGCTGATGGATCGATACGTTACAAGGCTAGATTGGTAATTAGAGGATTCAAGGATAAGAATGAATATGACCTCAAAGAGACGTATGTACCAGTATCCATACTGCCAATCATTAGATCAATTTTGGCCATAGTAAATAAATATGATCTTCACTTTAGTCAACTAGATGTCAAAACTTCTTTCTTAAATGGAGTACCACAAGAGGAAATATACATTAAATTAAATTCTAGATGGTTTAGGAGTAGATAAACAAACTGAAAAGTCGAAAGTATGTAAATTGGAAAGAGCACTCTATGGCTTAAAAATAAGTCCAAAGAAATGGAATCAAGGATTCACTGAAGAGGTACGAAAACTTGGCCTAGAGTATGATTTACATGAGCCATGTCTCTATACTTGGAGAAAACAAGGTCGAATGGCATTATTAGTACTCTATGTGGACGACATAATTGTAGCAAGCAACGATGAACAAATACTGTTTAAAATCAAAGAGCACTTGAGTAATGCATTTGAAATGAAAGATTTAGGAAAACCCAAGAATTTCTTAGGTATGAATATCAACAGAAATAGAGAGGAAAAACGTTTGACCATAGACCAAATAGAATACATAAACAACATACTAAAGAGATTTAACATGAACGATTGTAAGCCACAAAATACACCAATGGTTACGAGACAAGTAAGTAATAAACTAAAAAGGATAAAACTAGACAAAAAAGAAGAGGAGAATATAGCCAAAATAGAGGAAGCAAAAAGGATTCCATATAGAGAAGCAATAGGAAGCTTAATGTACTTGGCGAATCCTACTCGCCCAGATATAGCATTTGCTGTAAATTTCCTAGCAAGAAAGCAACTAGAATTTACTGAAAAAGATTGGATAGAGGCAAAACGAATTTTTAGGTACCTAAAAGGCACTGTTAATTCAAAATTAGAAGTTAGAGCAGACACAGAAGTGCTAGAGGCATTCACCGATGCAAGCTTTAGAGACTCTAAAGACTCAACATCCACAGGAGGATATGTAATTAGACTCTTTGGAGATATTATAACGTGAAGAAGTCACAAACAATCCTACGTAACACTTTCAACCTGCCAAGCAGAATACCTGGCCATGAGTGACGCTTGTCAGGAGCTGATATCGATAGATAAAGCACTCAAATACGTGACTCGAAAGACGTTCTTCCCAGCTGTAATTTAGTGCGACAATAAATCAGCAGGTGACTGCACTAAGAAGGATGGCAGTCATAAACTGAAAGCATTTGATGAAAGTTTAGAGAATATCAAAAGAAACCTATCAGAAAGAGAAAAGATTGGTAACAGAAAACACATGGCTAATACGCATGGAGATTTTGTCAAATAATGAGTCAATGAAAATAAAATTAGAGTTGAATGGATTAACACTAAAGAGAATATAGCTGATATAATGACTAAGCCTTTACCGTTAGATTCCTTTGCTTACCTTAGAGATAAAATAATTAATTAGATTACTAAGATTAATACTAGACTAAAACTAAAATATTTATCTATGTTTGTTTAAGATAAACCTAAGAACTAAGCAGATGTAGAGGGAGTTTGTCAAGACCTTAAGAAGAATTAATAAATCCAAATTACATTTATTTCATTAGATTAATTAAACTTAAAGTTATTTTATTTTATTTTCATTTATAATTACTTAAACCTTAAGATTGTTTGATTTAAAACATTTTTATTTATGTACCTAGATGTTAAGATTAGATTAAATTAAATGTAAATTCGGCAAAGGGAGGGAGTGTTAGAAATAAGCTTTGCTGATCATGCAAAAGTGCTGCCGCTGCGCGACAAAACTGTTTCTGTTAAGGGTAGCGCGATAATCTTTGTTCAGTTCGTTTTCTCTATCACGCAAGTTAGGAACGATTGGCTTCAGTTATTAAGCGCAAATTACTAAGAGTATAATTAAAATAAAGAGTTTTACCTAAATACAAGTGAGTGTTTTATTAAGAATATAGCGATCCCAAGGAAAAATAATAATAATAAACACCATAAAGTATGTAAATATTTTTGAGTTAATTCTAACTCAAGGAAAAAATAGTTTTGTTACAATTACTCGGACAAAATTTTACATTGTAAGAGACAGTGCGTTTAGAAAACGCACCACAAAGTGGCTCGCATGAACGATAGATATCGATGCGTGTCTGAACTTGCATGAAGTTTTTCGATGCGGTACCACCTTGCGCTGTGTTTCACGATTACTTGCATCGAAAAAAGTGATGCACGAATTGTAAAATGCGAAGCATTACGCGTGGTTTACGATGAAAAAACAGCACTTTTTCTAGTGCGACGCGCATCATGTTTATAGAGTAAAAATTTTCTCCGTGTATGTCAATATTATACGCATTGATGATTACGAAAAAATATTTACTCGTCATTATATTGGTTCTGAGTCAATATTTTTTCTTTGACTATAACCAGGATTATAACATTTCCATTCTAAAAAGGTTAGGATATGCCAAAGTTTCGCTAATTCAATAAAGTCATTCAAAAAATATTTTGTTTCAAACAAAGAAACGAATAGATTACTTATTTTGCTATATTGAAAATTTAAAAAAAAATAATAAGTTCGCAAATGATGTAAACTATATATATCATATGATGAACTATTGTTCTCTCTTATAATATTAAATTTTTTACATATTTATGTTTTAAATAAAATAAAACAGTTTTATGTTGAAAAAGTGTTTATTTGTAGAAATTGTACATATAAAACAAATTCAATTTACATTTAAAATTCGAATTCGAAGTTGGCGCGTACCAAACTATACATTAGCATTGATGCCAACTATGAAACATGGCTTCTTGCACGGCCATTGTATTCTCACAGCTGATCGCATCTTTTTATAATAATGTAATTTTGTTTTTTTACGATATGATTTATCAAACCAAGTTTCCGCCCTTCATTTTTCAAAAATAAAATGATCCTGAATAGGAAATTTCCCTATGAAACACGGTTTTTGAGAAATTTGATTTTTTCGAACTGAGAAATTTGTTTATCTAATTATCTTCGATTAACGCATTTTTCCGCTAATTTTTAGTGTTTCCGCCCTTCATCGAAATTAAATGGAGTGATCTATAAAAGGAAAACTCATTCCGATGTATAGTTTTTTCAAAAATTGTAATTTTATAAAATTATAATTTTCGATCGGTAAAGTAGCGTGAAACCATACCCTTAAGACAACGGCGGACGCTTAGCCATTGCATTGTCTTAAGCAAGACATATTTTACACGTGTTTAACGTGCTTCCTTTTAAATTCGTTAACTTGTATAGCATATAACAATAAAGGACTTATCCAAGCAAGCAACATTCCTTTTCTATTAACCCTGTGCTAAGCCCCGAATGTGAAGGCGTTAGGTTCTTAACAAAAACGGACTTTTTACATAGGACCAAAAAAATAACTAACATTTTTTCATTAAAAAAGTCTGCTATAGCTAGACAAGATGTCCTAGCTATAAACGACTTCTAACTAAAATAATAAAACAAGACAAAGAGTCGGCACAAGCTAGGCATGGCGCGCTAGCTTGTAACGATTCTCTAAAGCGAATAGTTGCCTATAAAGAGACATCCGCGCTATGAATTAACAAAGTAATTATTAAAATCAGTTATTAAAACGATTAATAGAACGGAACGTTACATTGGCGCCCACCAGTTCTCAACTGCAAGTTGAAACCCACGCGAGAAGTATAGTCGCATATAAAAATAAGTTTATAAATTTTTCATTGTTCATTTTAAAAAAATTAGAGTTCGTAATTAAAAAGAAAATTTCATCATTCCGAATCATTCAAATGTTGTGTTCCACAAAACAGACTACAACAGAATAGTAAGCCTAGAAAATAGAATAGACGAGCTGATACTCCATAAAAATGAACGTAATGAAATTTTAATACGATTTATGAAACACATAGATAAACGTGTGGAAAAGATAGAAGATAAAATAATAGCCATAAATAAATCAAATAAAGAACAAAATTTAGAAAAATCTTTTAGCCCCAATATTTTTTCGAAATTAATATTTTTTTGGGTTTTATAATTTTTTGGGTACTATATTTTGTTTAGCTCTATTTTCTTGGGCCTTATATTTTCTTGCGCCCTATATTTTTTTGGGCGCAATATTTTTTTGGACCCAATATTTTTTTGGTCTCTATAGTTTTTTGGGCTCTATATTTTTTAAGTCTTATGTTTTTTAGGCCCCATATTTTTTTTTGACTTTATATTTTCTTGGGCTCTATATTTTATGGGCCCAATATTTTTTCGATTCTTATATATTATCGGGCTCTATATTTTTTTAGGACCAATATTTTTTTGGGCCCAATTTTTTTTTGAAATTAATATTTCCTTAGGTTTTATAATTTTTTTGGGTACTATATTTTATTTAGTTCTATTTTTCTGGGCCTTATATTTTTCAGGCCCTACATTTTTTTGGTACATTTTGGTAGTTTTTTTTTCGTAGAATCGAGTACTTGCACATCCCTAACTTGGATTAAGTCTAGACTAACTTCTAGTAAAAATAAGATAAAGTCAATGCAAAGATAATCAATTTGCAGAATATTTGAAAAAATAATTAATAATAATTAATTTTTCCGCCATTCTAACCCGAAAATCGCAACTTCGTTGCTCTTTCTTGGCTCTCATGGTAAAAAATACGGTTCACAACTGGTATAAAAATAACGAGTTTTTTTACCAAACTCGTTACGTAACTTCTCGTTCTGTAAATAAAGCTTTTTAATACCCGCTACGAAATGTACTATTCCATGAGGGTATTTTATCCGAAATTTAATACTTATTCTGATAGTTCAGTTTGACACTATTTTCTAAAATAGATAAATTTCATGTTGAATTGAAAAAAAAGTATTGAAAAAACTTATTAAGTTTGTATAAACTTCAGGTAAAGGGAATTGAAAGTTCATAAAAAGTTTTACTAAACTTTATCTGAACTTTAGTTCCATCTTGATCAATATTCAATATATTTGCGAAATTTACAAAAACTTTATATAAATTGCGTGTCACGTTTAGTTTAAGTTAATATAAATGTTAACCAAACTTGATCAAAACTTAATTTACATTTTAAAAATTTACAGATATCACCCCAAAATTTCGTATAAGCTTTAGATAAACTTTTGATAAACTTGTGATAAAATTTTCATTGAACTTCGGATGAATTTTTGATAAACTATATAAAAACTTATAATAAACTTTTGATAAATATTTTTTTATTTTAACTTAAAAAAGACAAGTTCAGAAAGTCTCGTTGGACACGTTAATATGAAGTTAAGGAGACATAAACTTCATATGAAGTTATAATATACTCAGTTTTTTTACGCGAGTTACGCAATATACGTAAATATACCGAGAATTTCTCATGAAATATTTAAGTAAAAGGTTAAACCAATTTGCTCGAGAAATATTTTAAGAAAGATTCTAGAAAGATTTTATGAAAATTCCGTTAAAAAATCCTAAAAAATTAAGAATTTATCTTATACAATATCACGTAAATCTTCTTGAAACGTTTGAAAATATTTTGTTAGAAGATTTATTATTTCACTAGAAGATTGCATAAAGATTTCGTTCTTCATATGAAGTTATGATATACCTACTTTTTTTTACACGGGAACACGATTTAAAAATTTTTTGAGATCTTTGAACGTTATTTTTATGTAATCTTTCTGGAATTTTTCTCGTAATATTTTAGAGGAATAATTCGAAAACATTTTATGTAATATTTCATAAAATATTTTGGAATATTCTGTGTAGACTTTCTGGAATTTCTATGAAAGATTAAAAGATTTCTATTAAAAAATTTTAACAGAATAACCCGTAATATTTCAGCAAAATATTTGATGCTGTGTGGGTTAATGTCGATGTAATTTGTAGCAATATCATAACTATATTTTATTGCTGTGTTTATACTTAAAATTACTCATAAAATACAGTTTGTAATTTATGTTGTTTATATATAGGTTATTGGATTACGGCTTGAAGAATTCTTAATGCAAGATAAACAAAACGTTGAACAAATAAAATCATTACTGTTTGACGATACTAGACATCGGGATTTAATCATTGAAGACGAAGAAGAAGATTTTCTCGATGAAGGTGAGTCGTTTCATTAAAACAGTTGATTTTCAACATATATTAAAAAGTTATTGTATCGTGGTTTTTTTCAATTCTATTCATGTTAAAATAGTGTATTAATCAATCAATAATAATGACATGAGAATTATGCACATTCTTAATTGTTTTTTTCTAAATATCAACTGTGCTACAAACCTACCTTTTATTCACAATTAATTTGTATTATGTCTTTAATAATTTATACTCCAATTATATTTTTCTACATATAATGTTTCTATTTTATTCTTCCATTTATATAATTAAATGCTTAGTAGTGACACTAACAAAGAGAGTACCCGACCTTCGGGAAACGGATTTGGCTGAAACTGCAGGATATGATTTTTTGATGAAAAAAAATGAACCTGTGTTTTTTCTTTTCTTTGAATAGGCCCCATAGACGGAGATATAGAAATTTTTTCGAAAATATAATGAAAAGGAGCTTTTATAAGATCTTGAATAACCAAACAACTAAGACTCACAAAAAAATGTATTAAGAATAAAATAAAGTACAGATTAAATGCTTTAATTTAAGCTTTGTTGCATTAAAAAAGCTTGTGTAGTTCAAAAGTTAAAGGCGATTAAAATATGCTAATGAATCAGCGTAAGAAATTGATATGTTACACGCTAAAAATATTAATAAATATGTAGTAATTTTCAATCAGGTACAACTTTTAAACCACACGAGCTTTTTTAATGCAACAAAGCTTAAATTAAAGCATTTAATCTGTACTTTATTTTATTCTTAATACATTTTTTTGTAAGAGTTTCAGTTGTTTGGTTATTCAAGATCTTATAAATGCTCCTTTTTATTATATTTTCGAAAAAAATTCTATATCTCCGTCTATGGGGCCTATTCAAAGAAAAGAAAAACACGGGTTTATTTTTTTTCATCAAGAAATCATATCCCGCAGTTTCAGTCAAATCCGTTTCCCGAAGGTCGGGTACTCTCCCTGTAAGTAGTGAAATCACTATAATTTTTAGTAAAGTATCGTTTCATAAAATCAGTTTTAAGTCATAATGAAATTGTCTAAATTTAATCATTCAAAACTAATTATTAGAACATTTACTTTTATAGGCATTAATCTCTTGTACTTATGTATATCTTTAAATAAGTTTTTATATGAAAAGAATATTAAAAACTACGTTTAATTTAATTAGGATTTGAAACTCTCATAAATATTTCAGTTATAAACTACAATCAGAGTTTAATTTTTTTTCAAGTATAGCCCACACAGCATGAAATATTTATGGAAGCTTCCTGGAATATTGGCACGGAAGATTTGAAATATTTTAGGAATCTTCCATGGAATATTCCTGTAATATTCGTATGTCCTTGATTCTTCCTAAATTGGAATATTCCATGGAATATTGTTGGAAAATTCCAAGAATATTTCATTGGAAGATTTAGGACATCTCAGATCTTTCATTGAAATATTTCAGGAATCTTGCAGCAATATTTCATGAAATATTACGTTAAAACATTCATGGAAGATTTCCGGAATATTGGAACGAAAGATTTGAAATATTTCATAAACCTTTCATGGAATATGCACAAAAGATTTAAGGAATCTTTCATGAAATATTCCATAAAATATTTCTGGAAGATTTTAGAAATCTATCGTAAAATATTACGTGGATTATTTATGGAAGATTCGCAGAATACTGGCACGGAAGATTTTGAATATTTCAGAAATCTTCCATGAAATATTCCTTTAATATTCGTATGTCCTTGATTCTTCCTACATTGGAATATTCCATGGAATATTTTTGAGAGATTTCAAGAATATTTCAATGGAAGGTTTGAGTAATCTCTTATCTTTCATGAAATGTTCTTGGAAGATTTTTAGAAGATGTGAAATGCTATGAGGGGATAGTATATATATTATATAATAAAACATTAAACTTATACATCAATACATATACGCATACATAAACATTTAGTTATAAAATCGCATTTACATATTCGCTTCGACTGTACACATCAAAGCGCCGATACTCTTTCGCTTATATAGTAAGTGAGGTATCTTCTAACCACTTGGGGATAAAACTCCCATTTAACGAACATCCCCCTATCGGCGTCACTGGAAACCTCCCGTAACGTTCCACACAACCTTCCAACGAAAACTTCATGGAATCATTCTAGAATCTTTCATAAAATATTCCACTGGAAGATTACTTAAATCTTTCTGTGGAATATTTCGTGGAATATTTCTGGAAGATTTATGTGATATTCCGCTGTACGATTTAAAAGTTTTTCGAAATCTTCTAATCAAATGTTTATGGAATCTTTCTGAAATCTTTCATGAAATATTTCACTGGGAGATTACTTAAATCTTTCTGTGGAACATTTCGAGGAATATTTCTGGAAGATTTATGTAATATTCCGCTGTACGATTTTAAAGTTTTTTGGAATTTTCCAGTGAAATGTTTATGAAATCTTTCTGAAATTTTTCATGAAATATTCCACTGGAAGATTACTTGAATCTTTTTGTGGAATATTTCGTGAAATATTTCTGGAAGATTTATGTAATATTCCGCTGTACTATTTTAAAGTTTATCGGAATCTTTCAGCTCTATATTTATGAAATCTTCCCGAAATTTTTCATTAAATATTTCACCGGAAGATTACTGTAATCTTTGCGTGAAATATTTCGTGGAATATTTATGGAAGATTTATGTAATATTCCGCTGTACGATTTAAAAGTTTATCCGAATCTTCCAGTGAAATGTTTATGGAATCTTTCTGAAATCTTTTATGAAATATTCCACCGGAAAATTACTAAATTCTTTGCGTGAAATATTACGTGGAATATTTATGGAAGATTTATGTAATATTCCGCTGTATGATTTAAAAGCTTTTCGGAATCTTCCAGCGAAATGTTTATGGAATCTTCCTAGAATCTTCCATGAAATATTTTACTGGAATATTTCATAAACATTACATGGAATATTTCATGAAATATTTCAAAAATCTTCCGTGAATATTTCATGGAATATTTCAAAAAAGTTTTTGAATATATCTTTGAAATATTCCTGAAATATTCCTGGAAGCTTTCGATGGAAGATTCCAATGGAATATTTTGAAATATTCCGTGGAGACTTCCAATAATCTGCATGGAAGGTTCCATTGAAATATTCCAGTGGAATAATTCGAAATATTCCAGTGAAATCTTCCATGCTGTGTGGGAGTGTTATAGCGGGATAAGGGGGTCAAACCTGTCCTAGCCAGGACTGTCACAGTTCGTTACTAGTAGTTATTGGGGCACCATGGACCGTCAAAACAAACCCCTACTCCACCATCCCAAAGGTTATTGACCAGTAGGTCAATGACTTTTGAGAAGGCAAAGTAGGGGTTTGTTAGGCATGGTACCCAAACAACTGGAGGGTCACTCACCCCCTCCTACTAATTTAGAGTGAGGATGAAAAATATTTTAATCGATATTTAAAAATTTATAATATTTTAATATGCAATATGATACTTTTTGATTATTAAAATTTATATTGAATCATAAAATATTAATTTAAAAGATTTTAATTTGCAACTAAATACTTTTAAATATTAAAATGATAAAAATTATATATTGAATCGTGAAATATATAATTTGCAATATTACTGTGTGTATAAAGGTTGACGGAATTGGTAATGAACGAGGTAAATGAAATACTCACGTTTTAAAATTTAACAACATTTATTATGAATAATAAAACATTACAACGTAGCATTCATACAGTCAACTAGTGTGTACGTATGATAAATAATAAATTCGTATATGATTATAAACAAATCTTCTTTTCCTAAAACTAGATTATTCTTTTTTAATAATTCGATGAAATTATTTACAAAATTATCATTCAAACTAGACATTGTACTAATTATATCGCTAGAAGTATAGTATATATATTAAGATTCCTGACTATTTTCTAATACATTTTTTATATTTGTGACCATTTCTCGTAATATATAATCTACAGATTTTACAACAGTATTTAAATATCTAATTCTATAATCTATACATTTTGATAAATCTTTTAAACGTTCAAACGTGACACGTTCAAATAATAGTAACCGATTAAATCGACCATATTTTTTCGGCGGTCTACCACACTCCTCTTCTTCTGGTTGTGCGTCATTTGGTACCAATTCAAAAGCTCTTTCGTGAAAACTAATCATAAAATGCATAGTATATCAAGGAATAGATAGCCGCTGTTCCAGCATAGATTCCTCATTATAGCAAGTGAAAAAATCTTCAATTCTATCAAATTCCTGCTTCAACACCTCCCAACAGTCTAGTGACAGAAGTAGACCTTGAAAATTGGCTCCACAGAAGCGTACTACGGGTGCAAACTCCTTTTTGCCTTCGCCGCCTATATTCTCCAGGCCTACATGAATAATTTTTTCAAAAGAGCTGTTTAGTCCGTAGACCATCGGTAAAAGCTGCTGCCAATAATTTTTCTTGCTGTTTTGTTTTATTAAATATGCCAAGCCATCACCAAATGTCTGCTCCAAGCTTCTCTTTCGACCAACCATCTTGCTTGAGCTTTGTTGTTACTGCTGCTGTCACGGTCGTCAAACTGTGGCTACACCAAGCAAATGCCACTTCTTTTATACTGTGAAAAATTAGTGGGAGCGCCGCAAAAAGCTGGTGTGCGACCAATCAGAGACAACCAAATATCATATTACTCGTACGAGATTTTTTTCACAAAATTCTTGACTATAGTATCATTTTTTTGCAAGTTCTGTGAGAAATTTCCCAAAAATTTTTTGAAACCCAATCCGCTAGACATATAATACAGAAACAGGATACAATAATGACTACAAACTTTGAAATATTCGCTTCGTAAGCGTTTATTATTCCATCCAAATCTCTTACAGTTTTGCTGAATACGTCGTAAATGTTGTTGAATTTGTGGTGGCTTACCAAGACTATCAAAGTACACACCTGTGCCATACTTGTCAACGTATATGGCGACCCAGTGCGCACCAAGAAAGTTATAATTTTGCATATTAAGCACGAACGAACAAGGCTTCACCCACATCAGAGAAATTTGATCCGCTGGATAAACGCCTACTGCGTGAAACTTGATCCTCATCAGATATCGAACAATCTCTTTTGAATTCATTGCGGAGAATTTCGAAAAAATCTTCCGAAATCAGCGATTTTACGCTAATGTTAAGTTTTAGTAACCAATGTTTCAGATTAGCAACGTTATTTAGTGCACACACGTAATTTTAATAAGGTAATTTTAAGTAATGATGCATGCACTGTACACCGCTGAAATTTTAAATTTCTAAAAGCTGGACAATCTTGTTCTTTTTCTAAATTTTCGATCTTACAGATGGTGAGTTTAGAAAGTAGTTTAACCTTTTCTTGACCTTGCACGAAAATTGTACGATAATTCATGCAAATATCTTCCAAATTTTTGTATAATCACTTTATGGTCATATCACCTTCGTACCACTCCAGACCATGATGATTCAGTGTCACCCAATTGTTCTGTCTCAAAGCATTTTTAGGTAAGCTTCTTAAATTACAAGAAGGCGCCACAATCCAATTGAGCGATAAAGTTTTTATGAATAGCAAGTACTGCCACCTCCTTTGGAGTCAAACGATTTTGGTTGTCCTTTAAAAACTGCACGTCAATCAACACGTCCATACTGTTTGCAATGAGAGTTGCTCGCTGACTGAGATAATAAGAATGGCTTTGCTCCACTTAAATAGCGAGAAATATATCCTTACCATTACCACTACCTAACCGCTATAATCCACGACAACCTGTCTCAAAGAGTTAATTTTGAGCAAATTGTCGTATTCAGCATAAATTATACAATTTACAGCGCCCTCTAGCGGGTCGTCGAATCTAACATCAATTCGTACATTACCATTTCTTATCAAATTCCCATGACTACCATCACTTGCCGATAAATCAGGTGTCAAATCAAAAGCGAATAGGCAGTAACTGTTTAGATAGTCTTCACGGGTAATCGAGTTGCCTAAGCTCATAAAGTGAATACCAGTGATAAGCATCAACGTACAATTTGCTTTTTTTGAAATTTGGCTGTAAGGGTTTTGATGGCACCTGCATTCTATCAACGTACAGACACAAAAAATTTATATTAAAATTCTTGAAATTGAACGGGTTAAGACTTTAATCGCCGTTGTAAGCTTTATTCTCAATGAAACCGAGTATAATTCTTTTTGGCAGTTGACCTAATATGACATTGTCGATTGTTTCTCCATGCACACCATTATGTAACGTAACAGCCTTAACTTCTACACGTGTCAGTGGGTATTTTGCAGTAGTCTGCGACAGTAGTTTTTCGTGTGCTAGCACAAGTGAAGGATTTAATCTTACCCAACGCACAAAAAGCGTACCCGCGGTAAAATTTACCGTGAAAGCACCAACAGGATCCATGAGACAGAATCCATCACAAGAACGCACGAGCCTTACTCTAACTTCAACACCACCCAGTAAATCTTGTTAGTAAGTAAGTCTGTTAAAGTCTTGATTAAAAACATCACATTGTAAATGGACGAGTAAATCAATCTTCCTGTCAATCATAATCGCTTTACGCTGACTGAGACCTACATTACCACATAAAGTATCGTCCATTTTCCCTGCTGTATCATCGTACCACAATCCACTCGTTAAATGAGACTTTCTAGCTGTTGGGCCATAATTTAGTAATGTTTCAATGTAAGCTCTGTATGCATAAGCATTGTTCGGCGGTGAAACAGGTTTCTGATTGAATAGCACGTCGACTTGATTAAACAATGAATCAGGATTGCAAATATTTGAATCATTTTGAGCTTTAAATAAATTTTAATTCACAAATCCTTTTTGAATTCGTAATTAAAGTTTTATTTAATTAACAATTCCTTTTAAATTAATAATTAAAAATATTTTAATTAACAAATCAAAATCTAATCGTGAATTGAAAAGGTTTTAATTGAAAAATCAAAAGGAATCCTTAATTAAATAAATTTCAAATAAGAAATCAAAATGTAATCGTGAATTGAAAGGGCTTAAATCCCAAAATCAAAAGGAATTCTTAATTAAATAAATTTCAATTAAGAAATCAAAATTTAATCGTGAATTGAAAGGGCTTTAATTCCAAAATCAAAAGGAATCCTTAATTAAATAAATTTCAATTAAGAAATCAAAATGTAATCGTGAATTGAAACAGCGTTAGTTATGATTATGATTTGTGAATTTGAGGGCTTTAATTAAAAATTCCACATTTTTTTTTTGAATAAATGTACTAAGGAATTTTTATCATATATATGTATATAGAAAAACATATGTGGACGCGCACATACATACGCGCCTGGACTCATATATATGCATCATTTCGTGTCGACCCACACGCACACATACAGACAAGTTGATATCTATATATATATATATATATATATATACATACATACATACATACATGGGACATTCCACGTCAACTAGAACGCACCCACAGACAGGTTTATATATATATATATATATATATATATATATATATATATATATATATATATATGTATGTATGGGACGTTCCATGTCGTTTCGCATGCATGCACGCACACGTTAATATTCATGGGATTTTTCGTGTCAATTGAAACACAAGCAGACAAAGGTTTATATATATGAGACATTTGATATCAATTCGCATGCATGCACACAGGCTTTAATAAACATGGGATTTTTCATGTCAATTATAACGCACGCACACACAGGTTCATGTATGTGGGACATTTCATGTCAATTTTCATTCATGCACACACACGTTAATATACATGGGATTTTTTATGTAAATTTCAACGCACACACAAACAGGTTTATATATATGGGACATTTCATGCCAATGCGCACGCACACACACACACACACAAACACACAGCATTATATATATATATATATATATATATATATATATATATATATATATATATATACATGGGACATTTCATGTCAACTCGTACATACTCATAATCATAGGCTTAACTATATATATGGAACATTTCATGACAACTCTCACTCACCTATTCAAGTTCTCAGGTTCTCATATATGGGACATTTCATGTCAATTTTCATTCATGCACACACACGTTAATATACATGGGATTTCTTATGTGAATTTCAATTTACGCACATACAGGTTTATATATATGGGACATTTCATGCCAATGCGTATGCACACACACATAGGATTATCTATATATATATATATATATAAGACATTTCATGTCCACTCGTATGTACTCATAATCACAGGCTTATATATATATATATATATATATGGAACATTTCATGATAACTCTCACGCACCTATTCGAGTTCCTTCAGGTTTACATATATGGTACGTTTCATGTCAATTTGCATTCATATATACACGCTTTTATATACATGCGACTCTTCATGTCAACTCATGTACGACCTTACAGACAGGTTTTTGCATATGTATATATGGTCCATTTCATATCAACTTGCTCACGTTCACCCGCAATTTTATATATATATATATATATATATATATATATATATATATATATATATATGGGACATTTCATGTCAACTCGCACGTACTCGCAAGCACAGCTTTTTCTATATATATATGGGACATTTCATGACAACTTATACACACCTATCTAAGTACCCTTAGGTTTATATATATGAGACGTTTCATGTCAATTCGCATGCATGCACACACGCGTTCATGTACGTGGGACTTTTCATGTCGACTCACAAGTATGATATAAACATATATATATATATATATATATATATATATATATATATATATACATGACGGACATTTCATGTAGAATCGCACGTACACACACAGGTTTATTCAAGTTTATATGGAACATTCAATTTCAACCCATACGCGTACGCACACGCTCACACATACAAACACATATCTAACTTTATATATATATATATATATATATATATATACTTTACCTTATCGATGTAGACAATATTTAAAAAATAGTTATTTATTATGCTGTGGTACCCACGATCACCGTCTTTGGATACCTAGGTGTTAATGACAACTTAAACATCATCTACAGCTAAGACTTTTGAAATTCAACTTATAGCTTAATAACTACTTTGAAGTTGTTTCAAATGTTATCTAGCCAAACATGGATGTTCCGAGTAAGATAGACATTGTCTACAAGAATATCTTTTGAAATTTAGCCATTATTTATTAATAACATGTACGTTTCCCGAGATGACATCTCACAATATCCAGGTGATCCTGGCTACCTGGAAATCGTCTATATAAATGAATTTTGAAATTTTCCATACCGATTATGAAGTTTACAGACATTTGCAGGGACTAAGTCAAATGAAACTTGGAGATTCTTTTAGATTTCGATTCTAAAGTGGTTTGATTAGGTCAGAGAATACTCGGAAATAAAAATATTTTAAAAGAACAATTGTTTAAGATTCATGCAAGTTCCATGAAATATGTTGATTTACTCGTAGTCGATACCCATACATAAAGATCATTCATACAAATCATCTCGCATATAAATTTGCGGTAGTATCCCTACTAATTTATGAATTTTATGTTCAAATAATGCCAGCGAAATTTAACTTCGAAAAAATATATTACTATTGTAATTAGTGAATAATTTTAACATTTTTTCATTAAACATCATTCCGATATACAGGTAATAAGCGCTATTATTTAAAAAATTTGAGAATTTATAAATCTCAGCAATTATTTACTTACCACGAAAGTTAAGAAATCATATTAGTAATTCATTTTATTTGAATTTAATCATTTAAAATCTATATAAGTCAAATTCCAAAGATAAAGAAATTCTGAATTAGTTATGCGTTTACATATAATTTTTATTAAATCTTTAACATTTTTGTTTATTTAACCGAACAATAAACATTCTTGCTATTTACATGAAATCATGAAACTTTAATTTTTTACAAAAATAAAAAGTAATATTTTTCAACATCATTTATTATAAATATTATTTCCTTAATAGACATAAATCTTTGAAATCATTAGAGATATCTAATACTATAACAAAATTATAAAAAATGAAGATATATTTTAAGAGGAAGAATCATATTTCTGTCTTTTGCTAATAAGAAAATTGGGTTTTCGAATAAAAAAAAATAAATTAAAATGAAGATAATATATTGACTATGAAAAAGATTTACATAATGCGATGTGAGAATTTAGTTATATTTAAATTTCAATAAACAAATTATTAAATAAGTTAATATAACTTTGCCCGTCCCCGCATGCAAAGTTCGGCCTGTCGAAAAGAAAGAATCTTTAATTTATTAAGAGCGCCAGACAGGCCTTCGGCTCACTCGTCGGCAGCATGAATCTCGGGCTGTCTTGGCTGGGAGGTGGGCGACCTCTGGTGTCAAATTTTATTAAGTCGAAGTTGGGAGAGGTATTACACACAAAAAAAATGAATTTTACTAGGTCAAATTGTAACACTTTAATCCTTGATTTAAATTTAATCATTTACAACAAAAGAAAATATCAAATTGCTATGAAACTCTCTATTGATTTACTCTATAACTTTATTTAATTAACTCGCGCACACTCATGCCCCATACATCCCGGTCGATATAAATTTTATAAAGTTAACTTAAGTTATTTTTATTTAACGCTTTATTGAAAATAATATCTAATGTTCTAATGTATCAAAAAAATGAAATTTACGGTCTGGTCGACGTAAGCGACCTCGCTCTTCCTTCTTTCAACAATATGGCTACCAAGAGCCCGCGCACTTATCTCTCTCTCTCTCTCTCACACACACACACACTAATCCCACGTGTCTACCAATTTGTTTAATTACCGGTCAATAACAAAAAAAAACATTACTAATTATTTAAACTTTCATGCGTATTCCCAATTTAGTTTAATTTAATTGCACGGTCAACGAAACCGTTAGACACGTGGTCAGATTTTTACTCCCGCACTCTCGAAAATTTGATATATCTAAGAAACAATTTTTAATTTTTAATTCTTATGTATTACGACATTCAATTTTAGTTTATTTTAATTCCTTATTCGACGCAGAATAGATGAGAAAATCTAAGTTACAAAATGGCTGCTAAGGCCCGCGTCATGAATTGCGTTACGTAACACACCACGATGTCCACCGATCTCAAATTTTATTTTTCCGGTCAATCAAAGAGAATTTATTATTATAGTTTATTTAATATAATTAAATTAACGAGAAATTTACCAGTCAACGAAATCGTTGCACACGTGGTCTAAATTTAATTTCGCTTTATCAAACTACAAATTAATCTTACAATCAAAATTTTTTCACACTTTTAATTATGCCTCGTTACTACTAAATTTCTAAATTCCACTAATTCACGTTCTCACAATCACTTTGAATTTAAATTTTTACGCCCGCACTGAATTTACACCTAGTCGGCGAGAGCCGCTAGTTTACAAACGAAATATTTGTCGATTCGGACTACAGTCCACTCACCGTTGTAGAAGTTCTCGTTGACACAATAATCTGGTCGGCGATGGCGACGAATTTGGTCAAGGATAGCGGTGATGGCCTGAGGTCGTATATCTCTCTCTCTCTTTCTCTGTGCACGAAGCAACTGGTCGGCGCCGGCTGCGGAAATTTAGTTGGTTGACGGATCAGGGCAACAACTCCTTCTGGAGCTCTGGCTGCTCGACTGCTTCCCGGTCTATCCAACTCTGCAATTTCAACACAGCTATATCGGATACGCACGAAATCTTTAAGTAATAACTTCAAAGAAAATGAGGATTTAGCGAGTTATAGTTCCGATGCGGCACGAGGACGGTAATCGAATGTCTCCTTTGATGCTCACTTCCTTCTTCTTCGGTCTATTTCTTCCTCTTCCTTATTGTCTATCTCTTTTTAATTTTTAATTCCTCCAATAACTAATTAGTTGTCCAAATAATTGATTTCTATTCGTGCAATTTACCTTCCGGTCCTCGAACGCAAGTCTGCAACCTGCGCGCCACCTTTTCTGTAGTAATTTTAATCTAATTTCTTTTTTTTATTCTTCTTTTTATCTACGCTTTTTATCTACGCTCTCTTTTTATCCGTCTTTATTCATTAGAGAGAGAGAATCATCACAAGCATGGATATATCTATCTATATATACCTATATACATATATATAGGTACATACATGTAGGCTACTCAGTACAGCTGTACTTAAGCAAGAGCAAGAGTACTCTCCCTTCTCCATGCTCTCTCGGTCTCTCTTTATCATCTAGCTTCTCCCTCTTTCTTCACTGCGCGAGAAAGAGGCGCGCCATCACTCTTAATTTGCTCCCATCGAATGTGAATCTTTCCATCTCCCCCTTTCTTCTCTCTTGTGTTTCTCTCTCTTTCTACATCTTCTTCGTCGTGCGCCACTCCTAGCGCACGCGCGGTCGCTGCTAGGTAGTGGTAGTAGAGATACCCTACCTACGGTCTGCGTAAGCAGCACTAGCGCTCATACACATGGTCTATGACTGTGTATGTAATGGCCGCCGCGCGCTTCTGCTAGTCGTGCTCCTCGTGTACCGGTGAACAAAAAAAAAAGAGTTCGTTCGATTAATTATTTATTCTTATTTAATAAATTACGCCCGGGTCGGTGAGTAAGCCGGTGGTGTATTGTAGTGCCCTGGTGATTTACAAATTAATAATCGTTGTGACGTGTCGTGGAAACGTATATGTGAACTAAACAACGTAAAAAAAATTTTTAATTAACAAAAAAAAATTTTTATTGGGACGTACCACGTCACAATAATTAGACGCATTTATGCATATTGTGTATGGACTATAGATACATCGTATATTAATTATGTGGGCTCATATAAATACACAGGTTCTCTATAGCTGTTTATGCATGACTTCCGAATTTTTTTCTATACGATGTGACCTTATATAAAGCAATAAAACAATTTTTTTCATGTCATTTATTTAAATTATTTATTTACTTCATGCTGGTAAAAATTTACAATATTATATGTGGCGATAACTCAGCCAATGTACATTTTTGGTTAATTTTTAATATCATGATTGCATATTTAACACAAGAGTTTGAATAATAACTTTTCAAGTGGCGATTACTCAGCCAATGTAAGTTTTCAGATATTTAATAATATCGCGATTATTTTTTAATATGAAACATTTGAAAAGAATTTTTTAAGTGGCGATTACTCAGCCAATGTGAGCTATCATATATTTCATAATATCGCAATAATTTTCTAATATGGAACATTTAAAAAGAATTTATGAAGTAGTGATTACTCAGCCAATGTAAGCTTACATATATTTCATAATATCGCGATTATTTTCTAATATGAAACATTTAAAAAGAATTTATGAAGTGGCGATTACTCAGCCAATGTAAGCTTACATATATTCCATAATATCGCGATTATTTTCTGATATGAAACATTTAAAAAGAATTTATGAAGTGGCGATTACTCAGCCAATGTAAATCTTTCAATGATTTTGAATATCGCGATTATTATTTAAAAAATTTTTACCTATAGTCCAGTCATTGAAGCATTTCAGCTGGAAATTTTGTCGGTTAGGATGGATTAACATGAAAATTTGTCAGTAGGTAAAGAATAGTCCAAAAAACAAAGGTTATATAATGCCGATGTGCGCTTTTGCCCAGGGGGCGGGAGCCGCCCCTTCTCGGGGGCGGTGAGAAAAAAAAAAAAAACATATAATTCGATGTAAAAATCAATTTAAAGTAAAAAGTTTTCCATGAGTTTTTTTGTTAAATGAATACTTTTCGAGCTATAGGTGATTGAAAACATAGATTTTTAGTGTAAAAAAGCATGTTTTCTGACGGTTTTTCATGAAATAACTTGAAAAGTTTTAATTTTATCAAAAAACTCATAGGAAACAAAAATAAAGCTTGTAGAAAAACAAAACGATTCCATTTTCAATCATTATTTTATATACAATACATAAGGAATTATAAATTATTGAATATTAATACTGTTACGCTTGAAACTTTAAGAACAATATTCAACGTTAAATAACAGAAAAATGGCATACTTTTTAAGAAAAATGTATATAATATTTTTTGAAGGTATTAAGATTATCTTATAAATCAATCTTGTTTTAAGTCAATAGTATGAAAATTAAAGGAGTTACAAGGAAAATAAAATTATTTTATATAGTTTGACAATAAAATTTCAATATTAAAACCACTGTCATTAAGACAGGTTTTGAAATATAAAGAAATCCTTTTGGGGTTTATCTCATTTAGGTACCAACTATGTTTTCTAGAAGTTTTAGCAATTAAGGATGCTTATTTTTTTTCTAAAATCAAGTTTATATAAAAAAAAAATTTTTTTTTATTTTTCAAAAATTCATCCTTTTTTTAAAATATCTTAATAATTAACAGATGTACGTAAAAAGTACTAAAGTTAAAAAATATAGCTTTTTTCATGGAAATATTTTGTTTTTTTTTATTTTTGTCCGATAAAAATCAACTCAGATATCAGTGTTAGAATTCTGTAATCAGAGCCAAGTACCACCTATTTTTGGCCCTTCAAACTAAAAAATCTCAAAAAATAAAACTTTTTAAAAATTGATATTCACATGACTTAAAGATGATACAATTACCTACAAAATCCAAAGATATATCATCAATCTGCAAATAGAAATAATTTTGATTTTATTGTAATTTCTTAACTACTTTATGTGAATAACATGTTATCTTATCCAATGAGCAGTTACACCTAAAAATCTTCTATTCGACCCAGTCCAAATATCTGCTGTTGTACAGACATGGTTTGCATTAGCTAAAGCCATTTTAATCTTGTCTAATTGTTTATAATATAAATCATCAACTTTTTTTCCAGCAGTATAACGAGTCAAATGCTTTGACGGAGCGTCACCATGTTTAATTTTGAAATCTAAATATTTTAAATAAAATGTTATTTATTAATATAATTAAAAAAATATTATATAAAATATACAACCATTAAATATTTTTCGAAAAGCTGAATCTTCAACTAGACGAAGAGAAAGTTGATTTCTCAATAAAAACTCAACAACATTTTTTTCAAAAGTATTTTGAGAAAAAGCACACGTCACACGCGATAGACAACATCATTTTCATCTTCATCATCACCATCCAATTTTTTAAATTTTTTATATTGCTTATAGCTTTGTAGTTTATCTTCATGTTTTCTCTAAAAATATAATTATGTTAAATCATAAAATTAATACAAAATAAACATTTAATATTATTAAAATTTTTTGGTTTTGTATGAAATAGTATATTTTTCACCTAGAGCGAGTAAAAATAAAGAACTCCTGTTTGGCTTGGATGACAATTCACATAAAATTAAAGTCATTCTTCATTTACTCTCGAGGTGAAAATACAAATTTCCCAACAAGAGGCCAAAAATACCATATTCTATTTACGACGACAAGAGAAAATATGGTACTTTTGGACTAGGTGTTAAAAAAGCAATTTGATGACATTGTAAAAAAGTGAACACAACATTTTATTCTGTGTTTACTATAACAGATAAAATTTAGTATTATTGTCACCTGCCAACATGGCTGACCTTTTTTTCTGATAAGGTATATAACTTCAATATAAATAATGTTCAATTTTATATATCCATAAGAAAAAATTCATCATTGAATAAGATATTTATTAAAACATGATACTTGATATTTCATCTAAATAGTAACTTTATATTTGAATGTACTGTCATAAAAAACATCAAAATTTTTTTTCAATTCATACCATTAAATATTGACCTTATCAAGGTATTTTTAAAAAAGTACAATGTTTACTTTTTAAATTTTGCAAGTCACAATAACAATAAATAAATTAGTTGATTTAATAACATATACACATAAAAACAATAACCTTTAAATAGCGATAAAAATTTGATGAAACTTTAAGATTTCCATGAATAATTTGGTTACAAGTCATGCATTTTGCTATGATTTTATCGTTATTTGATTTCGTCAAATCTGCTTCGAAAAATTTTCCATCCAAATAACAAGTTTTATAGCAGACATCTAACATTTCTTTTTGCTCATCACTTAATGAAACAGAAGCTGCCGTTGAAACATTTGTAATTCCTGTAGGATTACTCAATCGTGATAACTCATAATGGGTACCATTATTTGCTGTCCCCTGACTTCCATCATCATGTAATGGTTCACCATCTATACCAACTCTTAAACTAGCTAGCGATTCGTCTGTATTATCTACTGAATTTTCTATACTGTTCATTTTAAATCCTTAAAGTGAACAACAAAATAATGAATAACATAATAAAATACAATGTATTTATAGGTTTATTGATCCAGTAAGAATAATTTGAGAATTTATTTTATAAATAATATTCCTAAAATTAAATTTTTACGAGGTCTAAAATTTGTAAAGTATGAATTTAATTATAATATTTTTAACGAAAATTCAATTTTACAAAACCCAACTTTGTTAGAAAAATACATAAACATTAATTTCATGCACTATCTGTGCATTTGACATCAAGTCAGTCCCGCGAATTTTTCTTCATACGTATCTAGTACCTTGATTTAGATAAAGGAGGCGCGGACGCCCCTCATATATATACACTTCCGTTTCATTAGTTCCGTTGCATGCACCGTCATGAAATCAATTCACTCCCGTATAATTTTTTTATACGTCTCTTATGGGAGGTGTATACCGTCGCTAAAGAAGATTCACTTCAAAATAAAAAATTTATAATGACGTTATTGACAAAAGTACAGAATTCCAAAGTAAAAGGTTATGTTATACAGATATCTACATTCCCTAATTTTTTCAAAAAATTGTCAGCCAGTTTTATGTTATTGTACAAAGATTTGCATTTATATTGATTGCGGTAATAAAATAACTGGTGGTCTATAAATTATTCTTTCAGTTACAGATTAATCATATATTTTCATACACAAAACATACAAAAAATTTTATAGGTCTAAATCATAAAAGTGTTGGAATGAGACAACGTAAATTGAAAAATTTTTTTTTCTATAAATTGTTTAATGAATTCCGTAATGAATTGTTTTCTCGAATACTATAAACTTTAGATAAATACTTAAAACAATAATTGATGTTAAATAAATAACACATTTTGCAAATTATAATATTAAGATATTTGAGTTTATCTAATTGGTGAAATAATATAATTAAATAAAAAAATGTTTTTTTCATGTTGAAAACACGTTGTTAAAAAAAAAACCAATAATTAAAAAAATGCACTAAAAAGTATTAAATAAATTAATTAAATTTCTTGAAATTACTTTTATACAGTGTCATTGCAATAGTCAAGATAAAATTTTACAACAAAAATTATAAAAGAAAAGGGTGTCACTGATTTTCAGTAAATCTAATAATAATTTCAATACTATCTTTAATAATTTCTTAAAAAGATTTTAGAAAAAATTTTAGCAACCACACTTTTCTTTTTAAATTGTTGTTGTAAAATTTTCTATTGATTATTGCAATGAAACTATATAAAAGTAATATCAAGAAAGTTAATTTATTTATTTTATACTTTTTAGTCTATTTATTCAATTATTGTATTTTATTTTTAAAGCATGTTTTTGCAATTTTGTATTTTCTATTTTTAAGTTAAAATTGTTTTTAGTATCATTTAGAGTTACATTGCAACCAGACTTTTCGAAGATTACACTCAGGTACATCCGTTATCGGCGACTTGGTACTCCAGTTCGACCTCTTCATCCTAAATCATTATTATGCATTATAGATTCACTTTCAAACCTCGAATTAGGTTTTAGCAGCCCTGAAATCCCCCGGGGAACCCACCTCGACCCAGAAAAAGCCTCCCCACATGTACTAACACGGTGACGACGTCCATGCGTATTCTGGACAACGTGCATCACTTTGTGGCAATTGTTTGATCTCAAATTCGGTTTTAGCAACCCTGAAAACCCCCGAGAAACTCGCCTCGACCCAAAGAAAGCCTCCCCATTTATACTTCCTCGGAGATGACTTTTCACACCCATTATCATTGACCTGGATGTCCAGGTACCAAAATGACAACTGATTATTGTATTGTCATCCAAGACCAAAGTCTATGCCAATTGTCAGAATTTATATCTGTCAAAAAGTGCCTGAAATCGAGCGCGCAAGATTTGATTACAGACAGACAAACAAACAAACAGACATGAAGGCGAATATAAGAAAAGCGTATATAAAAAAATAATATTTACCTACGTTAAGTCTGCTTTAAGACGAATTATCTTTCGTTTTTTATGACAAAAACAAGTAAATTGAATTTGAGAAAATTTCTATAAGTTACTTAAATTTATGAAAAAGTCAATATAAATCGTCATTTTTGCAGAATTATGAAGATTATGATTATTTTCGCGGAAATTATAAAGTTATGGAAATTATTTATGAAAACGTTTTCGATTGGAAAATTTGTGATTATTGCAGTTGAATTTTGTTACATCATCATCAGTTATATCCTCGTTAAAATGACCCGAAAATTTCTGAAAAAATCGGAACAAATATTTTTCCGGTCTTTAAAGAATGTTTAAGAACTATTATGGAATGAAAATTGATAAATGTTTTAAGTTTTCCGAATCGTTCCGACATTAAGGTGACTACGGAAGTTCGGTTCGATTTCATTTTGTAGTTTACAAATTACTCTTTCAATATGTAAAACTTTTCAGATTTTTTAATTTTCCACCATTTATTATAATCCGTAGAATGGTGGAAAATTAAAAAATCTGAAAAATTTTACATATTGAAAGAGTAATTTGTAAACTCAAAAATAAAACTTAACCTAAAATCCGAAATCGCCTTAAAATTTCAATTATAAGCCGTTATTTATAAAATTTGGAAAAGTCTATTGTATGCAACTATTTTTCCAGTGATTCAGTTGTAATTTATAAAATTGTGAATTTGGGTGATTCATTATGTTTCCTTCTGTAATATTTATCTGATGTTGGAGCTGCAGCAATCGAGTTTTGCTTTTTTTATTTCATTAATATCATTTTAAATTCGTAAATTAATAGTATATTGTGTAACAAGTAAAGTTTAGTTGACTATTGCGCACAAGGGTAAGTTGGCGCACGAGCGTAGCGAGTAGCGCCATTGCCCGAGACTCTCTCTCTCTCATATCTACCGTACGACTGACTCGCAATAGTATATTTCAATACTTTTTGGTACTATTATTTGTAATTAAATTACATACTTTTAGTTCACCAATTTCACGTATATACGGAATAATTACGATTTCGTTAATGTAAAAACAATACAAGAATAGATGATACGATTTACTTTGTCAGAGGTTAAAGCGAGATAGAGTATAAAATTCATCATATGGTCGATGAGATACAGTATGAGGGCGTTGCGCTTGTATAAACTTTTGCGATTTTACATTAGTTAACGCTTTTGCGTGACATTATTTTACAGAATGTAACGTATTTACGTGATTTAATACAAAATAATATTATACATAGCTGTGAAACACACGCCCTCAAAAAACAACACACGCAGCGCGCGCTATTAGCTACTTACTACCCCGAAAACGCATGCGCTATAGGCCATTTACTCAGCACGGATGAGAAAAACAAATATAATGACTTGTCCGCACTAAAGCTATGTTAATACAATAATTTTTGTTAAAATAAAAAATCATTTAAACTTGTAAATTTCTTATGAACTTGGATTGGAAATTATATCAAGCTCGACAAATCTAATCTTAAAATACGTTACATTGAAAGTTTGTATTATTACTTTTTATGTAGTATTTTTGTGGGTTTCTTGAGTTGTCCGCACTCGAGTTGAATCTTACAAATTTTTTCTTTGTCGCAAAAAAATGTTATTAAACGCATTGTTTATTCATAACTTAGGATTGGAAATATTATTAGAAGACTGGAAGCTTCGTCATGCTCTTAAAAATAAAAATAATGTTATGTAATTTTAAAAATAATATTAATCTGAATAATATATCCTCATCAGAAAAGTTATTGTAATTTATACTCCCCAAAAAACCTTTAAAAAGGTAAAATTACGGCAAGTTAGCTTTAAAAAAAATCTTTTTCACTATCTCAAAAATAAAAAATATTTTGTCAAAAGTTTAAACTAATTTAATACAATCAACTATAAAAAAATCTATTATATCTCTAAAAAAAGTCTTTAATATTATAGATAATAAAAAGTGGGAATTTACTTATAACAAAAATACACTTAAAAAAATACTGAAATCAATAATGTGTGGTCAAGTTTTAATATGATTTAAAATAATACTTACAAATGATATTGTACCTATATTTTGATGATAATAATGAATCAATAAAAAATTCCTTTGTTAAAAATAAAGTGTAAAAAAAGCCATATAAAATGTTATTGAAAATGTAAAACTATCTTCAACAAAATTTAAAAAAATAATAAGTAATTAACGTAAAAGTAAGAATAAAAGTAATATTACAGCTATAAACTTGCCAGGCCCACCCTTCAAAAGTTCTATTTCTTGGTAAACACACATCCATTTAAAACATTTTTTAATTTAATTTAAATTAATTTAATTCAATGAACAAATAATCTAATTTTATAACATTAATGATATATTTAACTTTTTTAGAGTGGGCCTGGCAAGTTTATAGCTGTAATATTACTTTTATTCTTACTTTTACGTTAATTACTTATTATTTTTTTAAATTTTGTTGAAGATAGTTTTATATTTTCAATAACATTTTATATGGCTTTTTTACACACTTTTTTTAACAAAGGAATTTTTTATTGATTCATTATTATCATCAAAATATAGGTACAATATCATTTGTAAGCATTATTTTAAATCATATTAAAACTTGACCACACATTATTGATTTCAGTATTTTTTCAAGTGTATTTTTGTTATAAGTAAATTCCCACTTTTTATTATCTATAATATTAAAGACTTTTTTTAGAGATATAATAGATTTTTTTATAGTTGATTGTATTAAATTAGTTTAAACTTTTGACAAAATATTTTTTATTTTTGAGATAGTGAAAAAGATTTTTTTTTAAACTAACTTGCCGTAATTTTACCTTTTTAAAGGTTTTTTGGGGAGATATCACAACTTTTTCAAAGTCGAAAATTCTTATCTCAGTAAATTTATTAACTTTACCGATAATCTGATACTTTAATATAATAACACTAATTTTATACCTAATTGTATCAACCTAATTTTTATATATTTATTATTATTATAAAATATTTGTTTTCGAAAAAATGTTAATCTTATTTTCTTCCACACTTTCAAATTAATCAACTATTATAAAACTTATTTTGTCTAAATATCGTATGAAAAACTAATTAATTAATTAAGAATGTTTTAAAATATGCAAATATTACTTTTTCATTTGTTGTTGTTTTCATTTTTAAATAACAAATCGGTATTACGACTTTTGAATTTCGCCGCTTTCAACTGTTGAATTTATGTACGCGCGAACTGATCACATGAACGCCCGTGATTTTGTGGCAGCTCGTCAGCTGTATAGAACGAGACTCTAAATTCTTATATTGCTTATTCACGCAAAGTCTTTATACATTTATCATGTTCTGAAAGCATTCGCCTGAATACATGCGTTCATTATTAAAAGATATAACTCGTATTCTCTTTCTTTTTCTCACTCTCTATACTCTCTTTCTCTCTCTCACTTATTAGCAATCGTACAACTCGTATTCTGTCTCTTTCTCTCACATCAGACGAAAAACTCTCCGTCGTTCTCTAACATCCGCCGGAAATCTGAAACAACCTGATATAGAAAAGAAATCGACAGATTAACCTGTAATAATATAAAAAAATAATGAAAACTTGACTTTTGGCCATGTGTTTTTGTTGTCAGATAAAACATTAGATCATTTTATGTATACTTGTAATCAAATAATATGTAAATATTGAAACATAATCATTTACTCAAAGTTATAATTTTTTAACATCACAAATTCATTCAACATGCCGAAAGGAGCGCTACCACGCTCCCTGATATTTTTGGAACCTTTCCAATTTCATGTGTACCACCATGGTATTATATGGGAATATCCACCCAACTTTAAATTCTCTAGTAACAGATCATTATTCAAACTAGGTTATAATCTTTTGTGCTATCCTGTAACTCTATTTCTGATGTATTTTGTAAATGTGCCATAAACGGCGCAGCAGATAATTCTATAAAAAGTAAATTTACACATAAGATAAATTACGGTAATTTTTTATGTGTAAAAATGAATGTTTCATAGAAATATCTACTGCGCCGTTTGTTAAACATTTACAAAATACATCAGAAATAGAGTTACAGGATAGCACAAAAGATTTGAACCTAGTTCAAATAATGTGCATCATGCGGTAACCCAGTAACTGCTGTAATATGACCTGTAACTAGAGAATTAAAAGTTTTGTGGATATCCCCATATATCAAAAAATATGATTGTGACTTCTTCAGATTCTTTGTGAATTTCTAATACATTGAATAGTGATTTTTGAAGGGCATATCATTGTATTAATTAAATTAACTTATTAATAAACTGAAAAATTGCCTAGTGTTAATAAATCAGTGCGATTTATTGTATTTATTCACAAAAAAAATTTATAGCTCAGTCGTGTAAAATGGCTTTATTTCCACTATCGAACAATTCCATGGTATGCTTAACTATTTCAAGAGTTAAAAAAATTTAATAATACGTATATTTTCTCATAACTTCAAAATCGTTACTGAGAATCATAAATAATTTTCACGGTATTTTATTAATAACAGGTCGTATATCTCTATCCTTTTATAATAAAAAAATTAAATTTTCTGCAAAACCTTATGATTGTAGCAAAAAATAAGAAGAAAGCCCCATCTCGTATAATAAAAAGCAATATTTTCTCTTATGAGAAAAAATTATTTTTATTGCTTCGTTTCAAAGAAAACTTTGAAAAACTGAATTGTCCATCCAAACCTCGATATTTTATGTTTTTCAAGGTTTTTTTCAAAACGAATCGATAAAAAAATTTTTCCCTAATCAAAGAAAATATTGCTTTTTATGATACAAGATGGGGCTTTCTCTTTATTTTTTGCTAAAATTATTAGTTTTTGTAAAAAAATCAATTTTTTTATCACAATAGGACATATATACTCGACCTCCTCTTAAGGATCTTTAATAGCTATTAAACTCTTTACAAGATTGTAATAATTCATCTCGATTTACTTCCATAGAGTTCGTAAAGTTTCATTAACCTTTCAATCAATATACACAAAATATAAAGATTCATCCGTATTCTTAAATGATCTCATAGATTTATAATCATTTATTTACCAATAATTTAATAAATATATTCATACGATGATAAAACGTGAAAAATATTTCTGAAGAATTTTTTTAAATACAATCTAGAAGGTTTCTCCTGAAAACTTTTAGTGCTGTTCAATTCTAAAGCGATCTTAATTGTTCATTAATTGTGAATACGATAAAATTAAGATTACTATTCCTTAGTAAAATTTAATGAATCAAAAAAGTTCAGAAGGTATCAACGACAATCATGACAACTTTTTTCATAAGAGTTCGCAAAGTTGTATTATGGACTGGTACCAAAAACCGCAAAAAATCAGAAAGGTTCTTTTACATCAGGATCTTTCCAAACCTTAATGTACATTTTAACCGGGGTATTTCACCTGAATACGGAATACATTTATAACTAATATAGGTAGCTAGGAGAGTTTCCGTAGCCGATGGAGATCCACGGCTCCACCAAAGTTTTTCCTATGTATTTTAGTGCCCTGAACACGAATTTCGAGGGTGGATAGCAGGAAAATCTCTAAAGTAAATTTTCTGGTTGTTAATTTTTCACGGAAAAACATCAATTTTCGTATTTTTCATCAAATATTAAGTCGAAAATATTCTTATCAATTTTGCCGTACATTGCACCATTTCTCTGTAAAAACATCATAAATATAAAAAAAACTCATTTTGCCATTTTTAATGATTTTTTTTATTTTATTGCATCAATCATTGGTGACCAATATAATTAAGAATTTTTACATTTTAATTAGCTAAAATTATTCCTTAATCAACCAATTGTTGATAAAAAAAGAATGGTTTAGGCTGGTTGCGGTCTTCCTTTAATTTTTCACGAATAATTGAACCGCTTATTCAGAGAGTATCGCGCAACGGTGCTCACATGAAAAAGTCAGGTCGGAAAATAGGGGAGATTGCTATAGTAACATTAAAGTCCACGGTTCCAAAAATTTTTTTTATATATTTTGTCACTAAACATTAATTTAAAGGGGGTGAAGTCGGAAAATGTCCAGGAAAATTTGTATGATATAATTTCCAAAAATTTGAGAAGTCTATTTTTTAAATAAAAAACATTTTGTCACTTATTTCATGCAATTTTCATGTCAAAGTTATGAAAAAGAATAAGTTTTATAATTTTTTTCAATTTTTCATATTAGAATGAGACTATTGTTACAGTGCAGCAGAGATTAGAATAGGATTTCCTAAAATTTTATTTCATTTGCTAAATTTATGTTATAATTTATAAATACGTTTAATTAATCGTTATTTGTATTTTAATCTTATTACATTTTTTACATGTAGAATTTTCGCTACAAGAACAATATGTACAGTAAATGCCTAAAGATTTTAGGCCCATAGCAATATTATGTTTTCTTTCAAAGTTTCTTGAGAAGATTGCCCATGACCAACTGCAGGAGCATATTATGACACACAAAATACTTGACTCTTTGCAGACTGGCTTCAGGAAGCATCATTCTACGCAGACTGCCATACTTAAACTTACAGACGACATAAGATCAGGTCTTGACAAGAAACTTGCCACGATACTACTCCTATTTGACTTTAGTAAGGCATTCGACACGATCTCCCCTTCCAAATTGCTTGCGAGGCTTAGATTGATGGGGTTTTCCAGGGCTGCACTCGAGTGGATCAACTCCTATTTATCAGGTAGGAAACAAATGGTTTCTACACATTTAAAAGAGGATTCGGATTGGCTAACAACCAATCTAGGAGTTCCACAGGGTTCAGTGCTGGGGCCTCTGTTTTTCTGCCTTTACATTAATAACATACGTGACACGCTCGACCCCTGTTGTGTCAAGCACATATTATATGCTGATGACCTCCAAATCTATACTCAGGTCCCTTATGAACATCTGAATGAAGGTATTCGTATTATGCAGAGGGCGGCCAGGGCGGTGTCGGGATGGGCTGTCGATGCTTCTCTCCCATCAAATGCAAGCAAAACTAAGGCTATCGTTTTTGGCAGTAGTCGTTTTATTAATGACTTTTATGCTGGTGAGCCAAGAACGATTGAGCTTGAGGGAGGTGTCGGCATATCTTTCTCTGATACCGTTACGAGCCTTGGTGTTGTGCTTGACGCTAAGTTGTCTTGGGAGCCGCATATTAATATGGTGACTAAAAAATTTAACAGGATAATGTATAGTTTACGGTTCTTTCGTCGGTACACCACTGAGGCCCTGCGTAAACAACTCGCAGCCGCCTTGCTATTTCCGCACCTCGACTACTGCTCAGTAGTTCTGCTTGATGCTTCGCAGGGGTTGAGAAGACAATTACAAAGACTACAAAATTCATGTGTGAGATATGTATTAGGCGTAGGATTGGGCGATCATATCTCTCCTCATAGAGCTGCGCTTGGTTGGCTGCGTACTGATTCAAGGAGACAGTATTTTATGGCTGTACTTATGTACAAAATCGTGCACATGAATACTCCCGAGTATCTAGTGAGTCTCTTCACTAGATATGTACCTAGGTAGCCACTAGGGGAGAGATCAAGGACTTCGCGGTGCCCTTCATGCGTACTGAGACTGGAAGAAATTCCTTCCAAGTTCAAGGTGCGCATTTTTGGAACTCCCTGCCTGCTTATATAAAAAATCTTCCATCGCTCGGCAGGTTTAAGTCGGCTTTGAGGACGTACTTACTCGACCTCGAGTGAAATCAATTTTAAGTATTTTAATTTCTGTGTTAATTTATTTTGTTTTATCCTATATATAGATTTAAGGTGTAAATGTATTTATTAGCGTGAATGATGGATGAATGTATGCGGAAAGTATGAGTGGTTCTGTTTTTATTAGAAGTCATGACATCTTCGGTATTGTTTTTCAATGTATAATTATTATTTCATTTTTAATTTTACTATTATTTTGTTATTGTATTGTTCAATTTTATTTTTATAGTATTGTCCAATTTTATTTTTATTGATGTCATGACAGTGATTCCTCTTTTAAATTATGTATTTTAATTCAATGACTGATAGATATTTAAGACTGTTTTTTATTGTAATTTATGTTTTCTGCGTGTATTTAGAATAGTCTGTGATATCACTTTTACATGGTGACTTACTGATACAGTATTATATATTAATTTTAATAATTGACTGTGATATCTTATCTTATTATGTGCAATACTTTTTATAGAATTATTACTTACTATTTCATGTATTACACGCCTTTTTGTACTCTTATTACAAAATAAATAAATATCTATATCTATATCTATACAGTACGCTATTCATTATTTTATAAAGTTTAAAAAACTTGTGTTTTTATAATTTATAAAATTTTTTAACGAAGTACAATTTTTTTCTGTGAACTACTCTTTTACTGTTACATATAATGTAAAAATATATTTTTTAAATAAAAAAAATAGGTATATGATTGATTGAAAATATTAATTTTAATTAATTCAATTTATGTATAACCCTGTTGAAAAAACTCACTGACATGGTAACATTTTTTTTTAACTATTAATAATTGAATTTATTGATTTGTTGATTGTAATTCTTAAATCATTTATTTTATTTCCGCAATTCAATCCAAAATATCCTCAATTTATAATCCTTCAGTTGAAAATTATAAATCAAAATATATACGGGTCAACGGGTGCAAGTTGACATGAAACGGACCATGTATATATATATCAACTTGTCCGTATGTGTGCGTGTGGGTCGACATGAAATGTTGCATATATATGACCCTAGGTGCGTATGCATGTGCGCGTCCACATAGGTTTTTCTATATACATATATATGATAAAAATTCCTTAGTACGTTTAATTAAAAAGGAATTGTGGAATTTTTAATTAAAGCCCTCGAATTCACAAATAATAATCATAACTGACGCTCTTTTAATTCACGATTACATTTTGATTTCTTAATTGAAATTTATTTAATTAAGGATTCCTTTTGATTTTGGAATTAAAGCCCTTTCAATTCGCGATTAAATTTTGATTTTTTAATTGAAATTTATTTAATTAAGAATTCCTTTTGATTTTGGAATTAAAGCCCTTTCAATTCACGATTACATTTTGATTTCTTAATTGAAATTTATTTAATTAAGGATTCCTTTTGATTTTTTAATTAAAGCCTTTTCAATTCACGATTAGATTTTGATTTGTTAATTAAAATATTTTTAATTATTAATTTAAAAGGAATTGTTAATTAAATAAAACTTTAATTACGAATTCAAAAATGATTCGTGATTCAAATAATTTTTAATTACTTTTTTCGCAACCCTAAAAGTCTGTGTGCATGCATGCGAATTGACATGAAATGTTGCATATATATATAAACCTGTGTGTGTGCGTTCGAATTGACGTGAAAAATCCTATGTATATTAACGTGCGTGTGCATGCATGCGAATCGACATGAAATGTCCCACATATATAGAAAAGCCTGTGATTATGAGTACGTACGAGTTGACATGAAATGTCTCATACATATTTATATATACATATATGTATAATCCTGTGTATGTTCGTGCGCAGTAGCATGAAATGTCTCTATATATATATATATATATATATATATATATATATATATATATATATATATATAAATCTGTATGTACGTGCGTTCCCATTAACGTGAAAAATCCCATGTTTATTAAAGGCTGTGTGCATGCATGCGGATAGACATGAAATGTCCCATATATATAAACCTAAGGGTACTTGGATGGGTGTGTGCGCGTTGTCATGAAATATATCACATATATAGAAAACGTGTACTTATGAGTACGTGCTAGCCGACATGAAATGTCCCATGTATGTATGTATATTTATACATATATGTAAACCAAAAAATATACGGGTCTACTGGTGCAAGTTGACATGAAACGGATCATGTATATTGACATGAAATGTCCCTTAATATATATATATATATATTCATAACATATGTATCAATGCGCATATACCATGAACATTAAAATATATCATAAAGCATCTATATTCGTTGATACTACGCATTTCCAGTTGCGCAGTTTATGCTGGTTGAAAACGATGAAGAAGAAAAAAAATAACGAGAATACGACATTTCGAAATTTCAAACTGCATTTTCTCGTGATTGTGTGAACTGATTGTAATCAATTTTTTTTTAAATTAAAGATAATGAAAATCTTTAAATATTATTAATTGTATTTATGTGTATATATCGATGTATTTTTATGGGATTCGATTTTGAAATTTTTGAAACTTTATTTCAAAGTATAAGAGGAGCGCCTCGATGTTCTCGTATTCGTACCTTAACTCGCCGTCGAGGCGCTACCGCGCCTCTTGATAATGATAAATGATTATCAATTATTTTTAATATATTATTAATTAAAACATTTCAATTTTAAAACTTAAACTCATCGCGTTATAATATTCTTCTTTTAAGACCAAGCCGGAGTACAAGCCAATACCGACCGAATAACAATTGAGTTTTTTGTTATTTACTCAAGTATTAATCGATGTAAATCAATTAGAAAAAAAACAGCAAATTCAGTCTGCTTTTAATTAAAATATAAAAATTTTATCTATTGAAATTATTATTAAAATCAAATAGTTTATAATTTTTAATATTAATTTTAGACCCGTGTACAAATCACGTAAGGTTGATAGGGGACAAAGGGTCTCCAAATAACTTATAATTTCTTACATAGATGGAGAGAGGAGGTTTAAAAATATTTTACAAGAGTTTACCTTTATATAATTATACACGGATTATAATAAATTATACATAGTTTATGTACAATTATATATACTTTATTTTGTATAATAATACATAATTTGTATAAGTCTACATATTCTCACATATATCTATATATTTATATATATTCACATGATGGTTTATATTATTATAAGAATATTGTCCCTACATAATTCTAAATAAATAAATACAAGGAAGCCTAATGATACAGAAATACGTATTAATACATATGATTTTTTATTGACACTATAATTTTAAGATTAGAAATTACAATTTTAAACTGACGATTATCATATTCATTTATTAATAAATGAAAAAATTTTAAGATTATGAAATTACGATTTAAAACTAACGATTATCATATTCATTTATTAATAAATGAAAAAATTCTATGATAAAAAGAACTTTGTTTTCAAATGTAATTTTTATTGTTCTAGCCCCACTAAATTAACAAAACGTTAAATAAAGTAAGGGGTCAAAATTAGAAAAAAAAAATACAGACCCTTACATATAAATAATGAAAAGTCGTATGTAATGAAAATACCCTTACGTAATTTGTACATGGCCCATTTAATAATAATTAAAAAGTATAATAACTGCGTATATTTTAAATAAAACAATTTTTAATTGAAAGTAGAAAATTAAAAAATTATTAATAAAATATATATGTATATAGTAAATTATACATAAGTTATAAATAATAAAACTTAATAATATTAAAAAATATTAAATTACACTATATATAATATAATAAGTATTATTATATTAATTTAGCAATAAATATGTTAACTTGCACTAATTGCAATCGATCATTTGAGAGACATAACCATTTATTGAAACCACGGTCGTAGATACAGGTCCCGTAACTCTTGTAGTGGGGGAAGTTCTCTTAAGCGAGCACGATTAATTCTTTCTCCTTCCACAAGAGTGAAAGCGCTGTGATCGCTTTACCCATGAATAGTAATGGTCGTGGAAATTCTATATAACATGTATTATCGTAGGTATCTGTCTTGTGCTTGTGCTATATTATTTTCTTTACATAATTAAATGATTCGAAATTAATTGAAAATTTGTAATGTACATAGATGTACAGAAAAATAACTATTTGATAATTTTCCAAAATAATAGTTTTTAATATAAAATAACATATAATACTCGTGACTTATCACAGTCAGATATTGTATTTTTGGACTATAAATAGTTTTCGCAAAAATATAAATTTTTACATATTTTAATTACGAATAATAATTTTAATTTTAAATTTTAAACTTTATTTTAAATTATGTAGGGGCAGATAAGCATGTATCATTTCATGTCTTAAGATTCAAAATATCGCGGTGGCTTAGTGGCTAGCTACTCTTGCTTTTGGTTTTTGCTGCTCAGAATCGAATCCTGGCTCAAGTATCTTTTTTTTGCTTTTTTTATGCTTTGTTTTGCTTTTTAATTTTTTAAAATATTTTTCAACTGTATATATTTTTTTCTTTCATACTTATACTTGTATGTGATTTCGAATCTTTTTGCGTTTAAAAAATGTGTTTTAAGTTCTCATATTATGTATGTAATTAAATGAATCAATCATAAATAATTTAATTTAATTAATTTATAAAATTCATTAAATTAATAACAAAGAATGATTTTTTTTTTAATTTGATGATGCATGAATTATATAAAAAAACAATTTATTTATGACAATTTCATTTAATTTTATTAACATTAAAATTAACTCCTCAATAAAATATTTACAAATTTTCTTGTTGTACGTAACTTTTAATCTTTTTAGAATGTGAATAACTTTTGTCAGAAGTTATTTTCAATGTTAATAAAATAAAATAAATTAATAATAAATATTCGAATACTAATAAGTCATTTATAAAAATAAATAATAAATGAAAGCATTAAAAATTCATTTTCGTACATGAAAATTCACTTTTTTATTCAGGTATTTTATGGAAAATTTATTTAATTTTTATGAAAAAAATAATAGTTTTTTACTAATAATATTTTTCTCTTATAAAAAATGTAATGTATATTCAAACGGAAAAGATAACTTTACTAGAATTCGTATAAAAGAAATAATCAATTGAAATATTCATTTACGTATTTTTTAATAAATTATTTTGTTTATATAATCAACGCATCATCAAAATAAATAAATATTCTTTATTATTAATTTAACAAATTTTATTAGTTAATAAGAGTAAGTGATTATTTATGATTAATTCATTTATTTACGTATATATTAAAAGAACTTAAATCAAATTATTTACACGCAAAAAGATTCAAAGTCACATACTAAAAGTATACATGTATGAAAGAAAAAAATAAAAACAGTTAAAAAATATTTAAAAAAAATTAAAAAGCAAAAAAAAAGATGCTTCAGCCAGGATTCGATTCTGAGCAGCAAAAACCAGAAGCAAGAGCGTTAGCCACTAGCCCACCGCATCATTTTAAATTCTATGATATGAAATGATACATGCTTATCTGCCCCTATATAATTTAAAATAAAATTCAATAAAAATTTAGCATATTATTCGTAACTTAAATTAATAAGATAATTCATATTTTTGCAAATGCTATTTACATTTAAAAAATATAATATTATCTTACTGTCATAACTAACGAATATTATATGTATTTTTTATGTATAATATGTCCCTATTTATAAGTTGAAATGACTATCAAAAAAATTATTCGCGTACTAAAATTATCTTTTCTAAAATTGAAAAATATGAGAAGCATTTATAAAAAATTAATTCTATTACAGTAACTGCTTTTTTTGTAATAACTATCAAATCATGAAGACTATTTTTGTAAATACTTTTTTTTCATATTTTACGAATTTTTAAATTTCCCTCTCTGCGGGTGCCAGTTTTTCCGCATAGTAATCCTACTGCAGTGCTCTCTAGCGATCATTTTTCAAACTATGCCTTGTCCAAATAAGAGACCTCCTCCCACCATGGGAGATTCGGGACCTGTATATACGACCGTGATTGAAACATAATAAGAAATTTCATTCATCAAAAATATATATATATGTTATATATGTGGAACAATATTAAAATGTAAAAGAGGTTATATAAGACATTCAAAAAAACATAACAAACCTGGAAAATTAGAATGTTCTATTTGCAAAAATAAATATATAAGAAATGAACATTTAATAAGACACTTACAAAGTCATGCATCTAATTATAATAATATTTGCAGCATTTGTGGAAAAGGATTTCATCGGAAAGATAATTTATTACGTTACATAAAAATACATAAAAATGTAATGTATATATTAATAACATTAAAAAAATTAATACAATAAATATATAAAAATAATATCTTATTTATAATATTTTTAAAAACTAAAATTGTAATAGGAGATCAATCAACGTATGTATTAAAAACTTTATTAAAAAAATCAAAAATATAATATATGTTGTAAATATTTTTGATTATATATAATAAATCTCTTGTTGCATTATTGAAGAAATTTCTGAAGAACAAACTTCTGTTAACAAACAAAAATAAACTGATTTCAGGATTTTGAAATTCATAATAAATAATTCTGAAGGATTCAGAATCCAATGCAATATTTATGATAAAAATATTAAAAAATTCAAAAAAAATCTAAAATTAAACGAAGTAAATTTTTATAATATACAATATTATTAATTACAACATAATATTACACATTTTTTAATATTTCAGAAAATATTATTAGAGAATGTTAATGTTTTAAAAGCAAAAGGATACAATAAGGAAATAATATCTATGACTTGACATTAAAATATTATTCGAATATTATTTGTTTAGGCGAATACAACATATTGAAGAATAACAAACCAATTAGAATAAATTTCGAAGAAATAAAAGTAAGACCTAGATTAATAAGTGATTAAATATTATTGAGAAAAAAATATAATAACATAAATAATTTTTTATTTTTCAGAAATACAAGGGTATTTAAAAAACTCTTTTGCACAAAAAAAAATGAATCAGAATACATCGGAACAATAACGGATGGACAATATAAATTAGACGTTTAATTAAATAAATTAGAAAATGAATATGTGAATTGGGAAAGAGGAACAAAACAAGAAATTATTGGAGAAATAGAAGAAAATAGTAAAAACAATTATAATAATATATTATATGCATATACACTTATGAAAATATTCATGTATATTTATTTATAAATATATATATATATATATATATATATATATATATATATATATATATATATATATATATTTATGAATGAGGTATTATGCAGACAAAATCATAGATAAATCGTGACTTATGCTGACATTTGGGTACTTATGCTGACGTAAGCACAAGGACAGATTATTTCTTTAAATAAAGAGTACTTATGCTGACATATATTTTCCGGGTCGCGCATGAATGCGGACTTATACGGCCGAAGGCCGCATTCATACGATTCATAAGGCATTCATACGATTTTATATATATATATATATATATATATATATATATATATATATATATATATATATATATATTTCAAAATTTTATAGATATTACATATATATTAAAAGTAAAACGATTGGAATTTAATAAAGTAATAAATGATACAACATGTAATTAGAAAAACTTATATTAGCAAATGAAATAATTTTAAATGAGGTAATTTAAATAATTTAATATTTTTATTTCATTACATTAATGAATACAATATTCTCAATATAAAATGATTATTTTTCAAGGTTACAGAAAAACAAATTGATGGTAATTAAAATACAAAATATAAAATATTATTGATTTACTACAGAAAAAATTAATGTATAAGTTTTTTTAACAACAATAAAAAATAAATATGTAAGCTTGTAATAAAACATAAATTTGTAAGCTTCTTTTAGCGACAGTCAAATTTAACGACATATTAAATAAATATTTAAAATTATTTAAACTTTTTTTAGTAAAAATACAAAGCAACTGTACAAGCTTCTTTAGCGACAATGGAAAATAAATATGTAAGCTTTCTATAACTACAATGAAATATAAATTTGTAAGCTTCTATTAGCGACAATAAAAAATAAGTCTATGAAATCATTTCAGTAATAATAACAAATTAATCTGTAAGCTCCTTTTAGCGACAACGAACAATAAATTTGTATGCTTATATGAGATTTATATAGCGACAACAAACAATAGATCTGTATGCTTCAGCGACAATAATAAATAAATTTATAAACTTTTTTAGCGACAATGAAAAAAAAGTGTAGACTTCTTTAGCGACAGTAAAAAATAAAAATGTGAGCTTCTTTTAGCTACAAAAAAAAACACTCTTATTGCAGACATATATTTATGTATGTTGATCTCAAGCCCAAAAATAAAAAATGCAGAGAGGGAGCGTTTTCTTTGCAACTTCTCGATATGTATAAAATTTATGACATGAAAAGATAAAAATATTTATTTATAATCATAATTTTCTATTATTCTATTATTCTATTTCTCAGTATTCGCTCATAATTATTATTTAATATTATTATATACAATCATAACTTGAAATTTTATTGTTATTCACTATTCTATTTTTAATTCATTTTGAAAATATATAAGTTTGATTCATTGTGAACTTTTGAATATCGCGTTAAACCATCTTTTTTTTATTAATTCTCATTCCATAACTTCATATCTTATATTTTTATGTATAAATGTTTTCTATTGAACTTTTTTCACATTATAAAATTTAGCTTCATTATGTCCTACTCTTCAATTTACTTTGAAATTGACTGTCAGAAGTGTGTATTCGGGGGGTCGGTGAGCGGAGCGAGCAGGGGGAACCCCCTAGCATATATATATAAACCTGTGTGTGCGCGTTCGAATTGCCGTTAAAAATCCTATGTATATTAACGTGCGTGTGCATGTATGCGAATCGACATGAAATGTGTCATATATATATATATATAAACCTAAGGCTACTCGGATAGAAGTGTGCGTGTTGTCATGAAATGTCCCACATATATAGAAAAGCCTGTGATTATGAGTATGTACGAGTTGACATGAAATGCCCCATATATATATATATATATATATATATATATATATATATATATATATAATCCTGTGTGTGCGTGCGTGCGCATTGGCCTGAAATGTCCAATATATATAAACCTGTATGTGCGTGCGTTCCAGTTGACTTGAAAAATTTCATGTTTATTAAAGTCTGTGTGCATGCATGCGAATCGACATGAAATGTCCCATATATATATGTATATATATATATATAAACCTGTGTGTGTGCGTTTAAATTGCCGTTAAAAATCCTATGTATATTAAGAGGAGGTAGAGTATATCTGTCCTTTTCTAATCAAAGAATTGATTTTTTCACAAAAATTAATAATTGAAGCAAAAAATAAGAATAAAGCCCCATCTCGTATAATCAAAAGCAAGATTCTCTTTTATGAAGAAAGATTATTTTTATCGCTTCGTTTTTAAGAAAACCTTGAAAAACTGAATTGTCCATCCCAGGGTTGCGGAAAAAGTAATTAAAAATTATTTGAATCACGAATCATTTTTGAATTCGTAATTAAAGTTTTATTTAATTAACAATTCCTTTTAAATTAATAATTAAAAATATTTTAATTAACAAATCAAAATCTAATCGTGAATTGAAAAGGCTTTAATTAAAAAATCAAAAGGAATTCTCAATTAAATAAATTTCAATTAAGAAATCAAAATGTAATCGTGAATTGAAAGGGCTTTAATTACAAAATCAAAAGGAATTCTTAATTAAATAAATTTCAATTAAGAAATCAAAATTTAATCGTGAATTGAAAGGGCTTTAATTCCAAAATCAAAAGGAATCCTTAATTAAATAAATTTCAATTAAGAAATCAAAATGTAATCGTGAATTGAAAGGGCTTTAATTCCAAAATCAAAAGGAATTCTTAATTAAATAAATTTCAATTAAGAAATCAAAATTTAATCGTGAATTGAAAGGGCTTTAATTCCAAAATCAAAAGGAATCCTTAATTAAATAAATTTCAATTAAGAAATCAAAATGTAATCGTGAATTGAAAGAGCGTCAGTTATGATTATGATTTGTGAATTCGAGGGCTTTAATTAAAAATTCCACAATTCCTTTTTAATTAAACGTACTAAGGAATTTGTATCATATATATGTATATAGAAAAACATATGTGGACGCGCACATACATACGCACCTAGGCTCATATATATGCAACTTTTCATGTCGACCCACACGCACACATACGGACAAGTTGATATATATATATATGCATGGTCCGTTTCATGTCAAGTTGCACCCGTTAACCCGTATATATTTTGGTTTATATATATGTATATATATATACATACATACATACATACATGGGATATTTCATGTCGGTTAGCTCGTACTCATAAGTACAGGTTTTCTTTATATGTGGTACATTTCATGACAACACGCACACACCCATTCGTGTACCCTTAGATTTACATATATGGGACATTTCATGTCGATTCACATGCATACACACGCACGTTAATAAACATAGGATTTTTCACGTCAATTCGAAAGCACACACACAGGTTTATATATATGGGACATTTCATGTCTATTCGCATGCATGCACACAGACTTTAATAAACATGGGATTTTTCACGTCAATTGGAACGCACGCACTTACAGGTTTAGATATATGGGACATTTCATGCCAATGCGCACGCACACACACACACACACACACACACAGGATTATATATGGGACATTTCATGTCAACTCGTACATACTCATAATGACAGGCTTTTTTATATATGTGGGACATTTTATGACAACACGCACACACCCATCCTAGTAACCTTAGGTTTTATATATATATATATATATATATATATATATATATATATGGGACATTTCATGTCGATTCGCATGCATGCACACGCACGTTAATATATACAGGATTTTTCACGTCAATTTGAACGCACACACACAGGTTTACATATATATAAGACATTTCATGTCAATTCGCATGCATGCACACAAACTTAAATAAATATTGGATTTTTCACGTCAATTGGAACGTACGCACATACAGGTATATATATGAGATATTTCATGTCGTTTACAGGTTTTATATATATATATATATATATATATATATATATATATATATGGGACAGTACATGTCGTTGCGCATGCATGCACACACACGTTAATATACATGGGATTTTCCATGTCAATTCGAACGCACGCACACACACACAGGTTTATACATATGGTACATTTCATATCGATTTGCATGCATGCACACACGTTAATATACATAGGATTTTTCACGTCAATTATTACCCACGCCTATACAGGTTTATATATATGGGACATTTCATGACAACTCTAACACACCTATCCAAGCGCCCTTAGGTTCACATATATGGGACGTATCATGACAACACGCACGCACCGATTTTCATATATTTGACATATCTTGTCAACTCGAACACGCAAACACATCTAAACATGTATTTGAAATTTGTATTTATATATATGGGACCGTTTCTGTCAATTCGCATGTACGCACACACATGGGCTTATGAATATATATATATATATATATATATATATATATATATCGACCATATGATGAATTTTATACTCTATCTCGCTTTAACCTCTGACAAAGTAAATCGTATCATCTATTCTTGTATTATTTTTACATTAACGAAATCGTAATTATTCCGTATAAACGTGAAATTGGTGAACTAAAAGTATGTAATTTAATTACAAATAATAGTACCAAAAAGTATTGAAATATACTATTGCGAGTCAGTCGTACGGCAGATATGAGAAAGAGAGAGAGTCTCGGGCAATGGCGCTATTCGCTACGCTCGTGCGCCAACTTGCCCTCGTGCGCAATAGTCAACTAAACCTTACTCGTTACACAATATACTATTAATTTACGAATTTAAAATGATATTAATTAAATAAAAAAAGCAAAATTTGATTGCTGTAGCTCCAACATCAGATAAATATTACGGAAAGAAACATAATGAATCACCCAAATTCACAATTTTATAAATTACAACTGAATCACTGGAAAAATAGTTGCATACAATAGACTTTTCCAAATTTTATGAGTAACGGCTTATAATTGAAATTTCAATGTCGGAACGATTCGGAAAACTTGAAACATTTATCAATTTTCATTTCATAATAGTTCTTAAACATTCTTTAAAGACCGGAAAAATATTTGTTCCGATTCTTTTAGAAATTTTCGGGTCATTTTAACGAGGATATAACTGATGATTATGTAACAAAATTCAACTGCAATAATCACAAATTTTCCAATCGAAAACGTTTCCATAAATAATTTCCATAACTTTATAATTTCCGCGAAAATAATCATAATCTTCATAATTCTGCAAAAATGACGATTTATATCGACTTTTTCATAAATTTAAGTAACTTATAGAAATTTTCTCAAATTCAATTCACTTGTTTTTGTCATAAAAAACGAAAGATAATTAGTCTCAAAGCAGACTTAACGTAGGTAAATATTATTTTTTTATATACGCTTTTCTTATATTTGCCTTCATGTCTGTTTGCATGTTTGTCTGTCTGTAATCAAATCTTGCGCGCTCGATTTCAGGCACTTTTTGACAGATATAAATTCTGACAATTGGCATAGACTTTGGTCTTGGATAACAATACAATAATCAGTTGTCATTTTGGTACCTGGACATCCAGGTCGATGATAATGGGTGTGAAAAGTCATCTCCAAGGAAGTATAAATGGGGAGGCTTTCTTTGGGTCAAGGCGAGTTTCTCGGGGGTTTTCAGGGTTGCTAAAATCGAATTTGAGATCAAACAATTGCCACAAAGTGATGCACGTTGTCCAGAATACGCATGGACGTCGTCTCCGAGGAAGTACAAGTGGGGAGGCTTTCTCTGGGTCGAGGTGGGTTCCCCGGGGGATTTCGGGGCTGCTAAAACCTAATTCAAGGTTTGAAAGTGAATCTATAATGCATAATAATGATTTAGGATGAAGAGGTCAAACTGGAGTACCAAGTCGCCGATAACGGATGTACCTGAGTGTAATCTTCGAAAAGTCTGGTTGCAATGTAACTCTAAATGATAATAAAAACAATTTTAACTTAAAAATAGAAAATACAAAATTTTAAAAACATGCTTTAAAAATAAAATACAATAATTGAATAAATAGACTAAAAAGTATAAAATAAATAATTTAACTTTTTTTAAATTTTTTAAATAATAGCGCTTATTACCTGTATATCAGAATGATGTTTGATGAAAAAATGTTAAAATTATTCACTAATTACAATAGTAATATGCTTTTTCGAAGTTAAATTTCGCTGGCATTATTCGAACGAAAAATTCATAAATTAGTAGGGATACTACCGCAAATTTATATGCGAGATGATTTGTATGAATGATCTTTATATATGGGTATCGACTACGAGTAAATCAACATATTTCATGGAACTTGCATGAATCTTAAACAATTGTTCTTTTAAAATCTTTTTATTTCCGAGTATTCTCCGACCTAATCAAACAACCTTAGAACCGAAATCTAAAAGAATCTCCAAGTTTCATTTGACGTAGTCCCTGCAAATATCTGTAAACTTCATAATCGGTATGGAAAATTTTAAAATTCATTCATATAGACGATTTCCAGGTAGCCAGGATCACCTGGATATTGTGAGATGTCATCTCGGGAAACGTACATGTTATTAATAAATAATGGCTAAATTTCAAAAGATATTCTTGTAGACAATGTTTATCTTACTCGGAACATCCATGTTTGGCTAGATAACATTTGAAACAACTTCAAAGTAGTTATTAAACTATAAGTTGAATTTCAAAAGTTTTAGATGTAGATGATGTTTAAGTTGTCATTAACACCTAGGTATCCAAAGACGGCGATCGTGGGTACCACAGCATAATAAATAACTATTTTTTAAATATTGTCTACATCGATAAGGTAAAGTATGTATATATATATATATATATATATATGTATATATAAAGTTAAATATGTGTTTGTATGTGTGAGCGTGTGCGTGTGCGTATGAGTTGAAATTAAATGTTCCATATAAACTTGAATAAACCTGTGTGTGTACGTGCGATTCTACATGAAATGTCCCTTATGTATATATACATATGTTTATATCATGCTTGTAAGTCGACATGAAAAGTCCCACGTACATGAACGCGTGTGTGCATGCATGCGAATTGACATGAAACGTCTCATATATATAAACCTGAGGGTACTTAGATAGGTGTGTACAAGTTGTCATGAAATGTCCCATATATATATAGAAAAACCTGTGCTTGCAAGTACGTGCCAGTTGACATGAAATGTCCCATGTATATATAGAAACAGAAAAATTGCGGGTAAACGTGAGCAATTTGATATGAAATGGACTATATATACATATGCAAAAACCTGTCAGTAAGGTCGTACATGAGTTGACATGAAGAGTCGCATGTATATAAAAGCGTGTATGCATGAATGCAAATTGACATGAAACGTCGCATATATGTAAACCTGAAGGAACTCGGATAGGTGTGTGAGAGTTGTCATGAAATGTTCCATATATATAGAAAAGCCTGTGATTATGAGTACATACGAGTTGACATGAAATGTCCCATATATATATATATATATATATATAATCCTGTGTGTGTGCATGCGCATTGGCATGAAATGTCCCATATATATAAACCTTTATGTGCGTGCGTTGAAATTTACAGAAAAAATCCCATGTATATCAACGTGTGTGTGCATGAATGAAAATTGACACGAAACGTCCCATGTATGAAAACCTGAGAACTCGGATAGGTGTGTGAGAGTTGTCATGAAATGTTCCATATATATAGATAAGCCTGTGATTATGAGTATGTACAAGTTGACATGAAATGTCCCATATATATATATATATATATATATATATATATATAATGCTGTGTGTGTGTGTATGTGTGCGTGCGCATTGGCATGAAATGTCCCATATATATAAACCTGTATGAGTGTGCGTTGAAATTTACATAAAAAATCCCATGTATATTAACGTGTGTGTGCATGAATGAAAATTGACATGAAACGTCCCATATATGCGAACCTGAAGGAACTCGTATAGGTATGTGAGAGTTGTCATCAAATGTTCCATATATATAGAGAAGCCTGTGATTATGAGTACATACGAGTTGACATGAAATGTCCCTATATATATATATATATATATATATATATATATATATATATATATATATATATATATAATCCTGTGAGTGTGCATGCGCATTGGCATGAAATGTCCCATATATATAAACCTGTATGTGCGTGCGTTGAAATTTACAGAAAAAATCCCATGTATATCAACGTGTGTGTGCATGAATGAAAATTGACATGAAACGTCCCATATATGCGAACCTGAAGGAACTCGGATAGGTATGTGAGAGTTGTCATGAAATGTTCCATATATATAGAGAAGCCTGTGATCCTGAGTACGTACGAGTTGACCTGAAATGTCCCATGTATATATATATATATTTATATATATATATATATATATATATATATATATATATATATATATATATATACATATATAATCCTGTGTGTGTGCATGCGCATTGGCATGAAATGTCCCATATATATAAACCTGTCTGTGGGTGCGTTCTAATTGACGTGGAATGTCCCACGTATGTATGTATGTATGTATATATACATATATATATATATATATATATCAACTTGTCTGTATGTGTGCGTTTGGGTCGACACGAAATGTTGCATATATATGAGCCCAGGTGCGTATGTATGTGCGCGTCCACATATGTTTTTCTATATACATATATATGATAAAAATTCCTTTAAAACGTTTAATTAAAAAGGAATTATGGAATTTTTAATTAAAGCCCTCGAATTCACAAATCATAATCATAACTGACGCTCTTTCAATTCACGATTACATTTTGATTTCTTAATTGAAATTTATTTAATTAAGGATTCCTTTTGATTTTGGAATTAAAGCCCTTTCAATTCACGATTAAATTTTGATTTCTTAATTGAAATTTATTCAATTAAGAATTCCTTTTGATTTTGGAATTAAAGCCCTTTCAATTCACGATTACATTTTGATTTCTTAATTGAAATTTATTTTATTAAGGATTCCTTTTGATTTTGGAATTAAAGCCCTTTCAATTCACGATTAAATTTTGATTTCTTAATTGAAATTTATTTAATTAAGAATTCCTTTTGATTTTGTAATTAAAGCCCTTTTAATTCACGATTACATTTTGATTTCTTAATTGAAATTTATTTAATTAAGAATTCCTTTTGATTTTTTAATTAAAACCTTTTCAATTCACGATTAGATTTTGATTTGTTAATTAAAATATTTTTAATTATTAATTTAAAAGGAATTGTTAATTAAATAAAACTCTAATTACGAATTCAAAAAGGATTTGTGAATTAAAATTTATTTAAAGCCCACAATGATTTAAATATTTGCAACCCTGGTCCATCCTAACCTCTATTTTTTAAGTTTTTGAAGGTTTTCTTCAAAATGAATCGATAAAAATAATTTTTCCTCATCAAAGAAAATCTTGCTTTTTATTATACAAGATGGGGCTATCTCCTTATTTTTTGCTACAATTATTAGTTTTTGCAAAAAAATTAATTCTTTGATTAGAAAAGGACAGAGATATACGACCTGCTCTTAACGTGCGTGTGCATGTATATGAATCAACATGAAATGTCCCATATTTATATATATACTAAGGGGGGTGCCCCCCTGCTTGCTCCGCTCGCCAACCCCCTATTTGTTATTTAAGTTATATTATCTTTAATTTTTTATTTTCATCAACTGTAAAAAATATAATTATTGAAATATATTAAGTTGTACTCAAAAATATATTTAAATATTTATTACAAACCCATTTTTGTTTTCCTTATTTATATGATATATAATAAAAGTTTTTATTGTTTATATAAAACCAATTTTCATAAATACTAATATCTTATAAATGTCTATAGCATTGATAAATTTTTGTTTTTTTACCTAAATTATTAAATTTATAAAGTTTGTATTATAAATTTATTTCTATATTTTCCATACCACCTAGTATTTTTAAATACCGAGGTATATATGTAAGTGCGTTTTTTTAGTGGTTTCCCCAGGAGGCCCATTTCCACTCACATTTTTGAAAAATGTTTTTTTCTTTTAATAAATATATAAAAAAAAAAATTTTTTTATTTATATATTAAAAAAAAATAACATCTTTCAAATATGTTCACTGAAATATAAAATATTGAAAATAGTATGTATATTAAATTTAATATATTTGAATATACAGAAAAATATTACTAATACTTACTGTTAAACAGTATTTAGAAATCCAAAAATTTTTTATATTCATAAATTTAGAATATTAAAAAAATTGTACCTGTTTTTATTATGACTAAAAATTTTTAAAACAGAAATTTAAAACATTTTTATGAATTATCCTTTTTTTCTTGTCAATATACTTAGAATTTTTTTCATCTTTTTGTTCTAATTTTTGTAAATATTGTAAAATTGTTTAATATAATTGTTTATAAAATTTTATATAATTTTTCACTTGCTTTTATAAATAAAAAATAATAATTCTGGAAAATACTTCTTGGAATTTTTATATGTAATATCAATTATATATACATAATTCATACATATATTTTGTATAAAAATAAATTATTTTTTAATTATTTATATTCGTAGTTAATAGTGTATAACATTTAAAAATTGAAAATATTAAATTTAAATTTTTAAAAATATAATAAAAAAAATTTTTTAATATAAATTTATATTATAAAAAATATAATACCTTTTTTAATGTTTTTATATTATATAAACTGATCATAATTTTCAATTAATGAACCAAATTTTTTTTTACTGCAAATAAATATTTTATTGTTATAAAAAATAATTTTATAATTATGAATTTTCAAGTAAAATATTATTTACGTGATTTTTTATATGCCTTTTTAAATGATCATTTCTTGAAAATTTTTCAATACAAATAAAGCATGTGAATTTTTGTTACCTATGCTTAGCTAATATATGTCTTATTAAATTAGATTTCGTACTAAAATTTTTCTTACAATAAATACATAATTCCTTTTTTTGTTCGTGAGTTCTTTCATGTCTTCTAATATTTTTCATTTTAATAAACAAATCACATGTTCTACAACTTATAGTTTTAATATGAATTCTATTTATATGTATTTTTAAAAATTCAGATGTAGAATAAGAATTTTCGCAACACAAATTATATCAAAAATCAAAAGCGATGATGAACGACAGCACTTTACAGTCGCCTGTTCCCACCTCCCCTATGTCAGCTCATAGACAAAAGGGGGGAGAGAACAGGGAGCCTTTTTCAAGTGCCGAGGAAAAATTAATCAGTATCAAGCGTGACATCGCCCCGAGCGGTCTAGTCTCTCAAGAGAATATTGAATCTCTCTTTGTTATTTTTCTTCCTTTCCCAAAGCGATCAGAAGCTTTGTTGTGCGGACGAGTTTTCGCCTAGCGACGAATGGTAGATTGCGAATCTACGCATCACCTTCGCCCACCTAAGCCGCGGCTATACAAATTGTTACATTTCTGTTCTATCTCTTTTTCTTTTTGCGTGCGTGCATGCGAACAGAATCGAACGGTGCGTCAAATAGTGTGTAAAGTTGTAGGGTAATAAATCAAGGGTTTCTTATGCCGCATGGCTTTTTCCCTTTATATCTGTGTTTTATTGAGTGAATCCTTTCCTTAATGATAAAGTGTAAATTCAAAATAAAGTCAATTAAAACAAAGGCAACTACAACCGCAAGGTTAGTTGCGTTTGTAACAATAAAATCATTTTTTTCTTATCTTTAATAAAATAATAGATCTTTTGTGTGTAAAATTTGTGATAAAATGAATTCAGTGTAAATTTAAATTCAAATTAGTTAGAAATTTTAAAAGCTAAAATCAAAATTAAGTGTCAATCTTTTTACATTTAAAAAGGGTAAATTCAAACAGAATTAGTTAGACAAAATTCATAATCAGACAAATTTTCAAAGAAAAAGGAATACGTCCTTTTCTTTCTAAAACATCCAATAAATTTAGTTAAAAAATTCGTTGGAAAAGACTACGCGTCTTTTCAACGGGCATTGAAATACATCCATTTTTCCTAATAATATTAGGTTTAAACATTACTTTTCATTAAATAATAATTTTATAAAAAACTTGGGAAACATTTTAATTATATTTTATATATGGGGATTTCTAATTTTATTTAAGTTTAATTTTATTCTGTTTCTATTATATTTAAAAAAATATATAATAAGCATAACACATTTAATAATTTACATCAATGACTTTTTAGGGGTCCACCTTTGTTTTATTTAACATTTTCATTGATTGCAATTTTCTAATATGAAAGATTAGATTAGATTAGATTAGATATATGTTTATTGTATGTACATTATATTGTACAATTTTTATACAGTTATATACAAGTAATAATAAAATATAATATTGAGTAAAAGCAGTATTTAAAACAGAAACAGAAGAAAATAATAAAAACTTAATAATTTGAATTAAAGATTATAATTAAGTTACAGTTTATTTTTATTTTTATTGTGATGGCATAGGTCCATTTTCTAAGGAGAGGTAATGAGTAAATGCTGAAGATTTAAATGAATGAAGTGATGGTGAATTTCGAATTGACTCAGGGAGCTCATTCCATAGGAAGGATGAAGTGACCAAGAACGATCCATTGTAAAATTCAGTAGTTGCAGGTGGTACAGTCAATGGCCTCCCAGCACCCCTCAATGTTCTAACAGATTGATTCCAAATAAATCTAGAGTAAAGATAAGAAGGAACTTTAGTAGAGAACATCTTATAAAGAAAGGAGGATGCAAAATATTTTCTTCTACTGGAGGTAGATAACCAGCCCAATTTTGTACGATAAGCAGAAATATGCTCACGTCTGCCAACACCATAAACATAGCGAATACCAGAGTTGATGACTCTCTGAAGCCTCAAGTCAAGTTCAGCCGACAAATCAGAATAAACGAGGCAACAATAATCGATGAGCGGAAAAAGTAAAGTCTGTATCAGATGCTTACGAAGAGCAATGTTAGTACTCTTTCGAAAGTAGTTTAACCTGTAGAGCAAAGAAAAAGACTTATTACAAACCTGAGAGATGTGCTCCCTCCAATTCAGTTTACTGTCCAACCACACCCCCAAATTCCGAACAGAAGATTCAAACCTAACAGTAGTGCCATTAATTTGGACACCAGCAGCCTGTATAGTAGACAGCAAATTAATATAATAATAGGAGCCAATAATTATGGCCTTAGTTTTACCGACATTCAATTTAAGGCAATTTCTAGCAGCCCAATCAGAGATAGCAACAGCATGTGCACTCATAATAGAAGAGTAAACATCCAATTTATCCAAAGGAAAATGGACATATACCTGAAGATCATCAGCATATATAAGGTATTGAATATCAGGACCAAAATCAATAGCAACATCATTCACATATATAGAGAATAATAACGGCCCCAATACAGATCCTTGAGGAACTCCCATACTAAAAGAGAGGTAATTAGATACATTACCACCCTCGCCAATAACAGCCTGCTGACGACCCGCAAGATAAGAGGCAAACCATCTGATTACCGTGATGGAGACATCTAGTGATGACATTTTTCTAAGCAAAATAGCATGGTTCACGGTATCAAATGCCTTACTGAAATCAAATAGCAAAAGCAAGGTGACATAGCGTCTATCCATATTGAGTCTAATATCATCTGTCAGTCTCAACAAGGCTGTCTGTGTACTATGCCCAGTCCTAAATCCAGTTTGCCGCGGATCCAATAGTTGTCTAGTGGACAAATATTCATACAACTGCTGATGGACAAGACGCTCAAGTACCTTTGACAGAAACGATAATAAGGAAATAGGTCGAATATCATTCATAGATTGTGGAGAAGTAACTTTATTAATAGTTTTAATAAGCGATAACTTCCAACATGATGGGAAAAGACATTCTTTCAAGGAATCGTTGAAAATGCGACACAAGAATTTACCGATAACAGGAAATGCAGTATTAATAAGAGACTGAGGAATGTCATCTGGACCCCTCGCCTGCGTAGTAAAACTACGCACAGCCTGACCAACCTGAAACAGCGACACCTCAGAGAACGTAAACATAGGTTTAAATGGTTCATCCTCAGCTAAAGTATTCAAATAATCAAAGACTGAGGTGACCGATCTATCATATGCTACACTGGAAAAATGAAAATTTAGCTCATCAATAGAGAAAGGGTGACAAGAAGTATTTCCACTCGAACAAATACCGAGTTTACGCAGCTCCTTCCAGATTTGCCGAGAATCATTTAGCCCAGAGAGCCTGCCATAATAATAAAGGAGTTTTGAAGACTCAATGCTCTCATGAGCACGATCACGTGCAGCTCTATATGATAGCAAGTCAAAGGGAAGTCGTGAGCGTTTATAGCGTCTATAAAGCCGGTCTCTATCATGAACCAAACCACGATGCTCTGCAGTGATCCATGGACGACGATTTACACCCTGTCGAACCTTTTTAATGGGAACAAAGAGTGAAATTGCTTCACTTAGATGGCCATAAAGACAATTAAGACGAGTTTCGAGATCTGAATCGCCATTACAGATAGAGCAATCCAAAGAGGAAAAATAATCAATCAGCCTTGTGTTATCAACAGCCTTATAGTCTCGATAAGAGAAATCATTAAGCACAGGCTTAGAAAGAGAAGACTTGACAGTGGCTGCAATGAAATCATGTCCATCTATAAATGGCACATCAGTCTTCCAATAATCAAGCAAGGAATCACTTGCATCCACAAGGCATAAATCTAGCCAAGTATCAGATGTGGCAGTGTGATGAGTTGCACCGTAAGGCACAGAAAAGAGTGCATTTTCCTTGATCAAACCCTTCAGAAACAAAGAGTCATCAGAATCAGTAGATAGGTTTGTATTGAAATCACCCAAGATAACTTTAGTGCTATAATCATGCATATAAGATGACAGATCAGGAATAAAATCAGTTCCAGCCAAGAATGGAGCATGAGGTGGTCTGTAGACTACTCCAACAAAAATAGGAGAAGCAACATCATGAGTTTTAATCTCACAAAAGAGATATTCAGGTAAGCCTGGCTTACCACACCAGCCACCTTTTGAAGAACACAGTCGTATGCAATCCAGTGAGCGATGAACATATAGAGCAACACCACCACCTCTAGTGTTACGATCCTGTCTGAAAAGCACATAGTCATCTATGGCTATAAGCGAGTCAGAGACTATCTGACCCAGCTTTGTCTCAGTCACAGCCACCACATGAAAATAAGTGCGAGAAGCCAAAAATAATCTTATCATTTCAATATGAGCACGAATGGAGTTGGCATTAAAATGACAAACCCTGAGACCATCCTCAGTAGAGACATGTTTTGTAATGGTAGATGAAGATGAAGTATTATTAGTAGGTAACAGAGAATCAGAAGGGAAGGAAGAAGAAAATGGACTTACCACAGCATCTCGAATCAGCTCGCTTCTCCGTTGCTGATGGGAGTTATTTTTGCTAAAAAAGCATTCAGGTCAGCATCAGTAGTAATACGCACAGGCATCCGATCCCCCTTCTTCCTAGCGTATATCATTCCATTTCGCACAAATGTGACAAAGTCATATTTTTTATCCTTTGCCTTTTCTAAGACTCGCAGCTTCAACTGATGTAATGAGGTAGGCAGATACTCGTTTATATTAATCACCGACGATGTCAGAGACTCAACATTTTTATTATCAGGAGGCAGATGATCATTTATTTTAGATGATGATAGCTTTCCAAACTTCGCTTTAGAAGCAATTACAGCACGAGCCAATGATGCACTCTTCATAGAGACAAGTAAAGGCACAGTAGATGGACGAACAGGATGTTGTGCAGATGCAGATGTTGATAATGAAGAGGCAGATTCTGTTGCAGACGCTGCATCAGTCGCCAATGAACCAGCAGCCGCAGCACCATCCACAACTAGAGAGCGCCTAAGAGGTCGAACCGATGTTATGTCACCGAGAGAGTACCCAGAGTCAAGTATAGTCAACACAGCCAAGACAGCAGACCTTAGATCCTTCAATTCCTCCGGCACAAATCCTCCCACTACTAGATCAGAAGACCTCTCAAAACGCACCTGCTGCGCAGCCAAAGCCTCACATTGAAGCGACAAGGACTTGTTGGCCCTATCCAACTCTTGGAGCTTAGCAGAAAGAGACTCTGCTGAAGACGCAGACACATCAGAAGACGCGGCAAGTAAACCATCCACTCTCATTTTGAGCTCACGCTGCTCTCCACGAAACTGCTCCAGCGTAGCCTCACTACTGCTCAATCGTTCCTCAAAGGTTGTACTGATAGCGTCCACACGAGATTCAAGCGCTGTGAACCTATCGCCAAGTGCAGTAAGTCGAGATACAATAGCAGTTATGTTGGTATCTATGGAGTCTATTTTATCCAGCTTATTCATTTTCTCCAATATGGCAGCCAGGATATCATTTGGTGGCATAGCTGTTGATGGTGATGGCGTTCTAGGTGGGCATGGAGAGAGAGTTGCATTGTGCGCAGAGGAAAGGGAGCCTGATCGCGGTCGAAAACAATCAGGATTTACAGCCGCCAAACACAGACTGCACATCAATATAGTTTTGTTATCCTGATCTCTAACAGATGTGAAAGTAGTGCAGGAGCTATGATAAGTTCTCTCACACCTTCCACAAACTTTAGGCTTGGAGGTATGGGTGAAAACCTTAGAACAGAAACTGCAGTGTGTTGATGGTGCCATAGTTTATGCAGTGTGAAAAAGATTAAGTATATAAAGACCTTAATAAAAATGAAAAGAATAAAAAATAAAATAAAATAAAATTAGCGTCGGGGAAAGATGAGATGCAAAAACAGAACAGAGCGGAGAAAAAGAAAAACACTATACTGTGTGAATAATACAACGTATTAAACGTTTTGATGTGACTACTATAAAAGTTTTGATGTGCATTAATAATTAGAAGTAGTAGTGGATAAGCGCCTTAATTTTAATTGACGATGGTAATTAACGATGACAACAGTTATCCAACAAGAGAGATTAATTAGTACAAGAAGTATGCAATAGATGGCGCCACGTATATTAACGTTGTAGAATTTCAGTACAGAATAATCAACGACAATTCAGAAATTACGCCACTCTAAGACGTAAATAAGAAGTAGTAGTGGAATAGCATACCAATTTAGTTGATGAAGATAATGGTCATCTACAATAATACAACGTATTAAATATAAAAGTTTTGATGTGCATTAATAATTAGAAGTACTAGTGGATAAGCGCCTTAATTTTGATTGACGATGGTAACTAACGATGATAACAGTTATCCAACAAGAGAGATTAAATAGTACAAGAAGTATGCAATAGATGCAATAGATGGCGCCACATATAATAATGTTGTAGGATTTCACTACAGAGAAATTGGCGCCAAAAAATTAGAGGTTATGTCACTCTAAGACGCTAAAAATAATAAAAATGCACCAAAAAACAACTTCAACACTGCACTACACACCATCAAACAGACCAGTCACAGGAACAGCAAAACAACAGCAAAAAATCTCCATGCAAAATCAGCGGCAGCAGCAATCAAAGTACTACACCAACAGCAGTGCAGAGTTAGGAAAATCGTCACAGAGTCACAAAAAAGATGCATGCAGATGCATAGAAATGCAGCCAATGCCTACTGACCCCTTCAGACGACCCCCTAAAACAAATTTCACTCCGCGAAGTGAAAAAATCTATTGTTAAAAGCGATTTATAATAGAGAGCAATAGGAAGCCGATGTGTCGCTACTTACGCTATTGGAGAGAGAATGGAGAGAGAGAAAGAGAAAGAGTCTACTTACTCTTTACTTAGCTGCCTACCCGACACTGAAGTGGCTTTTGCTGATCGCTTGCCCTACGCACGCACTTATCTTCACAGTGAAAAATTTGTTAGCTTTTGTCGACAAAAATCGCATCATGAGTGGCGCGGCTCACGAAACAGCTACAACTTCGATGTTTTCGATTAATTACTTTCTGACAGCTATGCAGAAACTGTTTAAGCTTTCAATTTAATTTAAAACAAGTTTTACAAAAGAAAAAAATCTTTAATTTTAGTAAAATAAAAATAAAATACCCTTTAAGTGAATCAAATTTACACAACAAAAAGAAATTCAAAAATCAATTAATCGTTAAAATTAAATGAAATGAATTAATAAAAATGGTAAAAATTTAAATAAATTGTTTATTGAAAATTTCCGTCCAAACAATGTTATCTATTTTTGATGTATCATCTAAATTATTTTGAATATAAATATTATTAAAAGTTTTACATCTTGACAAAGCAACGTATAATTGACCATGTGAAAACAATGGTCTTATAAATAAACCTACATCATCGAAACTTTGACCTTGTGATTTATTTATAGTTATTGCAAATGCTAATATATTTGGAAATTGTTTTCTGTAAAGAATAAATGGTAATGAAGAATTATTTCCTGTATTTAAAGTAATTTTTGGAATAAAAACTTTATTTCTACTTTTATCGCCTGTTATTATTTCAGCTTCAATATTATGTTTATATAAATTTATAATTTTAAATCGTATACCATTACATAACCTTCTGATATACTTGAATTTCTTAACAACATTACTATAGCATTAACTTTTAAATTAATTGATGAGGTGGTAACCCTTCTTTAATTTTATTTAAAAATTCTATTTGGTAAATCAAATAAATGTTATCATCAGTTTGACCAACACCTTTATGCGTAGCGTAATGAATACTATAATATGTTTCAATTTTTCCATTTAATAAATTTAATACTTTTTTATTTAAATTATTAATATCTTCATTATGAGGAGCTAATATAATTTTTCCTTTACATTAATATTTGAATAAATTTTAGAACAAATATAGTTAGTTTGTAATTTGTTTAGAATTATGAAAGGGTTTATTTTGCCATCACCAATTTGTAACAGAAATGGAGCAAATTTTTTATTTTTAGATCGAATATTTTTTGTTAATTTTAATATACTAAAAAATTGCCATAAATATGAACTTTTTATTGTTTCTTCTATAAAATAAATTTCTATTTCCATGTTTAACAACTGGTAAAATTTGTCGAAAATCATCACCTAAAATAATTAATTTTCCACCAAAAAGAAAATAACTATTACAAACATCTTTTAATGTATTATTAACTATTTGTAATGCTTTTTTTGGAATCATTGATGCTTCATCCCATATTATTATATCAGCTTCTCTTTATTTTTTTCATCTGACTGTAGTTCTTAAAATGCTTTTTCAATTGTATTTAAATTTAAAGGTAATCTAAAAGTCTTATGACTTGTCATTCCTTCAGGTAATAAAGTAGATGCAATACCAGTCCAAGCCATAGACAAAATTGTTTTATTAATTGATATAAAATAAAACATCAAAGCCTTATATTAAAAAGTTTTTCCTGTTCCTCCAGGACCATCAATAAAATATATTTTTTTATTATCTTTTTCAGTTAAAATTTCAAAAATTAATTTTTGTTTATCGTTTAATTTATTATACATTAATTTAAAATTTTTTTTGCTTTCTATTTCATCTTGATGATTATTGTTCAAAGTAATTAAATTTATTTTTGGTTCAGGTAAACCAAAATTTTTACAAGACATATTCATTAATAAAAATATTATTAAGTTCAAATAAAGCATTATTTTCTTTATTTTCATTAAAATCTTGAACTAAATAATTAGTAGTGGAGGTTGGCGTGCTTGCGCCCAGGGGGCTCGCAGAATTTCCATTTTACCATGTTTGATGTAATTTATTCTTTTAAGCAATAATTGTACATTTTATAAAATTTATCATAAAAATTATTAACTTAATATGTTTGTTCTATATATTTAAAGTAAAAGCAGTAGGTGCAAACAATAAAAATTAGCAAGAAGCTTTTAAAATGATGGGATTTGAATGAAATTGAGGATCAAAGAGGATGAGCTAAGGAGCAGCTAAGGAAGAGCAACAAAAACGTAAAATAACACAAAAAAAGGTAAAATTTGAGGATTTACCTGAGGAGGAGTATAAATGACCTAAAATAACGTAAAAATAACGGAAAAAAGTAATGGATTTTTTGAGGAAGAGAGAGGGAAGAGAAAATGAAGGCATGAGGAAACTTAAATGAAGAGAAAAAGAAGAGGGGAGGAAGGGAAAAGGAAAAGAAAAGAAAGAGGAACAAATAACGTAAAATAACGTAAAAAAAAGGGAAAAAAAAGAAGATCAAAATTAGGTAAGAGGACGAGGAAAAAAGAGAAGGGGAGGACCTTGGTCGTAGAAATTTTCCTTACAACTATAAAAATAGAGAGATATATAAACCTAAGGCTACTCGGATAGAAGCGTGCGTGTTGTCATGAAATGTCCCACATATATAGAAAAGCCTGTGATTATAAGTCCGTATGAGTTGACATGAAATGTTTCATATATATATATATATATATACATGCCTGTGTGTGTGTGCGTGCGCTTTGGCATGAAATGTCCCATATATATAAACCTGTATGTGCGTGCGTTCGAATTGACGTGAAAAATCCTATGATTATTAATGTGCGTGTGCATGCATGCGAATCGACATGAAATGTGCCTATATATATATATATATATATATATATATATATATATATATATATATATAAACCTGAAGCTACTCGGATGGGTGTGTGCGAGATTCTGAATTAATACTTAAATTATTAAGAAATAGATCTCTTTTAAGATATTTAAAAATCATTTGATCCTATATTGCATTATCTATAATCGAAGAACCAAATCCACAATATATATGTTTTTAATTGAAAATTCTATTTTTTTTTCTAATATTCAAAGTTCTATAGCTCTTCTCTCAGTTCTATGCCTAAGATGAGACAAAGCTCACTTCAAGATATTATAAAAAGACATAACATAGTGCAACCTGAGTGAAATCAACCTGGCCGAACACTAGAAATTCAAAATTACATGAAAGTACAAAATGAACCAATCAGAAGACTGCAATTCTGAGATTTAAAAAAATTTGTGTAGATTCTACTCATTATTTGCAACAATAAATATATTCATGAGTGAATCTCTAAAATCCTTAGTTTCTGAGAAAAAAAATAATTAAGTTGGAAATTTCACAAAAAAATTTGAAAAATCACAATATTCTATTACTTATTACTCGTAATCCCTTTGACCTATGCCTCTAAAATTTTTTTTGTATATTTTGGGTATCAAATGGAACCTCTAATGGATTTTCAGCAAATTCTATTTTTTCGTCAGTTGAGTTGACATGAAACGTCCCATATATATATAAACCTGTGTGCGTGCGTTGGAATTGACGTGAAAAATCCTATGTTTATTAACGTGTGCATGCATGCAAATCGACATGAAATGTTCCATATATATAAACCTAAGGGTACTCGGATGGGTGTGTGCGTGTTGTCATGAAATGTACCACATATAAAGCGAACCTGTACTTATAAGTACGTGCTAGCCAACATTAAATGTCCCATGTATGTATATATGTATGTATGTATATATATGTATATATATATACATATAAATAAACCAAAAACTATACGGGTCAACAGGTGCAAGCTGACATGAAAGGAATCATGTATATATATATATATATATATATATATATATATATATCAACTTGTCTGTATGTGTGCGTCCACATATGTTTTTCTATATACATATATATGATAAAAATTCCTTAGTACATTTAATTAAAATGGAATTGTGGAATTTTTAATTAAAGCCCTCGAATTCACAGATCATAATCATAACTGACGCTCTTTCAATTCACAATTACATTTTTGTTTGTTAATTAAAATATATTTAATTAAGAATTCCATTTGAATTTTCAATTTAAGCCTTTTCAATTTACGATTACATTTTGATTTCTTAATTGAAATTCATTTAATTAAGGATTCCTTTTGATTCTGTAATTAAAGCTCTTTCAATTCACGATTACATTTGGATTTCTTAATTGAAATTTATTTAATTCAGAATTCCTTTTGAATTTGTAATCTAAGCCTTTTCAATTCACGATTACATTTTGATTTCTTAATTGGAGTTCATTAAACTGAGGATTCCTTTTGATTTTGTAATATAAGCCCTTTCGATTCACGATTATGTTTTGATTTCTTAATTGAAATTAATTTAATTAAGGATTCCTTTTGAATTTTTAATTAAAGCCCTTTTAATTCACGATTACATTTTGATTTCTCGATTGAAATTTATTTAACGAGATGTCGGAGCTGCAGCAATCGAGATTTGCTTTTTTTATTTTATCAACATCTGTATGTATAATATTTTGGTGGATTTCTTGAGTTGTCCACACTAGAGTTTAATCTTACAAACTTTTTCTTTGTAGTAAAAAAACCCTATTAAACGCATCGTTTATTCATAAATTAGGTTTGGAAATATTATTAGAAGGCGGGCAGCTTCGTCATGCTCCTAATTGAGAATTCCTTTTGATTTTTTAATTAAAGCCTTTTCAGTTCACGATTAGATTTTGATTTGTTAATAAAATATTTTTAATTATCAATTTAAAAGAAATCGTTAATTAAATAAAACTTTAATGACAAATTCAAAAATGATTCGTAATTCAAATAATTTTTAATTACTTCTTTCGCAACTCTGGTCCAAACCTTCGTATACAAACGGCATCGCTCCAGACCTCACTGAAAAGTAATGGACTTCTCGAGTGTAAAAGGCAATATGCATAATTGTAGTGGCTAGTATCTTAACTATTACTTGTAAATAACGTCTAAATCTTCGTAAAAAATTTGTTTTTATTATCATTCAATCGCTAAGTATAATTACGCTCGAATATAGTTTAAAACCATAATCCATAATAGCATGCTTTAGATAACGATTGTTTTGTAGATGTAGTGTAGAATCATTCAATCATAATTTAATTAATATATATAAATAAATTGAATTATAGACCAAAATTTAGATTTCAGATTTGTTGACATTGATTACAACTATAAGTGTAGGAAAAAATCAAATTTTTTGCACGCGGGCATCAGGAAAAATAAAATTTTGCGGCACGTAAGATCTCACGTGAGATCTCATGTGAGTTCTCATATGAGATTTCGTAACATTTTTAATTATGAGATCTCACGAGATCTCGTGTGTGATCTAACATGAGATCTCACGTGAGATCTCATGTCATTATTTTCAGTAGGGATTACTACTGAATAGAACATTCATTTTCTCTAATGGATATTTATTTGTTGTTTTGTTTAATTAATAGAAGTCAAAGATCAAAAACTAATTAATTTATAATTAAACAAATAAGGAAATCGAAAACAAGTTAAGAATATGAAAAATAATTATTAAAAGTGTAAAGAAAATAGAATGCCTCCTCTACAAATATAATTATTTAAATTAATAGTATATTATTTACCAAGCGAGTTAATTTAAAAAATGTCTTAAATCGTATGTCTATATTGTCACCCGAGCCGAAGGCGAGGGTGACAAACATACGATTTAAGGCATTTTTAATTAACTCCCGTGGTGAATATACGATTTTTCTACAGCAAGCGAAAATGGTGGGTGCTTTTTATTCTGCTGGTAGGGAGAAAAGTACCCACTTTTCGTGCAGTGTGTGAAAAAATTTTTTTTTGCAAATATATAAAATAAATGTCATGGGAAATTCTATTTCCTAAGTAATTATTCTAAATGACAAGGAGAGCACCCCACCTCCGGGAAACGGATTTGGCTGAAACTGCAGGATATGATTTTTTCATAATAAAAATGAACCCGTGTTTTTTCTTTTCGTCGAATGGGCCCCCTAGACAAGGATATAGACATTTTTTTTTAAATATTGTGAATAAGAGCCTTTATAAGAACTTAAATAACCAAAGAACTAAGACTCTTACAAAAAAATGCATGATAGATAAAATGAAGCACGAATTAAATGTTTTGATCTAAGCTTTGATGCATTAAAAAATCTTCAGTGGTTCAAAAGTTACAGGCGATTAAAATATGTTGATGAAATGACGTCAAAAATTGATCATATTGTATATGCTAAAAATATTAAGTAAATACGTGGTAAAATTTAATTAAGAATAACTTTCGAATAAGAAAAGCTTTTTAAATGCAACAAAACCTAAATTAAAGCATCCAATGCGTGTTTCCTTTTATCTTCTATGCTTTTTTTCGTAAAAGTCTTAGTTCTTTGGTTATTTAAGTTCTTATAAAGGCTCTTATTCACCATATTTTTGAAAAAATGTCTATATCCTTGTCGAATAAAATATATAGGTTCATTTTTTTTTATCAAACAATCATATCCTGCAGTTTCAGCCGAATCCGTTTCCTGGAGGTGGGGTGCTCTCCTTGTGAGAAATAGAACCTCATGGAAGGTTTATGAAACGATATAAAAGGATTTGTGGCTAGCTCAGCAAGATTCTGCCTTGTATCGCTAAACGTATAAGATGTACTTACTCTATTTTAGACTATCAAACCTATAAGACCTGCACGCTTCATCTTAGATTAAAATCAAAGATCTTGTATAAAAATCCTTGAAATTAAAAGATCAACTACTTTAAAAGGATATAAAATTATGATTGAAAAGTTATTTATCGAAATATGTCATCATGTCATCTCATTTTATCATTACGCATAAAGATAGTAAAGAGTTCATTATCGCACATTGAGGAGTATTGCACTTGGATATGTCGTTGATCATAACTCATTTACCCATTCTGCATTATAAATAGAAGTGTTAATCATCACACATCTAAAAGTATTGCGCTTAAAGATGTCGTCGATTTAAACATTTTTCTGCATCTTTTATCATAATTATAAAAAGTTCATTATCGCACTCTTTAGAGTATTGCACTCAACGGAGTCGTTGATAATAACTTTATCAGTTTACACTCTACTTCACACGTGAAAAATATACTTTATTGCATCTCCAATAGTGTTGCACTAAAGGAGATCTTCGATGGATGTATTTTTAATTAAATATTGCTCTATGCACCCAGTATATGCAAGCCAAGTATTAAAATATTGTAGTAAATTTATAAATTAGTACTAAGATTATTACCTGGTGACCGGATCAAGGCCAGCCCACTACAAGTTTATTACCTCCTCGAATGTATTTGGTAAATTGCCGTTTCAATAATTCAAAGAAACGAAAAGATAATTTAGAAGTTGAAAGAACTTCAAGTAGAAAAATCCTATAGAAAGATATGGCAATATAATAACTCACTTTATATATATATATATATATATAGAAAGATATGGCAATATAATAACTCACTTTATATATATATATATATATATATATATATATATATATATATATATATAAAGTGAGTTATTATATTGCCATATCTTTCTATAGGATTTTTCTACTTGAAGTTCTTTCAACTTCTAAATTATCTTTTCGTTTCTTTGAATTATTGAAACGGCAATTTACCTATATATATATATAAAGCCACTATAAAAACACTATATATATATATATATAAAGTGAGTTATTATATTGCCATATCTTTCTATAGGATTTTTCTACTTGAAGTTCTTTCAACTTTTAAATTATCTTTTCGTTTCTTAAATCTCTTATTTACGTTACCAGAATCGTTATTAATTTTATTATAAGAATTTGAATTTTCACTATCGTAATTTTCATTATTATTTATTTCATTTTTATCTATTTTATTTTCAGAATTGATTTTACTTTTCCTATTCTCATTTTCTTAATTTAATTTAGTATAATTTTTATCATTTTATTCAATACAAATTAATTTTGTATCTCCTTTAATTACTCTAATATGTCTGGCATTTATTACTTTATTATCAATCAAAACTCTATAACCATTATGTGTATAACTTACTAGTACACCTAATTTTGCTTCACCATGCCATTTATTTTTTCTTAGTACTTCTGGTACTCTTACAAAACTTTACTTCCATATATTTTTAAATGTTCCATATCTGGTTTTGTCTTAAAATGTACTTCAAATGGAGTTTTATTTTTATGTGTATTAGCTATTGTACAATTTTTTAAATAAGAAATTGTTTTTATTACTTCTGGCCAATACCTTATGAGTATCTTGGCTTCTTTTTCTAAACATCTGTCTATATTTATGAATGATCTATTAAATCTTTCCGCTACTCCATTTAATTCATGAACGTAAGCTAGACAAGGTAATAATTCAATCTCTTTGTATTTAATAAATTTATAAATTTCTTGATTTAAATACTCTTTGCTATTATCGTATTGTAACTTTTTTACTTTCTTATTGAATTGATTCTCTACTAAATTAATATACTTAATAAGACATCCTGCGCTTTTAGATTTACTTTCAATATAATAGACTCTACTAAATTTGCTGTAATCATCAATAAATTAAAAAAAAATATCTTTCTCTACTAAAATAAGCTATACTGTGTGGATCATCAAGATCTGTATAAATTAATTCTAAAATTTCAGTAAATCTAGTTTTCTTATTTTCAAACGGTACATTAGCCATTTTATTTTTAATACAGTTTGCACATTTCATGTTATTTTTTAATTTATTTGACAACCTATTTAACAATTTTTCATTTATTAATTTATTTAAATATTGGAAATTTATATGGCCCAATCCTCTTTGTAATTTTTCTTTACCTGTTAAGTTTGCCATATTTGCATAAATACTTTTTTTACACACTGCGCAAAAAGTGGGTACTTTTCTCCCTACCGTCAGAATAAAAAGCAGCCACTGTTCGTGCCTCGTGTAAAAAAATCGTGTATTCACCACGGGAGCTAATTAAAAATGCCTTAAATTGTATGTTTGTCAATTACATATGATTTAAGACATTTTTTAAATTAACTCCCCTGGTGAACAATATACTATTATCTTTATATTCATCAATAAAACTTTTCATTAAATATAGATTATCTATTATCTCGGCTGCAGGTACTAATTCTTTGTTTTTATTATCAATTTTTGCAATTTGCTGTCTAGATACTATTGTGCTATTTATAGTTATTATAGAGAAACTTAATAAATTTCTACTCAATTCTTTTACATAATAAACGTTCTTTGAATCAACTTTCTTTTAATTATAATAAGTTTTAAAATTAGTTTTATTATTACTAGGAGTGGGAATATTTGAATAAAAATTATTCGAATGATAAATTCTTTTATTCGGAAAGTATTCGTAATTCGAATATTGATCATTCAAATTTTTCATTCGAATAATAATAATACCCCCACCCCCACACACACTTTCAGAGAGATATGAATTATTCGAATAGTTGAAAATCATTCAAATAATTTTATCACGAATAGTACTAATTGTTTATTCGAATAATTCGAATAGCTGAAAAATTCGAAAATAATCCCATGCCTAATTATTACCTATTTTAGTAGCCTTTAAAATTTCCCCATCTGGCAATTTTACATTAACTGATTCTTTCAATACAATATATTTCTCAAAATAATTATCGTTGTTTACAATATTGTCAGTGCAACCATTATTTAAAAGCCACCCTACTAAAAAAGTTCGTGTTAATTCTGTACTGATTTAACACTGATATTAGTATGTGATTCCTACTGCATGAACGTAAAATCAACATGATATCCACACGGAATTCGTACTGAGCGAACTCTAAAACGCAATACGAATAAAGTACGAAATTCATACTTATGAAGCACAAATACTAATTTAAATACGTATAAAATCAGTACTAAATCTGCGAATGCATATTTAGGTGAATATGAAGTCAAACCACTCAGAGCATAATCAGTATAAAATCAGCGTGCCATTTAGACAATTGTTATGCAAAGTATGCACCAAATATTATTAAAATAATTAGTAGATTCGTAATGAACCGTGGTAAAATCTGTACAAATATTTAAATCGCTGATAAAAATTGAGAATAAAAAAAAATACTCAGTACAAATGCAGTACGAAAACGAGACGGACTTAATACAAACTGAAAACCAAATGTACACGCAATATTTTAACAATAAATAATTGATAAATACTGAAATTGCTTAGATTTTGTACGAAATTTAAAACTAGCAGGGCTTCAGACGGAATGATTATAGTATCACAATAAGGATTCAATACAAAATTTGTACAAAAACAGAACAGAATCAATGCGAAATCTTCCTACAATAAGTGCTGAATTAGTACTAAATCTGAATAAAATATATACGAGATTTAAAATTCAGAAGAAAAATGTCGAATAAGAAAATAAGCTCAGTACGAATTCAGCACTTATTGTAAGAAAATTACGCATAGATTTTGTTCTGTTTTTGTACGAATTTCGTACTGAATCCATATTGAGATACTATAATTATTGCATCTGAAGCCAATTCTAAAATTCGTACAGAATCTATGCAATTTCAGTATTTATTAACTATGTATTGTTGAAAGATTGCGTTTACATTTGATTTTCAGTTTGTAATAAGTCCGTACGGATTTTATGCTGAATTCGTTCTGAGTTCATGTTATTATTCGACAATTTTCTTCCGAATTTTAAATCTCGTATACATTTTATTCAGATTTAGTACTGATTCAGCACTTATTGTAAGAAGATTTCGCATTGATCCTGTTCTGTTTTTGTACAAATTTTGCACTGAATCCTTATTGTGATACTATAATCATTCAGTCTAAGGCCCTAGTTTTAAATTTCGTACAAAATCTATGCAATTTCAGTATTTATCAATTATTTATTGTCAAAAGATTTCGTGTACATTTGGTTTTCAGTTTGTATTAAGTCCGTCTGGTTTTCGAACTGCATTGAGTTTATTTTTTTTCATTCTCAATTATTTATCAGTGATTTGAATATTTGTACAGATTCCACCAAGATTCATTACGAATCTACTGATTATTTTAATAATATTTGGTACATACTTTGCATAACAATTGTCTGAATGGCACACTGATTTTATACTGATTATGCTCTGAGTGAGTTTACTTCATATTCACCTAAATATGCATTCGCAAATTCAGTACTGATTTTATACGTATTTTAATTAGTATTTGTGCTTCATAAGTATGAATTTCGTACTTTATTCGCATTGCGTTTTGAGACTACTTTCAGAGTTCGCTCAGTACGAATTTCGTGTGAATACCATGTTGATTTTACGTTGATGCAATACGAATCACATACTGATATCAGTGTAAAATCAGTACAGAATCAACACGAACTTTTCTAGTAGGGCAGTTTATCTGATTTTTATTATTACATTCAAAAATTATTTATTTCTTTTACCTCATTATGATTTACCATAGTTATTCAAGTTTCTGCAGTACCGTTGTCGTTGCGTCGACTAGAAGATTCTTTTCTTGGTGGACTGGATCTGTTGTGTCCAAAACCTCGTTGTGAATATCCTCTTGCATTAGATCGTTGAAATCCTCGTTGACCACGACCTTTGTTGTAGTAGGCTCCTTTTATTTGATTGTTATGTGTCCCTCTGCCTTGGTTAAATTGTAGTATTCTTTAATAATCTTTCTTGTTGTGCCTTCTTTCCCTCAGTTGAAGCATTGTCCTTTTGTTTTCACGTTGAAAGTGCGTACATTTCTTTTACTCTCACTTTTAGTTCTTGTCATATTTTTCTCTTGAATTTGGGACTCGACATGAAATCTATAAAGTCACCAATAAAGCTGTAACTGGGTGGCAGAGCTTTTATTATATATCTTATCTTTTCTGGCTCATTCAGGATTCCACGAGCTGATTTGAATTTGTTGCAAGCTTACTCAAAATCCACAAAAAAGTTTTCAACTTCATCATAATTCTCCAATTTTACATCTTCTAATTTACTTCTACATATGATTTGTAGGGCTGTATATTTGTGGTCTACATACTGTCTAGCTTTCTCATCATTTCAAATGTTGTTCTAAATATCCCTTAATGTACTCCAACGGTTTATCTGATATTGAACTTATCAGTATATTTTTTGCTTTTAAATCTGCCCTTTTCTAAGCATCTTGATTATCTGCTGCAGTTAATGCTCTTTATGCTTGCTCTTTACATTCTTTATGTTCTATTATATTTAGTAATCTGAATTCCTAGCTAGAATAATCTTCTTCTAATTTTATTTTTTATCAATTCTTTTTACTGCACTTAAAACTTTTTTGAATTCTTCGAGGAAAACTTTTCTTAAACAATTTCTTTCTTTTTTATTGAGTAGTATGTTTTCAGCTTTTACTTGTTTCATCAAATTTTATTTAGTTTTTTTAAATTATTTTATTAAATTAACTTTTCTATTTTCTTAGTAAATTCACCTTTTCTAATTTTCTTGTTGAATTCACTTTTTCGATCTTCGTATTGAGTTCATTGATTTCACTTTCTCAATTTTCTAATTCAATTTTTTTCTTCAAATTCATCATTCACTGCACTTTGGAAGCCTTATTTTTTTTTATTTATTATTTTCTTTTTATTCATTTGTTTCTTTTTCTGCTTGTCTTTCTAACATATACTCTGCCTTAACCTCAAAAAAATTTTTCAACCTTACTTTTGGTGACCATGTGGAATTAATTTTTATCCGTTTCTATCTAACATATTTTTAGCCTAATTTTCTTCTTTTTCGTTCTTTCGATTAATAATAATTTATTCTTATCTCTTTTTTATATATTTTTCACTTTTCTTTTGCCTTTCAATCATCTTTCTTCATTTTAATAATCGGCCATGTTTTTCATTTTACTAACCTCGTTTTTTCTATTTTATCAACCATGTTTTCTGTTTTATAAACTACACTCTGCTACAATATTGAGAATTGAGGTTTTATGTTCCGGGTTTAGACAAAAACACTTCTTTTTATTAATATTAAATTTGGTTTGTATGTATTATATATACACTAGCTTAAGTAAAGTAACTACAGTAGACTCTCTTTAACTCGAAGTGCAAGGAACCAAAATTTTTTTTGAGTTGAAAAGATTTTGGAATTATAAGGAGTTCGAGTTATTAAGGTGATAAATAAAAAATTCCAATTAGAGAGGTTTAATTTATCTTTATAAATATTTTTATCAAACTTTATTGAAATAGGGCATGTGTCCTGGTTACTGTGCTTGAGCCTGATTTTGCGCTTCACATGTACTTAAATGGAAAACACAGAATAATTTTTAGGCACAGTAACTGGGATTCATACCCTAATTAGTAAATGTTTTAGAAATAGAAAAATCTATAGCATTATCAATATCTATTAACTGAGAAAATACATGGACGCTTACATCTGTTTGCTCAAAAAAGGTAATTAATTTATTCAAAGCATATTTTGCTTCGTTCTCTGACATATATTTGATTGTATTAACATCGACGTTTTTTTCATCGTTCAATTCTTCTTCATGTTTACAGACACTTTCAATTAGTTCTTTTTTATTGTTGTAATACAGTGGAACTTCATAACTTGCCGCGCACGGGGCTGTAGGAGAACAAAATTCTCAGAAAAGGCCAGTTACTGTGAAACCCCTCTATTGACAAGCGCGCTATATCTTTCTCTTTCTCTCTTACTCTTTGGGCGAAGAGGCGTGGTCAAGATATATACATATAAGAGGTAGTGGGGGCCAATGTTTGTTTGCGTACGGAGAAGAAAAGACTCTCGTGGCAAGTTATACAACAGCCAATTATCCCAGTTTCAGTGTATAGTAATTGTTTTATTGTTTGCGAACAATTTTAATTAGAATTGTCTAATTCTTCTGCGATATTTTGCTTAGATTTTAATTTTGATGTGAAGCTACATTCTTATGTAACTTTACATCATTGAGCATAGGTCCTATTAAGATCAGGGTGTTTTCCCCGAGCTTAGCAGTGTAATATTATAGTCAGTATCATTATAACTGTCCAGTAAAAATTCATGACATGTGTGAACTTTCGCAACGACGGAGACACATTTTATACACTATAAGGAATATTTTATTATTATTATTTGATGTTTAATATAAAATTATTAAATAATATATTCAAATTTTATAGTGTCATAAGTAATAAACGTTTAATGAATATTTTTTATTAAATTATATCGAACGTAGGTTAGAATGAGTTTCATAACGATGGATCATGTCATTTTACCAGTTTTAATGTGTATTTACCATGCTCAGCATTGGTCCCGATATTTTCCACGCTCGGCGATGTAATGTTTCAAAAAATTTATCACTATGTAGAGAGGTTATATATAATTTTTGCATGTATTTTTTTTAAGTTAATGAGACTTTTGGATAGGACCGAATTTTTTTTTCGAGTTAAGAAAAACTTCGAGCTAGAGAGAGTCTACTGTATTATTAACTAATCTAACAAGGAGAGTACCCCACCTTCGGTGAATGGATTTGGCTGAAACTGTAGGATATGATTTTCTGAAGAAAAAAAATGAACCCATGTTTTTTCTTTTCTTTGAATAGGCCTCATAAACGGAGATATATACATGTTTTCGAAAATATAATAAAAAAGAGCATTTATAAGATCTTGAATAACAAACAACTAAGACTCTTATAATAAAAATGTACGAAATAAAATAAAATACAGATAAAATGCTTTAATTTAAGCTTTGATGCACTAAAAAAGCTTGTGTGGTTCAAAAGTTACAAATGATTAAAATATGCTAATAAAATAGCGTAAAAAATTGATGATATGTTACGCGCAAAAAATATTAACAAATATGTAGTAATTTCCAATTGGGCACAACTTTTGAACCACACAAGCTTTTTTAGTGCAACAAAGCTTAAATTAAAGCATTTATTCTGTACTTTATTTTATTATTCATAAATTATTTCGTAAGAGTCTTAGTTGTTTGGTTATTCAAGATCTTATAAATGCTGCTTTTTATTAAATTTTTGAAAAAATGAATATATTTCCGTCTATGGGGCCTATTCAAAGAAAAAAAAATACAGGTTCATTTTCTTATCAACAAATCATATCCTGCAGTTGCTGTCAAATCCGTTTCCTGAAGGTTGGGTACTCTCCTTGTGAGTTTAAGCCTGAAAAAAAATTCAATTTTAATATTATCATAATTTTTTTTCCAATGATATAAATTAATGAAATTTCTTTTTATCTTAAATATATATTAAATATAAGACTTTAGTATAAGAATAATTTTAAAAACCCTCATCCAATGCTTCGAATTCTGTAGGCTAGTCAAAGAATGGATTTTAAAATTTTGGTACTTGGCGTAGTCTTTCTCAGCCAATTTTCAACTTATTTATCTCAAAATTTTTAGAGATCTTCAGTTTATATATTATACTTAAATAAAGAATACCAAATAATTTAATAAGAATAAAGTTTTATTCAGGATGTTTTACAAAATATTCTATAGAATTTCTTGAAAATTTTTTTATGGATCAAAAATAAATAAAGCAAGATTTCTTATTGGTAATCCTGCAGGAAATTCTTAAAATTTTTTGTTGGAAAGTCTGTAGGAAATTCTGTAAAAAATTATACAGACAATTTTTCAGTGGAATATTTTTTTAAAAAGAATATAATTGGAAAAAATTTAGGAAAATGAGAAAATATCTTCAGGTAATTCTGTAGAAGATTCTCAAATATTTTCTGCACTAAATCTTACGTGGTGCTTTACAGAAAAATGTAGAAAATACTTTAGGAAATAATGTAGGCGAAAACCCTGTAAAAATTTATCAAAAAATCCTACACAAATCCTGTATATTACTCTGTAAGAGACCTGTAGAATCTCTGTAAGCTTTTCTACAGTTTCAGCTGCAAGTAATCCTGTAGACATCCTGCAGATTTTTCTACAAATTTATCTGCGTCCAATCCGTAGATTTCCTCATAATCTTCCCTACAGAAAATCCTGCGGTGTTACGTTAAAATTTCTGTAGATTTTCTGTAGGTTTTCTGTAGATATTCTACAGATCTTCCTGCAGATTTTTCTACAGTTTAATCTACAGATTATTTTCATAAGGGAAGTGAGAGGACCAAGTTTGAAGATAAATTAATGATATAAATAAAAAAAAATAAAAGATGGAAAAAGCAGCGTCAGAAAAATAAAAATTGGTTAGCTGCAACATGTTAAACTCTTTATCAAAGTATATGACATTTAGAAATGAATATAAAAGAAATAAGGAATATAGTAGAAAAGCAGTATAATAAGTTGTTTAGAATTCGCGCGTCAGATATATAAAAAATCGAGAGACCGATGAAAAAGCGCCTTAAGTATGGTAATTACCTGTCACTTATCCATTGAGTAGATAAGACAGGAGATAGAGGTAACCCATAGATGGAGCCATTAGTGACAAACTTAAAGGGTTTGCCTAGGAAAAAGTCAATTTAGCGCTAAAAATATTTTAGATTATGTAGCATAACAAAAGCATAACAATGAAGATGCAACTCCCTATTGAAAATAATGACGTCTTTGTACGTGTCTGGATTCGGAACAAAAAAAGACGTCTTTAAAAGACGTCTTTTTTATCAAGATTTTAAAAATAATACCTACTCAAATGTTTTAAAAAAGAACGTACTTATGCTAAAGTGTATATAAAGACGTCTTTGAAAGATGTCATTGGATGTGTATTCACAAATCTGAATACAACAAAAGACATTTTGAAAAGCCGTTATTATTTTTAATAGGGTATCTTCCTAAAGAAAGATGTAGAAACAATATAAGCATCAGCTCTCTGCAGACCGAAAAGCTTGAGCGAACAAACTGGAAATGTTATAACCTTATATATCCGCATCACTAAAATTTTCGTAGGAGTTCGCGTATTAAGAAAAACGCCACCGAACAGTCAAAGACAGAATTAATAGTCGATTCGAATAATTTTTTCAGTAGTTACATTTTTAACTGTGAGGTGCCGTTTTTCTTAACTTTGCAACCCCTTATCCAAATTTCAGAGATGCAGGTATATATGGTTTTAATTTTGCGGAATTATTCACAGTTGAAAATCAGTATACATACTTCAATTACGCACTTCAAGTATATACACTTTAGCTTAAGTACGTTCTTTTTTGAAACATTTTCGTAGGTATTATTTTTAAAATCTTGATAAAAAAGACGTCTTTTTTTGTTCCAAATCCAGACACGTCCAAAGACGTCATTATTTTCAATAGGGCTGCATCATACTTACAGAACCATCACACAACACCTCACAGTCAATACGGCAAGTAGCAATGCTCCAGCTATTCTCCAACCGTCAGCAAAAGGAGCATAAACAAAAAATAATAATGCTAAAGAGAACGATGCACAAAATCAGAAAAATGTCCAAGTTCCGAAAGATGCAGATGTACAAATGCGAGCAAGTTGAACAAAGCCTTAAGAACCCCCAGTTGGACGATCCACTGAAAAAATATTCAATTGGCAGAGTGAAGTTTTTTATTTGAATTAATAAGTACTGCAAATGTATCGCTTGGAAATTGTATAACTGAATTGCTTTAAACTTAAATTTGATATAAAATCTTTGCCAAATGGCATAAAAGATGGGTTATAAACAGTTGCTGCTATTTTAAAATCTGAAGGATTATCTTCATTTGATGAAACTGCTTTACAATTATTTAGAAGAAAAAAATATGAAAGTAAAAAAAAAATTATTAAAGGCAAAATTTAATGCTGCGTTAGTCAAATATAATGCTTTAGAAGAAAAGTTAAATCCAATTAAAACCGCAGAACAAGTCAAAGAAATTTTTTAAATGTCAGATGATCAAAATAGAGAATCTAATGTTATTTTTGTAAAAGAAAGATTCCATGAATATAAAAGTGCAATTGAAAAATTAGAACAGGAATTAGATTCTTTACAGTCAAGAATTGAAACAAGATAAAACTTTACAAATCATCAGAATTAATGGAAAAATTAGATAAACTCGCACAATTAAACAATGTTTAAATCGATTTGGAGATTTGCCACCCAATTTATTACATGCAAAAAATGCATCAGAAAATAAAAAGAAAGAATTGGAAGAAATTAAAACCTTTTTGTATAATAAAATAAATATTTAAATTATAGTAACATCAAATTTTAATTGATTCAATCCAATTAAAAATATATTTTTGAATATTTACTTGGATGAATTTTATTTTTTGTATTATTTTAAACAAACAAGTTTTTCTAGTTAAAAATTTATTAATATACTAAGCGACTGTTACAAAATATAAAATTAATAAATTTAAAATAAACAAGTGAAAAAGTATTCTCAAATATTTTTTTTTTATTTAATTTTGCGATTTATTTTTATTTTTGAATCGTGTAAAAATTTAAATAATAAAATATTTAAAACTAAACAAAGTATTTCCTTATAAGAAATTCATTATTATTATGATTTGCAACGGTATTCTACCGTGTTTAAATCTTGCGCGCTTAGGAATTGAATTGGGATGAACGCTCGGTCATATATCTCGTCTAAGACGAGTAAAGAAGTGCGTATCTTGACGACCAGCACGCAACAGAGAGGCACGCCGGCCGCGAGGCGCTTCAGAGAGTTTCCGGCTATCGTAGCGTTAACACTAAACCTAAGCCGCACTGTGCTCATTAAAAGATTTTGCCACGTGGTCTTATAATACGTTAGACTAAGTTCGCAATTGATAGCGCGTAACATTGTTTTAGATAAAAGTCGTTAGTTTATATCGACTAGCGTATTATATTATATTGGCTCGTTGCAACTCTTAGAAATTCTCTCTGTAGAGATTTGCTTGACCGCTTTTCGCGCGTCTTAGCGGTCAGCCATTAAGTGTCAGCAAATATGTTGATCGGCGTGTGAAGGGTTCCACCGATCTACGACAAGGCAACCACGTTGGCAAAGCTCAGCGGGATTTAACGATCGGGAAGAGATATATTCCTCCGATCTGTTTCAGAGCATCTAAGTATTGGTTACGTACAGGGAAGAAGCTACGATAACGGGCGAGCGTCATCTACGTGCACGTAGGTAATTAGTGTAAGCTGGCCAGTGCGTTATTGTTAGTATAATTATACAGTGCTATCCAAGTGTCTCTTCCTCGAGAGACACTTGTTCGGGTAAATTGTATCTTCGTTTATATAACCGATCAGCGTCATAAGCAAGTACTATTTAGTTCGCGACGCGCCCCCCCCCCTTGCTTATCTCTCATTAGACGCGTGCATTACTTTTTATATATTATACAATTTCATTTCCGTTTAGTTCATACTCTATCTTTATTATATTTATATTTTCCTTATAATAAATTAATCTTGTTTCCTATTAAAACGTGCTTTTAATTCATTTATATTGCCTGACTATATTTAACATAAAATATATTTCCCGTTGCTTACTCCAAGGCCTCCACGGTCCTTGTGAGCAGTTATAAATTAATTAGTAACGTAATATTATATAGTTTAATATAACGTATTTTTGAACTGCCTCACGAAGGAAAACTGCGCTACCGGCAACGCGCCTCTCGATCAGGTAAGATAGTAAGAGAGAGAAAGAGAGAAAGACGCAGTTAGTGCAGCAAGCGACAAGTATATCATATATGATTTTGTCGCTCATCAATAGTTTTACTAGCTAGCACTATCGGAGTTTGCTGAGTAAGATTTATTAAGTTCTTAGTTTTTAGCAACTCCGCATATAATTAAACTCATAGACTTAGCTAAAATTCACATTAAATTAAAAGCTAATTCTTTTTCGTAACGGGCACAAAATAACCGTTACAGATTATATTAGAGTTTCTATCATTGTGAGGATAAATAAAACACAAAGACGCTTTTATATTGAACAAACTCTCTATTTAATCTTATCTACAACACTGCAGGATGATTTGCTACGCTGACGCGTGAACTTGGTATGACAGATTAGATAAATCAATATAGCGGTCGATAACCCTTAACCACCGTAAGGCGGCAGCACTTAGGAGCGTAAAAGCCTTTTTCTTTACACTCTTGCCTTTTTACGACTTTGTACTCTGAATTTAATATTAATTAAATGAAACAATATTAAAATAAACAAAGTATAACAAATTAAATATTATAACTTAATCTAACATACAAAAACAAAAACTTAATTGGAATACAGATTAATTTTAACTAAATTGGACTTTTACCAATGATATCAATTTCTTTTTTTCTTTTTTACTATTAAATTCAAGATAATATCTTATCTCTTACGTTAACTTGCGAGTTGATCAACTGCGATGTAGAATGAACAAATGTAAGTTTCTCTGAACTTCGCAAATTTGGCCCTGTATACAGAAAGAAAAACTACGTCCAAAGATTTATTAACAAATTTCTTAGTGATTATTTTCGCACACAAATATATAAATTAAAAAATCACTTACCTCGAACAATTGGGTTTTTCTTTAGTAATTTAAGACTAAGCCTAAACAAAACCTCTTTATTATAACTTTTTCTTTGTAATCCGCTGTAAATTTGAAAGGTGTAGATTGCTCGACTCGGTGTTCACAGGACATCTAACGCTCGTATTTCAATTAATTTGAGAGGATACAATTATAACCCCCTTCCACACACACACACACACACACACACACACACGCGCGCGCGCACGCACGCACACACACTCAAATCTCCCACAAGGTTATCTAAAATCAAAAGAAATTAAATCTTGTTCCTGTTGTTGACCTGCCTGGTAACCTTTGGTATACTCGTAGGATGACTTAATATTTTCCATTTTTCTTTTTCTTTAGACATTATTGCTTCTTCATATGTTACTGGATTCTTGTACGAAGATGCTACGAGACAGTATCCTGGTTCATTTTTCTCAACATCATTTCTGATTTTCATTCTTTGTGATACATCATTGCTTTTACTAAAGCTTATATCTCTTATTGGTTTGCTCATGTATCTGAACTTTGCTGTGGTGTTCTAACTATCTTTTTGTTTTACTTTTAGTATCTGATACTTGATTTTTCTCTAAATTAAGCATTTACTTTTGTTTAATCTCTCCGTTTGTTTTCTTGGTTTCCCTCTTTTCTTTGACTATTGTTTTTGTCTCGTTAATTCCTTTTTTTCCTCCTATTTAGACTCTTCAATTTCTCTAAACCAATTCCAGTTATCTAACTCTGAATTTTCTTTATATATATATATATATATATATATATAGTACCGCTTAAAAGTTCAGAAACATTCTTATTAAAACTAGTCGAACTTTAAAAGGTCATAACTCCAAAACGGCTTGACCAATTAAAAAAAATAAAAAAGATTTCGCAAAATTCCGATAAATACTATCGATTTATGTCAGACGTATTGCCATTTTTTATTAAAAAATATAATATTTTCACGTATTGAAAAAATTTTTATGAAATTAATGGATCAAAAAATATGCAAAGCATTTTAAGAAATAGCAAATTTCTTAAAAGTTTGATATCTAACAACTTTCTCCTACGTTTCGTATGTGCGAAATTATAAACGTTCGAAAAATGAACTCGGACAAAATCAATTTTTTTAATAATATTTATTTAAGTAAGGTGTATAGCTAATTATACAAGTGCTTTTTTATTAGTTGATTCAGTTTATTTTCTTTATTAATATAAGTATTTTGTACAGTTAACGTAAATAATAGTTTTTACAGACTTATAACATTTTCCTTAAATCAATAATGTAATAATTAAATTCTTTTCAAAAATTTTGGTGATTAATTAGATAAACTAGCTTAATTTACCTCGCTCCTAATACCGTTTGGTTGAATTTTCATATATTATATTATCATGTATAAATCAGCCAATTTTAAAATGAAAAAGAATTGCCTCAACTTATAAATTTTGATATTAAAATTTCGTACTAAATTAAATTTTTATATTTTTATAGAAAAGGATTGATTAAAGTTACAATGTGCATCAAAAGAACCAGGAACATTGAAAAAAAATAGAAAACTTAAACTTTGTTTCCAAGAATATTTTATTTTAAATCGTATATTTTTCACCTAAGAAAAAGAAGTAAAGAATGTCCTAAATCGTATGTTAATTGTGAGGAGCAATTCACAAAAGTCGAAAATTAAGCTTGACTTCATAGGTGACCGTGAGTATCACGTATAATTTCAAACTTGAGTATCGTTTCGATATTGAATTCAGTAGACATCGGACAGCAAACTTTTAAAATGTGTAACGAGTTACGCGTAACATGTAATATCATCAAAGAACGGCTGTTATGTTTAGATTCTTGATCTAAATATATGACAATAAATTTGAACGATGAAATTAAAAATAACCTTTTCACGTGAAACATGCTTAAAAACAAATTTCGTGTTTATTTCTAATAATAATATCTTCATATACGTATTTTATACATACGGAACATTGAATTTAAATACACAATTGAAGGCCTGGGTTGAACAATGTCCTTAGCGCCAGCTCACTCAGCCGGTGCTGAGGACGTTATTCGACCCGGGCCTTCAATTATTAGATGAAAATAAAATATTTTGGTTATTTTAAAATTCGAATATTTCAAAATAATAAATTGACTATTTGCAATCATCCGACAATTCTTTTTGCATAAAATGTAAATTCTTAATGAAATATCAATATTACGAAGCGTATCACAAGTAAGGTTACATTATATTCAATTTTATATTTGTTTGTTTTATTTCCATAACATCGATATTATAATTTATGAATAAATTCTTAATATTAATTAAGAATTATCATTCAAACAATTTAAATACTTTTTCATTTATAACAAGTAAGTTTTTAAATATAGTTATGTTTGTATTGAAACACAACTGAAAATTTCAATCGAATAGCATTTTCATCAAAATAAATTTCAATGCTATGATTATTAGAATCAAAATTTTTATTTAACTATGATCCATTGTAATTATTATTTGTGTAATATATATGTAAGAATAATATATTTAATAAATAATCATTTAATTTGATGAACAGTTGAATAAATTTATAAATTTATAATTGTATAAAAAATTTTATTCAATTAAAGTTTTATTTAGTTATCATTCAGAGAATAAAGTACTTAAATTAATTTCATGAAAATACATTAGTATTCTAAACTTCTAAACAATTCTTCATAAATAACATTCATGTAATCTTAAGGGGGGAGCCTGCTTTCTAAAGGCTTCAAAAAATCGATATTTCCGAGGATTTTATTAAAAAGGAAAGAAATGTCTGATTAAAATGAAACTTCTAGGGTTTATTCTTATATATTTGAAGAGTCTTCTCAAATTTTTTTATTATCATACATAAGATATTCTTCATATTTCAAGAAATTTACGGAGGCGCCTCGAGTGTGCACTTTCTGTGTGGCGGGCAAGATGTAGATAGCAATTTTCATCTGAAACAAAAAACCAAAAGAAATTTTTAATTTTCAATAGTGTAGTTCCTAGACGAACCAAAACAATTTAACAAAAAGTGAAAAATTCAACAATTTTTGCAGATTAAAAAAAAATCATTTAAAAAAAAAAAAATTCACTTTAGATCGTTTAAAAACCGGATTAATGTTAACTTTCTTAAGGTATCTTAGGTTCACCTAGAAGAGAATTTAATCCCGAATACAACGCATTTTGACTCGTTTTGATAGGACGTTTACTTTTTTTCCTATCTTGCCCGACAATTTGAAAAAATCATCAAAATGCAAATCCGAGAAATCGCGTGTCAAAGTTTTCGTTTACAAAAAATCGTAAATTTCTTGAATTTACCCTATTAATATGCTAATCAGCGATTCCTGCTCCATGTAACTACCCTTCAGACTTTTCAAAAAATTGGTTTTCGGCCAATTGCTCCATTCGACGGGCTGTTCTGGCCTCTTTGGTCGCCAATGGGGCACGCCTGTTTTGACGCGTGATGCGCTCCTTGTTCGCTTTATCGCAAAAAATTTGCTCTGAAGCCCAATTTTGAAGTCTAATAAGTGCACAGTCTTTAATACTGCACTGTAACCTTCATTAAACATCCCTCCAGCGATCAAAGCAGCAGTCTCAACTATTTTAATCCCCGAATGAAGGTGTTTGGGTGTCATGCGCCATACGGTTGAATTAAATAACTCGTTAGCATTCTGCGTGTGTCCACCGAAGCACCTTGTTAATAAATCGTCCTTTAATAATCCCTTTCCATTATAATATACATAATAGATCGAGGGGCGGAGCGCACGCTTCGGGTGGTCCGGCCGCTTGGATACCTGCTCGACTTGGTTGCTCACTATTTCTTCTGTATCTCCGAAAATATTCCGAATTTTGTTCTGAAATTTTAGGGACATATTTTTAAATAGTTCAGGAAGAGATTTAAGCAGAAAAAAATTTCGACTTTCTGAAGCCTCTAAAGCAGGCTTCCCCCTGAATTACATATCCATATGTACGTGTGTTCGTAATCATATGAATTGTCGTTCATGTAAAAATTGTTAGGAATTGAATATAATAATAATAATTTTAATAAAGCAATCATATTTTTATTAAGAGAAACATATTAATTTTTAGAACATATCTAATAATCTTATTTGAAAAATTATCATAATATAATATAAAAATATTCTTCTTAGTATCTTTTTAACATACATTTTACACAATACAATCTTAAAAATCTAAAAATTTTTTTGATAGTTTGTAGAGCTCAGTGGAGTAGTGGCTAAGGCGCGTAACTCGTATTCCCGTTGGCGCGTGATCGATTCTCCATCTGGGCGCTTTTTCGCTGTCTCTGCCGTGGGTTGACACCACGTTAAATAATATGTCACTAAAGTGTGGCAAAGTCTGACACCACAAAGAAAAAAATGTCAAAAAACTTAATGCGTGCATAGTGGGCCTACATACCACTTTAAAAATTTGTTGTGGGTTAATGGAGCTTGCTCCGTAGATAAATAAAAATAAAAAAAAATTAAAAAAATAGTTAATCTTGTAAAATTTTATTTAATAGTTAATTATAAAGATAGGAAAATATATGTAATATGGATAAATTTTCCTGATTATGTCAGTAGTATAGGTAACACTATGGAGCGTCATAACAAACCCCTACTCCTGACCCTCCCCAGAGATGAATGACCTCCAAGCGACATCAGGAGCGGGATGACCCACTATGACATCGTAATATATATATTATGATGTCATGTGCGCAAGGATTAGAGAAATTAGCTATGACACTCCATAGTGGTACCTAGATTTTAAAAAACACACACAAATAGTACATACCATTTTTTTCGTTATACTTTTGATCAGCATCAACAGTTTAATTTTTTTAACACTTGCACTTCATCAGTTTTTAAAACACAGTTTTTATTTTCACTATTTTCAAAGCACTTTATTTTTTATTTTTTCAACACTGTTTTTGAGTTTTGTTTTTTAGTTTTAATCACTTTACACAAAATTTAATATTTAAGCTGTCGACAGCAAAGTCGCATGACCGCTTCATACCGACAGCAAAATATCCTCGCCCAGTATATAGCTGTCAAAAATATTTCTTGATACACTGGATCCGAGGTAACGTCGGTATTCAGCGCGACGTTAAAATATGGTCGTAGAAGCCACCTTAGTGAGCTTGGCTCACGGCTTCGCCGTCGACAAAAATCTTCGAACACCACAGGGTGTTCGTAGGAATAAAAACGCCAGTGGTCCTCCCATAATACAAGAACCACCAGCGTATTATCGCCAAACCCCGAGAAGTTGAAATTTTTGAATTGCGGGTACATCCGCTTCCGTCGGATCATTACAGGAGGCGCGTAATCGATCGGTTCCGGCGGTACAGTTGCCAACTCTATCGCGGGGAGAGGATTATGGGTCCTCTCCATCACCCTCGTGAGGCTCTTTATCGTCCGGTAACATCTTGGACACTAAAATCATTGTATTGATCTTAGTGTCATGCTCCTATCTTAATCATATACTGATAATCTAATAACATTAAAATTTGACGTGTTAAAGAAAGTTTCTTTCACGCGTGCATTTTTCTGCTGAAATTCAAAACGAAAATACACAGCTGCACTTGGCCGTCATAATTCTATAAAACATCTATATCAGCACTTTTAAACCAATATTGTTACAATACAGCTGTGGTTGGTCTATGGGAAATTAAAATAAAATATTTAAAATTCTCGTAGAAATTGCAGAGTTGAAATACGCGCGTGGATAAAAGATAAGCCTGCATTTTGGTATCATCTTCAAGGATAGGTATATGAACCAAAAATCAACTTGATATCTTTATTAGATCAATACATGATCGATCGTGTATCGATTCTTGATCTATTGATCCTAGAAAGCTGATTTTTTTAAACATATAATGATCTTAACCCTGGTAGAAATGTTCCCGATTTTTTCTCCATGGGTTGGTCAATTTTTTTATATATTCCCATTCGTTGTACTATTAGTTCGCCAATATCACCGCTAATGGCGTCACGTTTTACGCCATTCATTGCCCAACCGATATGGGAAATTTAAAGTTATGCTTTATATATTAATTATCACAATCATTATTACAATTATAACACATGAATAAACATATCACACGCGCACGTACATATAAAATAATTAATTGATTATCGTTTTAGAATTGTCTTTGATTAAAAGCAACATATTTTATTTTTATTAACTACGTTAAATTTTTTATAGCTTTTTTCACTATGTTCACAATTGAGGTTAAGTATACAGTCAAAATTTTCAATCTTTCACACGTATCATTTTCATCACTTTCTTCAAACACATAATCACTTTACAAACTACTTTGTTTTTATAATTATCGAAAATTCTTTTTGCTCTGTATTTTTTAAACAGTAAATACAGCAGTTATATTATGTAGCACACGTTTGATTTCAGAGTCTACCGAACGTTAGTTAGTTGTCGCTTTCGTGTTCGCACTGTGACAGACGCCAGCTGTTAAACAGTCGGCCATTCATTAGTAAAATATTTCGCCAACCGTTCACAAATAAAATTGGGCAATAATTGAAAAATTGGGCATTTTTGTTGGTGAAATTTCTACCAGGGAACATAAGAAATTAAATGGCATCATGAGAAATCATTTATATTAATCATTAATTGATTTTAAAAATTGTGATTACGGTATTAGTCATCATACATGCTACTGAAAGCACATAAACATCCTTATCTTATCTGGTGATTCATATACAAATTACAAATTTTGAAATTCACGAATTTTGGAAAAATAAAAAATTTTTATGATGACATTCGAGTTTTTGCTATTTAAATAGCATATGTACCAAAAATCACCTTAATATTTTTATTGGATCGATAGATAGTCGATCATGTATCTATTCTTGATCTATTGATCCTAGAAAGCTGATTTTTTAACATATACTAATCTAAACATGAGAAATCAAACAGCGTCATAAAAAATCATTTATATTAAAAATTAATTGATTTTCAAAATTGTAATTACGGTATAAGTCATCGTACACAGTACTAAAAGCGTACAAACATCCTTATCTTATCTGATAATTCATACACAAATTACAAATTTTAAAAATTTATAGATTTTGGAAAATTAAAAAATTTTATAATACAATTCAATTTTTTGCTATTCGAATAACATATGTACCAAACACCACATTGATATCTTCATTAGATCAATAGATAATTGATCATGTATCGATTCTCCATCTATTGATCGCAGGAAGCTGATTTTTTCGAACATATAATAATCTTAACACGAAAAATAAAATGGCATCATAAGAAATCATTTATATTAATAATTGATTGATTTCAGAAATTCTAATTACAGTATTAGTCATCATACATGCTACTGAAAGTACACGAACATTCTTATCTTATCTGGTGATTTATACAAAATTTACAAAGTTTATTATTCACGAATTTTGGAAAAATGAAAAATTTTTACGATGCTATTTGATTTTTTGCTATTCAAATAGCATATGTACCGAAAATAACCTTGATTTTTTTATTAGATCAATAGATAATCGATCATGTATCGATTCTTGATATATTGATCCTAGAAAGCTGATTTTTTTAACATATACCAATCTAAACATAGGAAATCAAATAGTCATAAGAAATCATTTATATTAAAAATTGATTAATTTTGGAAATTGTGATTACGGTATTAGTCATCGTACACAGTACAAAAGCATACGAACATCCTTATCTCACCTGATAATTTGATTCTTGATCTATGTATCCTAGAAAGCTGATTTTTTTGAACATATAATAATCTTAACATAAAAAATCAAATGGCATCATAAGAAATCATTCATATTGATAATTGATTGATTTTAGAAATTGTAATTACGGTATTAGTCATCATACATGCTACTGAAAGCACATGAACATCCTTATCTTATCTGGTGATTCATATACAAATTACAAATTGCGAAATTCACGAATTTTGGAAACATAAAAAATTTTTACGATGAGATGCGATTTTTTGCTATTCAAATAGCATATGTACCATAAATCACCTTGACATTTTTATTGGATCGATAAATAGTCGATCATGTATCGATTCTTGATCTATTGATCCTAGAGAGCTGATTTTTTAACATATACTAATCTAAACATAAGAAATCAAATAGTGTCATAAGAAATCATTTATATTGAAAATTGATTGATTTTGAAAATTGTAATTATGGTATTAGTCATCGTACACAGTACTAAAAGCATACGAACATCCTCATCTTATCTGATAATTCATACACAAATTACAAATTTAAAAATTTACAGATTTTGGATAATTAAAAAATTTTATACTACCATTCGATTTTTTGCTATTCAAATAACTGATGTACCAAAAATCACCTTGATATCTTTATTAGATCAATAGATAATCTATCATGTATCGATTCTTGATCTATTGATCCTAGAAAGCTGATTTTTTCGAACATATAATAATCTTAACGCAGGAAATTAAATGGCATCATAAGAAATCATTTATATTAATAATTGATTGATTTTAGAAATTGTAATTACGGTATTAGTCATCATACATGCTATTGGAAGCACACGAACATCCTTATCTTATCAGGTGATTCATACACAAATTACAAATTTAAAAATTCACGAATTTTGGAAAAATGAAAAATTTTTACGATGTTATTTGATTTTTTGCTATTCAAATAGCATATGTACCAAAAATCACATTGATATTTTTATTAGATCAATAGCTAATCAATCATGTATCGATTCTTAATCTATTAATCCTAAAAAGCTGATTTTTTGTACATATACTAATCTGAACATAAGAAATTAAATGGCATCATCGGAAATCATTTATATTAATAATTGATTGATTTTAGAAATTGTAATTACCGTATTAGTTATCATACATGCTACTAAAAGCACACAAACATCCTCATCTCATCTGGTGATTAATACACAATTTACAAATTTTGAAATTCACAAATTTTGGAAGAATAAAAAATTTTATAATACCATTTGATTTTTTGCTATTCAAATAACATATGTACCAAAAACCACCTTGATATGTTCATTAGATCAATAGATGATCGATCATGTATCGATTCTTGATCTATTGATCCTAAAAAGCTGATTTTTTGAACATATACTAATCTGAACATAAAAAATCAAATAGTTATAAGAAATCATTAATATTAAAAATTGATTGATTTTAATAATTGTAATTACGGTATTAGTCATCATAAGTACTAAAAGCATACGAACATCCTTATCTTATCTGATGATTCATATACAAATTACAAATTTTAAAATTCACGGATTTTGAAAGAATAAAAAATTTTACTATGCCATTCGATTATTTGCTATTTAAATAACATATGTACCAAAAACCACCTTGAATTCTTTAGTAGATCAATAGATAATTGATCATGTATCGATTCTTGATCTATTGATCCTAGAAAGCTGATTTTTTTGAACATATAATAATCTTAACATAAAAAATCAAATGGCATCATAAGAAATCATTTATATTAATAATTGATTGATTTTAGAAATTATTATTACGGTATTAGTCATCATACATGCTACTAAAGCACACGAACATCCTTATCTTATCTGGTGATTTATACACAAATTACAAATTTTAAAAAACAAGAATTTTTGAAAAATAAAAAATTTTAACGATGTTCTTTGATTTTTTGTTATTCGAATAGCATATGTACCAAAAATAACCTTGATATTTTTATTAGATCAATACATAATCGATCATGTATCGATACTTGATCTATTGATCCTAAAAAGCTGATTTTTTTAACATTTACCAATCTAAACATAAGGAATCAAATGGCGTCATAAGAAATCATTGCTATTCAAAATTAATTGATTTTCAAAATTGTAATTACGGTATAAGTCATCGTACACAGTACTAAAAGCGTACAAACATCCTTATCTTATCTGATAATTCATACACAAATTACAAATTTTAAAAATTTATAGATTTTGGAAAATTAAAAAATTTTATAATACAATTCGATTTTTTGCTATTTGAATAGCATATGTACCAAAAACCACATTGATATCTTCATTAGATCAATAGATAATCGATAATGTATCGATTCTTGATCTATTGATCGCAGGAAGCTGATTTTTTCGAACATATAATAATCTTAACACAAAAAATGAAATGGCATCATAAGAAATCATCTATATTAATAATTGATTGATTTCAGAAATTCTAATTACGGTATTAGTCATCATACATGCTACTGAAAGCACACGAACATTCTTATCTTATCTGGTGATTTATACAAAATTTACAAAGTTTATTATTCACGAATTTTGGAAAAATGAAAAATTTTTACGATGCAATTTGATTTTTTGCTATTCAAATAGCATATGTACCAAAAATAACCTTGATTTTTTTATTAGATCAATAGATAATCGATCATGTATCGATTCTTGATATATTGATCCTAGAAAGCTGATTTTTTTAACATATACCAATCTAAACATAAGAAATCAAATAGTCGTAAGAAATCATTTATATTAAAAATTGATTAATTTTGGAAATTGTAATTACGGTATTAGTCATCGTACACAGTACAAAAGCATACGAACATCCTTATCTCATCTGATAATTTGATTCTTGATCTATGTATCCCAGAAAGCTGATTTTTTTGAACATATAATAATCTTAACATAAAAAATCAAATGGCATCATAAGAAATCATTTATATTAATAATTGATTAATTTTAGAAATTGTAATTACGGTATTAGTCATCATACACGCTACTGAAAGCACATGAACATCCTTATCTTATCTGGTGATTCATATACAAATTACAAATTACGAAATTCACGAATTTTGGAAACATAAAAAATTTTTTCGATGACATGCGATTTTTTGCTATTCAAATAGCATATGTACCATAAATCACCTTGACATTTTTATTGGATCGATAAATAGTCGATCATGTATCGATTCTTGATCTATTGATCCTAGAAAGCTGATTTTTCAACATATACTAATCTAAACATAAGAAATCAAATAGCGTCATAAGAAATCATTTATATTGAAAATTGATTGATTTTGGAAATTGTAATTACGGTATTAGTCATCGTACACAGTACTAAAAGCATACGAACATCCTTATCTTATCTGATAATTCATACACAAATTACAAATTTAAAAATTTACAGATTTTGGAAAATTAAAAAATTTTATACTACCATTCGATTTTTTGCTATTCAAATAACTGATGTACCAAAAATCACCTTGATATCTTTATTAGATCAATAGATAATCTATCATGTATCGATTCTTGATCTATTGATCCTAGAAAGCTGATTTTTTCGAACATATAATAATCTTAACGTAGGAAATTAAATGGCATCATAAGAAATCATTTATATTAATAATTGATTGATTTTAGAAATTGTAATTACGGTATTAGTCATCATACATGCTATTGAAAGCACACGAACATCCTTATCTTATCAGGTGATTCATACACAAATTACAAATTTAAAAATTCACGAATTTTGGAAAAATGAAAAATTTTTACGATGTTATTTGATTTTTTGCTATTTAAATAGCATATGTACCAAAAATCACATTGATATTTTTATTAGATCAATAGCTAATCAATCATGTATCGATTCTTGATCTATTAATCCTAAAAAGCTGATTTTTTGTACATATACTAATCTGAACATAAGAAATTAAATGGCATCATCGGAAATCATTTATATTAATAATTGATTGATTTTAGAAATTGTAATTCATACAGAATTTACAAATTTTGAAATTCACAAATTTTGGAAGAATAAAAAATTTTATAATACCATTTGATTTTTTGCTATTCAAATAACATATGTACCAAAAACCACCTTGATATGTTCATTAGATCAATAGATGATCGATCATGTATCGATTCTTGATCTATTGATCCTAAAAAGCTGATTTTTTGAACATATACTAATCTGAACATAAAAAATCAAATAGTTATAAGAAATCATCAATATTAAAAATTGATTGATTTTAATAATTGTAATTACGGTATTAGTCATCATAAGTACTAAAAGCATACGAACATCCTTATCTTATCTGATGATTCATATACAAATTACAAATTCTAAAATTCACGGATTTTGAAAGAATAAAAAATTTTACTATGCCATTCGGTTATTTGCTATTCAAATAACATATGTACCAAAAACCACCTTGAATTCTTTAGTAGATCAATAGATAATTGATCATGTATCGATTCTTGATCTATTGATCCTAGAAAGCTAATTTTTTGAACATATAATAATCTTAACATAAAAAATCAAATGGCATCATAAGAAATCATTTATATTAATAATTGATTGATTTTAGAAATTTTAAATACGGTATTAGTCATCATACATGCTACTGAAAGCACACGAATATCCTTATCTTATCTGGTGATTCATACACAAATTACAAATTTTAAAATTCATGAATTTTGGAAAAATAAAAAATTTTTACGATGCTATTCGATTTTTTGCTATTCAAATTGCATATGTACCAAAAATCACCTTGATATTTTTATTAGATCAGTAGATAGTCGATCATGTATCGATTCTTGATTTATTGATCCTAGAAAGTTGATTTTTTTTACATATACTAATCTGAACATAAGATATTAAATAGTCATAAGAAATCATTTATATTAAAAATTGATTGACTTTAAAAATTTGCGCCACAGCTGCCCCCTCATTTCTTTTATTATGGCAGCTATAAAGTGCGCTTGGAACAGTGCTTGCTTCATAATTGTACTTGAAGGCTTGATAGATAATTATGGAAAACGTATCTAGATTTTACGCTTCTAGTGTGCTCGATTATTTGCTACGTTTCGCTATTGCGCACGAACCGATGATACGCACAATTTGTCAAAATATACAGCGTGGTAATTTAAGAAATTTACCAAGAGAAGCGTTATTAAGTAGATTACGTTTTATTTTATTACATTGTACCGTACGAACAATAAATTATTTACAACGACGAGGATTATTTTCCAGTAGATTTATACTTGATTTGGTTGACAGTATCATACGACAAAGAAATCTTTCAGATCCAGATTCGAGCGAGGTGTTGCGACAAAGTGGTAATTAATTAACTTAAATGATTTAATCATAATTGAATATATATTCATATCTACACATATTTAATACATTAATCATTTTAGCACTACGATGGATGGGAGACGATATTGAAGGTGACGAGGTTATCGCTGGTTGTAAATACGTGTTTGGTGAGTGAGAGAGATTTTTAAAAGTTTTTTACAGAAGAATATTTTTTAACGTTTTATAATTTATTTTTCTTGTATTTCTAAAACCTACAAGTACAAGTGTTGTGGAAGAAGAAGATTTAGATAACCCCGTCATTCCATCATCATCAAGAAGAGTATCATCCAGAAGTTTATCATCATCATGATCGTCATCATCTTTATCTTCATCTTCATCGTCATCGTCATCATCATCTACTGATAACTCTTTATCGTTTTTTAATGATGTTGAAATGGAGCGTAAGTATAATCGATATATTTTATTACTTCTATGTTTTTTAGTAATACATATATAGATATAGTACAAGATATAGTACAAGATATAGTATAGTATAATACATAGTATAGATATATATTAAGATTAAAAGAAAAAATATAGTTGATCTGTTACAGAGCAGTGAAGGTGCGGTGCGAGAAGTGGAGAAGCCACAAGAAAGACCATTATTCTTAATTGAAAACCAAACTTTCCAATTTTACCAAAAGTTTAATTCAGAAGGTGTAGAGATTTCGGGAAGAATATCATCACCGCCAGCAGGAGCAAACGTTTTTGAGTGGTTAAATGGGTCCTTAGATGATCTGCGTAATCAATCAGTGAATGGACGTAGTCCTTCCGATTTTATAGGTGTAACGATACTATCCGATCATTTTGTTCATGGGCCATTATGGCTATTTTTCAGACCTATTAGAAATTTCACTACTCAAGATTTGTGGGAAATGATATTTGGTGTCGCACAGAGTTCTCAAGACTTTGACATAGATGAAAACTTCGTGATCAAGTGTGTTATAGTGCCAGATATGAGGGGAAACGGACGTGTTCGATTAAGTGATGATCATGTGTACAAAAAATCCATTTTAACTATACGCAACGATGATAATCTTTGCTTTCCGAGATCATTAGTTACGGCACTCACCTATGCTGTAAGAGGACAAATTCGCTCTGGTACACTACACGATTACTGGAATAGTATTAGACAACACAATAGTAGGGAGCAAAAAAGAGCAGCTCTTGATCTCATTGATCAAGCACAGGTTACTATATTATCAATAGGGTGTGGTTTTACAAGAAATTCATCAGTTTTGAATTTTCTTGGCTAAAAGAGCACAGCTATTGTGGTTTACTCTTTCCGGAATTTTGGGCGTAGGGATGTACCTCTTTATGATGGTACAAAAGTTGTAATTGATACATACCAAAACGTATCTTATACACTACGTATCATGTATTATGAAAACCAAGGACGTTTTCAACCCATTCTAAACTTGACTAGTGCAGCCAGTAGTAGAGGGTATTGCATACCATGTAATAAAAGTTACAAGTTCGCTATGGATCATAGATGTTCCAATAGATGTTTTAAGTGCATGCAATCACCAGTTTGTGACAACAGAGCGGATATAAAAAAGTACTTAAATTGCTTTAGAGAGTTTTTTGGTAATACATGTTTCGAGAACCATTTGAAATCAGGATCGTTTAAAAGAAACGTAAGTGTGGTGAAAATTTGTCAAATTTGTTGTAAAACTATCAGTGTAAGAAACCGCGGTGAAAAACATGAATGCGGAGTTGTATTTTGTGACATTCGTAACAAACAGCTACCGATCAACCACTTTTGTTATATTCAACCTATAAAACAAGGTAAGGAAAGATCTAAAATATTATATTTATTTTATGATTTTGAAACACAACAAACTCTTTTTGTGTTACGTGATAATAATAAAAAAATACATGTACCTAACCTGTGTGTTGTACAACAAGTTTGTAGTTTTTGTCTAGAGGATACTGTAGTTCCCTGAACTACGGAGAAGCTTGATTGAATGAGGAGATGAAATAAGGTGAAAGACTGAAAGTAGAATTCACAAAGTCTTTATTGCACCAAGTCATTGCTACAAAATACCTGGGAAGCGAAGAGAGAATACTTATCTATTCCGAAGTTGAGAACGCTCTGACTCACTTCGTATCTCTCGTGTAACACATAGGTTACGTTTCTAGTCTCTTACTTGCGTACCGCAGGTTGCGCGTGACGCTTACATGTATATCTCATTCATACATACATACTCTATGTCTGTGTGCCCACAGTACTTCCCCCTAAATATCCACCTATGGTTATTTACATAAAAAATATATGCATATTTTTACATAATCAGTGGGTACTTATTTACATATAATCTCTTTTTACATAATTGCGACTTTTGATATTTTAATAGTGTTACATGTTACATAATTACTCAAGCAATTACTCTTTACATGCATTCATTCTTATGCGATTACTCTCGCTCATGCGATTTTACATTGTATGCACTTATGCATTTATTCTCACACATGCAGTGATTCCATTCTTACATTCCTACATGTAATTATTCTCACACATGCTTATATTCAATACACACATACTCCAAATTATTACATTTTTACACTTATAATCTAAATTATTTACATTTTTACACTTTTATTACATATTTTCTTGAGTTTTATATTACATTATTATGTATAAGCTACTTCTTTTTTTTTTACTCGCTCTCCGGTACTTTTACACACTGGCATACATTCACTTGTAATCATCTCGTTGAATCCATGCTTATTTGACATATTGCATTTTTTTCCTTAATAATATATACTAAATAACAATTTTTATATTTTATAAATAATAGTTTCGTGAATCAAATTTAACATTGAACAATTCATATGTACCATATTACACAAACGTCAGTTACAACAATAAAAAAAATCTTATACAATGGGCCTCTGGCCACTTCTTCCAGGAAAAACATCTTGGTTAGGCTAACGGAACTCTTTAGCGATACAAATATCAGAGGAGAGCCCAATCAGCTTCACCTATATATAACAAAAGAAATACATTATTAATACAATTTCGCTACAAAAAGCTTACAACTAATTACATTTTATTTTATAGTGAGAAACTGGTGTACAAAATCTAGCTTTTTTTACATCTACATTACGCTTCTTATTACTCCTACTTACATTTTCTCGTATTAAAATACTATTTATATTTCTTCGCCTTAAGATATTTGGAACGAATTTCTCTCTCTTTCTATTTTTTTCTGTATCATCATCATTTTGTACTACGTTTGAACTTAATTTATTGTTTTTCAACACCGTTTCCCTACTATTCGTCATATTGGACGGATTGCTCACGCTACCCGTGTTGTCATAATACCTTTCGTTAGGTACGTCATACTCGTTATTATCTAACTCGTCGTTCGTATGCACCTCCTCATTAACTATCTCTTGTGCATGATTTTTTTCCTCTAGTGCGTTATAATTTTCTGCTATTGCGGGTGGAGCCTCCTCATGGATCTGTGCTTCAACTACTACTGTATTTTCTTCGCTTACTGTGTAAGTATCGTCAGTCTGTTAATCGTTACTTTCATTATTTGCTCCATTATTACCACTACTACTTGGTTCCATACTGACATTTTGGGTTTGATTCTCCTCTGTTGCACTATCTTCTATCTCGCTTGCTAAAAGGTATGCTGGTTTAAGCCTTTCGACGTTCACTGTAACATCTTTATCTCCCTTTCTTATCACATAATTTCGATCATTCTCGTGTCTCGATATTACCTTAAATGGCCCTGTGTACGGTTGAACGAGAGGTGGTTTCACTGCCTTTATTCTCTCTAACACATGAGTGCAGTTCTGTAAGTCTTTATAGACGAATGCTTTCAGTGCATGATTATGCCTTACCGGCACCGGCTTAACCTCTCTCATATATTCCTTATAATTCGATAGGAACATCGCATGATCTCGCATATCTGTGTCTCTAAAATCACACATATCTCTCGGTATTGCCAATGTCGTTCCGTATAAGAACTCAGCTGGACTGGCCTCCGTGTCTTTCCTTAGGCGCGTTCTCAATCCTAATAAAACTGTGGAAAGGACTCTAGTCCATTCACGTCCTTCCATATGACACATAAGTGCCGCCTTAAGGTCACGGTGCCATCGCTCCACCATACCGTTTGCAGCAGGATGATACGCTGTTGTGCGCACTCTTTTACAACCTATAAGTTGCAGCAATTCTAAGAACATGCTGGACTCAAACTGCCTGCCTTGATCCGTTGTTATGATGACAGGTGCACCGAAGCGTGACACCCACGTATCATAAAAAGCGCGTGCGACAGTGGGAGCCGATGCGTCGTAAACGGGCACCGCCTCCGGCCACCTAGTATACCTATCTATCATGGTCACAAGATATTTGTAACCATCGCTAAGTGGCAACGGACCTACCAAGTCAACATGAACGAGAGCGAACCTCGCATCAGGCTCGTTAAACTTCATAGGTAAAAATTTGTTTTCCCTAGTAACCTTGGATCTTTGGCATTCCATGCATGCTCTGCACCAAGATGTTATTTGCCTGTTCATGTTATGCCACACATATTGCTTTCTAATCATCTTACTCGTTGATCAAGCAGATGGATGTGCTTTATTGTGAAAGAGTTCAAAGATGACTGCTCTCAGTGTCTCTGGCACATACAGCCTGAGCACATCTTGCGCGATTTCGCAATAAAATGGCGTATTCTCTACACCATATTGCAACTTGACCAGTTTTAATTGATGCTGCGGGTTATTTATGATCTCCTGCAGCTGTTGATCTTCCACCTGTTTTTTTGCTATCTCATCTAATAAGAATATTGTCAGAAACCTTAAATCGTCGACTCTTGATAGCGCGTCTGCTACTACGTTATTTTCGCCTGGTAAGTAACAGATTTTTACATTAAATTCCGCTATGTATGCTAATTTTCTTGCTTGTAACGCGGTGCAGCTATCTAAACCTTTATTTAACGCATGAGTCAATGGTTCATGGTCAGTATATACTTTGAATGTTCTACCCTCCAAGTAGTAGTTAAAATATCTGATGGCTTCATAAATGGCCATTAATTCGCTATCATACGTAGAGTATCTCGATTGTGTGTACGTGAATTTTTTTGAAAAAAATGCTAGTGGTTTCCACGAGTTATCTCCTTTCTGCTCTAACGTTGCGCCCATCGCCGAATTTTACGCGTTTGTAACTAACCTAACTTCTGCATTTTTAGACGGAAACGCGAGGTATGCTATATTCGCTAATTCTTCTTTAATAGTCTTGAAAGCTTGTTCTGCATCTGCGGTCCATTCCACAGGACGTTTATCTTTCTTCTATATATCCTTAATCATAGCAACTAGATGTCTCTGCACTTCGGCGGCTTTTAGCAAGCTTTTCCTGTAAAAGTTTACCATTCCCAAGAATCGACGCATCTTGTCTTTAGTCTTGGGCTTCTTGAAGGCTCTTATAGCTTCGACCTAAGACGGATCTGGTTTGAATCCGTTTCTGTCGATCAAATGGCCTAAGAAGATGAGTTCATTAACTCCAAACTGACACTTTTCGATGTTTAATTTGAGGTGGAACTTCTCCAACCTCTCTAGGACGATCTTAAGATGTTCTTGGTGCTCCTCGTCTGATGAAGATGCAACCAAGATATCATCTACGAATGCGAACACAAAGTCCAGGTCGCCCACGGCCTGGTTTATGTATCGCTGGAATGTTTGGGCAGCATTCCTAAATCCGAACGTCATCACTAGGAACTCGTAAAGTCCATTTGGAGTTGTTACAGCCGTCTTTGGTACATCATCCGGGTATATTGGTATTTGTAGAAATGCTTTTTCTAAATCGAGTGCGGAAAAAATAGTTTTATCTTCTAGATTCGACGCGAAGTCGTGAAGGTTAGGGATTGGGTATTTATCCGGTACTGTGACCGTATTCAACCTCCTATAATCACCACATATTCTTCACTCACCATTCTTTTTGGGAACCATATGGATAGGTGTAGCCCAAGGGCTTTTCGAAGGTTGGCAAACGCCTTCCTTACACCATCTCTCAAACTCCCTTTTGGCTGCTTGTAGCCTATAGGGTAGGTATGCTACTTTCTTAGTGGTGCCTGCGACCGACTCACCAGTCTCTGCATCTACCAGCTTCCATCGGTTTAGATCTGGAAGCAAATGATAGTGCTTGATGACATCGCCGCCTAAGATCGCATATAGTACATCTGCAACGATGAATGTCCATTTGATCTCGTTCTTAAACCCGAAGTCTAATTCCCTATAAACTATTCTGTACGTTATCTATTTGTGTATTGTTTGCTGCGTATAATTTTACATGCGTTGCTTTTTTTTACTATTTTTTCTTTTCGGAACTAATGATACTTCCGCACCCGTATCCACTAAAAATGCTTCTTCCGCTGCTTTGTCAATAACGTGGAGGCGTATGCTCTCTGTGTCCGACGAGGTTGCCCCCTCTACCCACCGGATTGGGAGTTTAAATGCGTTTTTTCTTTACTAAGGTTTCTACCGTTAGACGTCCGTCGTTTATCATTTCTAACGCTATTTCTCCTTTCTATGCCTCGAGCAGGCGATTTCGATCTATGCTTAGGCTCATGCCTTCTATCAAAGTCAGTCCAATCGCATGGTTGTTCACACCTATATGCTTTTATTCCATACTGAGCGTGATCTCTACAATAGCGTTTCGTTCTATTATTCTGATAATTGCTATATCGCGATCTTCTATCGTTTCTAGATCCGTTTCCTACTTTATCGAGCGTCTTCTTGATAATAGCCTCGATATGTGCGTCGATCTCTACGTTACCTACGCGTGGTTCATTGCATTCATTTTTATTTACCGTATCCTGATTTACCGCCTTAATGCTCACTGTCTTACCGGCCTCTTCTTCGCACTTGTTTTTATATAATTCGTCCGCATGCTTTACCACGGTTTCTTTGTTCGATAAATTTATTTCTCCCACAAGATGCGATTTAATACTTGACGGTAGATTATATTTCCACGCTTTTAAAATAGTTTCTCTTTTTATATTTTTACCGGCCACGTCAATCATTTCTCTTAAAAAATCGGACGGTTTTCCTCCCTGCGCCCGGCATTTCCTGAACAACTTATTAAATCTCTCCTCCTGGGATTGACCGTACGTATCTATAAGATATTTTCTTAAGCCGTTATATCTGTTACCCGGTTTCAATGTTTTTATTAAACTTGATGTTTCGCGACTTCTGTCTCTATCCAAATTGTTTACGAGTAACACGAACGCCACGCTCTCGTCCGTGACATTTTGCAGCTTAGCTTGCGTTTCGAACAAGTCGAACCATGTTTCCGGGTCATGCTTCCAGAAGGGAAAATTAATTTGTCGGATCTGCATAAAGTTATTCGGTACTAAAACGTTACCCTGTTGTTCGTTCCGGTTCTGCCATTGCGCGTTATTAAAATTATTCTGCTCAACGCGTGCCGGTATTTGCTCGTGATTGCGCGCACCTTGCGCTCCTAATCTATCATCTTGTTTATCTCGGTTAACCTCTAATGATTCTATTCTTTTAATTAAAACTCCTAATTCTGTCTCGTTATTTTTTTTCATTTTCAACATCTGATTTTTGTAAAAATCCTCTATTCTTTGAGCCTCGCTAGCTCTTAACGCATTGCTATAATTGCTAATTTCCTGACTACCGAGCATTCTATTATTATCAATTTGATTTCTATACGCATCGCGTTCGTTTCTTTTTTGACTTTCTTTCGGCGTACTGCTCGGTACAGTAAATAAAATCTTTTCTATTTCGTTATCCATCATACTATTCGTGGGTATACCGCCGGTCGCCATTTCGTGATCAGAGGTTATGTACTATTAATCAATGGTAAGACTATGCTGTATATCTTAACCGACCCTGATGATATCAATCAGTCCTATATTGACTAGATTAAATAAACAATTAAATACACGAAATAAATAATTTAATTCGACACTATAATAAATAAATTATTGCGATACTATAATAAATAAATAAATAAATAATTACGTTACACTAACAATCAAATTAAACACGAAAATACGCACATAAATAAACAGTTATTGTTTAAAATTACCGTTCAGGGTCACTCGCAATAGGTGTATAGAGCCTACGCAAAACAAAAACATACACAAAATTACGCCGTTAACTATTTACAATTCATGCCCTTATATCGTCCGAACTTTAAAATATTTTGTATTGTGTGCGCAATATACGAACAAAATTAACTTTATTTTATTTCGCGATTCACTAGCATGCGTGACCTCTGCATACCCCTTCGAGAACAATGTAGGAGATACACGAATGTAATGAGTAGATGTGTTCTCTCAGAGGTTATACCTCGGCCCAAACATGCCAGCAAAATTCATTTGTTTTTCTCTTCGACCTTACTAAAACCTTTTATCCGTTCGCGATTTATAAATTACTTACACGATTTGTTATTTTTCACGCGCACACAACACTCAACCTCTAATCACTTTGAATTTAACCGTCGCGTCGGTTTACTTTTCTAACGGTTTCGCGAATTTTCTACGCGTTTCTGTGATTTTTCTCGCGATTTCCCGCACAATCGAGCACTATTTTTCGTTTTTCTTCTTTTCTGTTTTGCCTTTTTCTATGTATATGTATGTGTTTTTCTTTTTGCGCACAGTTCTTACCTTTATTCTTTTTTAGGTTAATTTTTCAACTGTTTTAAAGAAACATTTTTTTTTTTTTTAAGAGAGATAATTCACCTATACTCCCCCCAGTCTACACGTGCATTTCAATACATTAAACCAAAACATTTAATGCTACAAGGCATACAACAACAGGTAATTGGCAAGGCCTCGATTTGTGCCCAAGTAGATGAACAAATTCAATGAGTTGGTTACACATTTCTAAACCTCGCCAAACCCATAATTGCCTCATGACAAAGCAACAACAAAAATATTTTATTCGCACGCTTAGCTGGAAGAAGCCAGCTTCTCACTAACTGTGCGTCTTAGATATTATTTATAATGTTTGTTAGTATTAAATATGTATATATACGCTATTTTCGGCGAATTTGCTTAATATATATAATGTTAGTAACTACTCTCCCGCACAGAGTATCTCACTAGAAAGAAAAAAAGGAAATTAATTACATATATCGATTAACAATTTCTTTGTAATAAAAAATTTTTCTTTAAATATTAAGTATTCTACTCAGCGCGACGCGAGAAATCATAAGTCTAACCTTTATAATGAAAGCGTCGCGTTCACAAAATGACCGCCTTTGCTCTCGACGCCGTGCTGGCCTTCCTTGGCTTCCTGCACCGGACCTTCGCTGCTAGCTGCGCTGCGCTGTCTTCGTCTTCCCGAACGGCTGTCGGGGTCACCACTGTAGTTCCCTGAACTACGGAGAAGCTTGATTGGAAGAGAGAATACTTATCTATTCCGGAGTGGAGAATGCTCTGACTCACTTCGTATCTCTCGTGTAACACATAGGTTACGTTTCTAGTCGCTTACTTGCGCACCGCAGGTTGTGCGTGACGCTTACATGTATATCTCATTCATACATACATACTCTATGTCTGTGTGCCCACAATACTAATATATCAAATATGTGTGAAGAGTGTCGTATTCGTGAATTTGTATTTCAAAAAGATCCAGTAATACAATTTGTTGGGTTAGCTCTATCACGACGTGTAAAGTTTAAAAAACTTATTTGTATAGCACACAATTCGCAAGGGTTTGATTGTCAATTATTATTCAAGTATATCGTAGAAAACCATTGTTCACGGGAGAAATCAACGGTGATTTTAAACGGTTTCAAAATAATTCTGATGCAAATTTCAAGTGTTAAATTTATCGATAGTCTAAATTATTTTCTGCCACTATGTGATTTAAAGCTTACGGGTTGTCAGGTATAGAAAAAGGAACTTTTTCATATTTATTTAACGCAGAAGAAAACCAGTTATATATCGGTCCTTCACCGAGCCTAGACATGTACGGTGTCGATGGTATGAACAGTAAAGAGAGAGAAAAATTTATAGAATGATATATTCGACAGTCAGATACAGGATACATATTTAATTTCCAAGAAGAGATCGTAAAATATTGTAAGCAAGATGTTAAAACACTAAGAGAGACCTGTTTAGAATTTCGAAAAAATTTCATGACGTTTAATGTAGACCCATTCGACGAGTGCACAACCATAGCATCATCATGTATGCGTGTTTCCAGAAAAAAGTTTAAAAAAAAAAATCAAATAGGTGTTATGCCTGTGAGAGGGTACAGAATGGCTGATAATCAATCCATTGAAGCTATACAATGGCTTTATTGAATGGAACAAACGGTTCTACGGTGTCGAATCAAGCATGCAGGGCATGGACGGGAGAGGAGACTTATTGAAGGTATTCTTGTTGGTGGATACGCTCTACTACGAGCAGATGAGGATCATAATGGTACAGCTCTTCAATTTTACGGGTGCTACTGGCATGGATGTCCACGATGTTACAGAATAAATAGAAATGAAACATTATCATCAGGCAAATCGCTTGACCACAGATATGAAAGAACATGTGCTGTATCCTTAAAAATTAAAACAGGCAATTATACACTCATTGAAATATGGGGTTGTGAATTTGAGCGGGAAATTTCACGTAACCGGGAATTGAGAGAATATATAGATGCGAATATCGATATTGTTTATCGTAAACCGCTGGACCCCCGTGATGAATTCTTCGGTGGTAGAATTGGTAACACGGTAAAATTATACGAGTGTGAAGGTGATGAAAAAATTAAATTCGTTGATGTATGTTCACTATATCCATACATTTGTAAACGAGGTAAATATCCTACGAGTCATCCAACGTTATATGTGGGTAATGAAACTCAAACTCTCATAGGGGATAACAACGACATCAGTAACGTTGAAGGTCTTATCATGTGTGATGTAGTCCCACTCAGAAATTTGTATTACCCAGTTTCATCAGTTAAAATGCATGGAAAATTAATTTTTCCTCTTTGCTGTACGTGCTGTGAACAAATGATTCAAATGGACTGTATGCACGATAATACGATAGATCGGATATTACACGGAACATGGGTGTTGGAAGAGTTTAAAAAAGCTGTAGAAATAGAATACGTGATTCAAAACGTTTACGAAATATGGCAATATAAGATGGTACAACATAACCCTGTCACGTGAACAGGTGATATTTTTACCGAGTATATCGATGAATTCTTTAAACAAAAAACCGAAACTTCTGGTTACCCGTCAGAATGTATTACCGAAGATCGTAAGGACCGTTATATAGAAAACTTTGAACGTGAAGAGGGTATTCGTCTAAGTAAAACTGATATAAATTTTAATGCGGGTTTGAGATCGGTTGCTAAACTATGTTTAAACTCGTTATGGGGGAAGCTCGCGCAATGAGAGAATATGGCTAAAGCAGAGGTTGTTATAGAGCCAGCAAGATTGACAGAACTACTTACCAATGCTGAAGTGGTTGTAAACAGTATCATCCCAGTCAATAATCAGGTATTGTACGTGAATTGGCAGTATCAGGATGAAGCTCTCTTGCAGTCACGCACGACAAGTGTTGTAATTGCAGCTTTCACAACAGCACAAGCCTGGCTTAAACTTTTTGATTATTTGAACAAACTACGATCACGTGCACTGTACTACGACACAGACTCCGTTTTCTATGTCAGTAAGAACGACGAACACGATTTGCCGATCGGTACACTGCTTGGTGAACTTACCGATGAATTAGCGAAGAAAGATCGTCTTAAACGTGGTGACGTTGGAATTAACCCGCTTGATGAAGCGTGTCGTGAACATGACATAGCCTACGCCAATAAGAAGTCGACAATTTGTCGTCAAGCTGACCAAATACTAGCAAAGAAAGCTTTTTCTCGGATGCTTGGTAGTAAAACCCCACCCGATGAACGTACAGTTGCAATGATGACTGCTTGTTGTATGGTTAGTAAAATTACTTTTGAAAATTTTTTTTTGCGTATTAAGAAGGCTATAAAATGCAGGAATAAGAAAATAAAGAAAACAAAAGCGTGTATGATTTTGACAAAGAAGCAAACAAAAGGAAAAAAACAAGAATAGTGCAGAAACATTTAAGTAAGCTTTATTTTAGTCCACCAAGACCAGAAGCATATGCGGGGGCTAATAAAATTATAACCTCTGTACGAAAGAAATATCCAGCTCGAAAAGTAATCGACTGGCTCGAGAGGGGCAATGTTCGAAATCGTGATGACGTCTGGGAGGCAAATTTGATGGATATGAGAGCGGTCAAAACTTATAACGATAATTACACTTATATCCTCGTTGTCATCGACGTTTTGAGTAAATACGCATGAGTTTTACCACTCATGGATAAAACTTTAAAAAGTGTGGCCAAAGCATTTGAAAACATTTTGAAAAATAGTGCTAATCGAAAACCCGTGATTTTTCAAACGGACAAGGGGAAAGAATTTCTAGGGAAGGAACTGCAAGAAGTGTTAAAGAAAAATGAAATTTCATTTAGAATAGTGCGGAGTCCTGATATCAAAGCAGCTGTGGTCAAAAGGCTTATAAGAATTATAAAGGAACGGATGTGTCAATATTTTACGCATAAAAACACTCGTCGATACGTTGATATTCTAGAAAAAATTAGAGTCTTACAATCATAGCAAACACTCATCCATCAAGATGGAGCCAGTATCTGTTACGATTTACAACGCTCACAAAGCTCGAAAAAAATTTAGAATCTCGATATGGTTGCTCCAAGTACCGAAAACCTTGATACACCATCGGTGATTTAGTACGGGTCAGTCAAGCAAGAAACGTGTTTAAGAAAGGATACGAGGGTGGATGGACATTAAAACTGTTTAAAATAACTCGTATCTCAGTAGCACGCCAGCCACCTGTATACTTTCTAAAAGATTCAGCTAATGAGGATATTGAAGGGTGTTTCTTCAAACACGAGTTGAGTAGAGTAAAAAAAGATTTAAATAACGCAAGTTTCGAAGTTGAAAAACTTTTTAAAAGTACTGGAAGTGGCCGGAATAAAAAATATTTTGTCAAACGGAAAGGTTACCCCGATAAATTTAATTCCTGGGTTGCAGCCAGCCAAATCGAAAAAACATCATGAAGGATCAATTTTACATTGTACTACCTAGTAATAGTAGTATGCATTATTTCCCTGACAATACTACAACACGGTTCGTTACTCATTTACCACAACAAATATGATTTCAAGGATATTGGAGTGTTGCAGTTTCGGAGATCCGAATCCCTATGACATTTCAACATGTTTCACCAAAGGAAGAGGAAAGATTTGTCTGTGTAAAAAGTATACCACCATCGTCGCTGGGACTAATAAAATTACACTGGTCGTTTTACCCGTTAATTTTATACGTTTAGGTGTTTACAAACATTTAGAAAGTCTCGTGGAGGAGATGAACAATCTGAGCTGTGTAAAAGACCATCTATGTTTCCAGACAGAGCGTGGTGGATACGTATCAATCAGACGCATTTGTTTAACAGAGGAATATACGCCAATTGATCACGTTTTAGAGTTGTCAAGGAATTTGAGAAAAATTCTCGGGTTTAAAACTGGAAAAAATGAAGCTATCAAGGTCGATAAAGAAGAACCCACTATAGCTAATTACCCTGTTAATCTTTCTAATGGGTTACCAACAACTCTAATGGTGTACAGTGACATCTGTGAACCTTATGTTATCGGAGATGTGCAAGGTAAATTATTAAGAGCAGTTTTTTCTCCTCGTTGACTGATAACGCACCTATAGAATTTGTAATATCTGGAAATGGCAAAGATTATTTAGATTTAGCACATACTATGCTTAGCTTGCGCGTTAGCTTATACACCACTGTCGATGAGTATCCTGGAAATATGACTGCAGAACTACTCAATAAAGTGGCACCGGCGAATAATTTTATGCACTTGCTATCCAGCCAATTAGATGTACTATTCAACCAGAAACCTGTGACAGCTCCAAATAATGCTTACGCGTACAGAGCATACATCGAGACACTGTTTAACTATGGCCCTGCTGCTAAAAATTCTCATTTATCAACCATTTTGTGGTGTGACGATACAGCTGGGAAAATGGACGATGTAGGTAGTGAAAACCAAGGACTTGTAAAGCGGCGTGAATATTTAGGCGCAAAAAAAACTGTAGATCTTGTCTATACTACAACATCCACTACACATCGGTATTTAAATGCAGATGTGTTTAATCAAGAAAAGTTATTACTAAACGGCGTTAAAGTAAGAGTTTGTTTAGTGCGCTCTCAAGATGGTTTTTGTCTCATGGATCCTTCAGGAAACTTTGCCGTACATACAGAATAGCTAATCTTTCGGTTAGACGAGTGAAAATTAAGCCAGGTATGCTATTAGCACACGCAAAAGCACTTTCTAAAGCTACAGCTTAATACCCTCTCACAAGAGTTGAAGTGAAAGCTGCAACAATACATAGCAGTATACATAATGAAACTCTAGATAATATTATTTTAGGACAGTTACCTGAAAGAATAATCATAGGGTTTGTTCAAAACAAGGTGTTTAATGGAGACCGAATGGTCAATCCGTTCAATTTTGATCATTTTAACATCAATTTTCTATGTTTGTTTGTTGATGGTGTTCAAATACCTTCAAAACCATTACAACCTGATTTTAAAGTGAAAAAGTTATACGCTGATGCATATTATACTTTATTCAGTGGTACAGGTGTCCAATTTCTCAATGAGGGAAATAAAATTACTCGTTAGTCATATCCAAATGGTTTCTGTCTGTTTGCATTTGATATAACACCCGATTTATCGGCAAATGAATGTACTCATTGAAATTTAATAAAACATAGAAGTGTTAGAGTCGATGTCAGATTTAGCGAACCTCTGACAGACACCGTCAATTGTATAATTTAGGCAGAATACGATAACATTTTAGAGATTGGCGCATCGCGACAAACAGTTGTAGATTTTAATGGGTAAAGCTATCAATAGATGGCACCTACAAATTTTATCGGATGAAAAGACATCACCGTTACTCCTCAGTATAGCTTTATTCGTTACATTAGTCAGAAAAAAAGTTAAATCATGGATGGAGTCGTGGATATTCAGTGCTTAAAAGATAGCAATAACAGAGTTGTTTCAAAAGAAGTCGCCATCGTGATGGCACGGAGAAAGCTCTCCACCAAACGTTGCGTGATCTTACTCGGAAAGTTAGAAAAATTTACGTGAGAGGTAAACAAAAGTGGTAAATTTTATACGGTATTACAGCGCGAGAAATTATAAATTTAGAATCAAATAAAGATTGTCCGTCATTTAATCAGCTACCCTGGTTAAATAAGTATTGTCTCAATCACGCTGTAAAGACATCTCATCTAAAATATACGTGCGCTTTAAACAATGCGTACTGTTTAAAAAAATGGTTATCTTTACGAGATTTGGTGCGTGATTCTGTTTTTGTGTTTCAACCAACGACGCTTCTTTGCGATGAACAGCCTGGAGATAATGGAAATTTTGAAAAGTCCCACTCTGTAGGAGTGTAGCCAGCAGATCAAAATCCAAAGGTGTGGACGAAATCGACAGCAATTGTAGTGAACACTGATGGTCATACAAAACCCGGAACGCATTGGATCTGTATGTACGTTAACCGTAGTGGTACAGCTTTGTATTTTGATAGTTATAGAATGCCGCCTTTGATACCAGATTATATTAACCGTCTACGTCGTAATTGTAATAGATTCCGTTGGAATACGGTACAATTACAGAGTGAAACATCTGATGAGTGCGGCCAATTTTGTATCATGTTCTTGGATAACATGACATTTGGATTGGGTTTCGAGAAATTTCTCAAAAATTTTTCTACTGATTTAGTAAAAAACGATGCTGTAGCCAGAAATTATGTACTGTAACGGTCATTTTGTCCGTTACAAAAAAAAAAGAATTAGCTTTTAATTTACTATGAATCATAGCTAAGTCTTTGAAGTTAATTTCATGCGAAGTTGCTGAAACTATAAGAGATTTACTAAATATTATACAGCAACCTCCGATAGTGCTAGCTAGTCAAACTATTGATAAGCGACAAAATCTTATGTGATATACTTGTCGCTTACTGCACTCACTGCGTCTCTCTCTCTTTCTCTCTTACCTGATCAAGAGACGCGTGGCCGGTAGCGCAGTTTTCCTTTGTGAGGCAAGTTCCAAAATACGTTATATTAAAATATATGATATTACGTAACTAAATAATTTATAACTGCTCACAAGGACCGCGGAGGCGTCGGGGTAAGCAACGAGAAATATATTTTATGCTAAATATAGTCAGGCAATATAAATTAATATGAAGCACGATTTAATAGAAAACAAGATTAATTTATTATAAGAAAAATATAAATACAAAGATAAAATATGAATTAAACGAAAATGAAATAATATAATATGTGAAATATAATGTACGCGTCTAATGAGAGAGCAGACAAAGGGAGAGCGCGTCGCGAACTAAATAGTACTCGCTTATGACGCTGATCGGTTATATAACTAATGATACCAATATACCTGAACAAGTATCTCTCGAGGAAGAGACACTTGGATATCGCACAGTATATTTATACTTACAGTAACGCGCTGGCCAGCTTACACTAATTACCTACGTGCACGTAGACGCCGCTCGTTCGTTACCGTAACTTCTTCCCTGTACGTAACCAATACGTAGATGCTCTATAGTAGGTCGGTGGAAGACGTCTCTTCCTGATCCTTGAATTTCGCTGAGCTCTACCAACGTGGTTGCCTGGACGTAGATCGGTGGAATCCTATACACGCCGATCAACGTATTTGCTGGCACTTAATGGCAGACTCGCGAAAAGCGGTCGAACAAAACTATACAGAAAGAATTTCTGAGAGTTACAACTAGCCAATATAATATAATACGCTAGTCGATATAAATTAACGACTTTTATTAAAGACAACGTTTCGCCCTATCAATTGCGAACTTAGTCTAACATATTATAAGACCACGTGGTGAAATATTTTTACAAGCACAGCGTGGCTTAGGTTTCGTGTTAACGCAACGGTAGCCGGAAACTCTCTGAAGCGCCTCGTGGCCGGCGAGCTTCTCTCTCGCGTGCCGGTCGTCAAGATACACACTTCTTTACTCGTCGTAGACTAGATATATGTCCGAGCGTCTATCCTATTTTAATACCTAAGCGCGCAAGATTCAAACACGGTAGAATACCGTTACAGTACCGTTCAAACATGCTGACGACAACTTTTCTGGAAATGGTTGTTGTATGATATGATGTTTTCAAAAGTGTTGTGGTAAGCTGTCGTTATTGTAACCTGATACTTTCTTGTCGCAAAAATCATGTTCGTTACCAAGAATATAGTGAGATCAGTGTTCGAGGAATTTAATGATTCTATTGTTCGTTTCTTAGAAAACAATACTGCAGCTGCAAGCCACGTGTCGATCAGACATGTTGTCGATAACTTTTCTAGGAATGATTGTTACTTTCTTCTCGCAAAGTAACGCTCGCCAAAAAAATAATGAGGTCAGAGTTCGAGGAATTCAATAACAATTTTTTTGCTGATTCGGTAGAAAATAATACTGCAGCTGCAAGACACGTGTTCATTAAAAATGCTGACGATAGCTTTTCTGGGGAGAGCACGTTCGTTACAAAGAAGTAGTGAGAGTGTATTTTCTTAGTCATCACCTTATTCCCCCACTGTCTCTTATGTTAAGCCTTTATATAACGAGATTATATTCATCAACATGACAGTCATTCAGTCGACCTTCGTATCGGAGCAAGCTATTAGGAAAAAAGGAAAAAAATTGCGCATTAGAAGAAGAACTTTACACAGCCCATCTTTAATTCTTTCTACAGTTTGAACAAGTCATTCACGAAAAAAATTTTAGTTGGTCTTGAATATAATAAACTACGAGATGGTGAATTTTATCATTCCGATTTTCAAGGAATAGCCTTCACTACAGATACGTGGAACGAGTTTAAGCTTACTTCGGTGATACTGAAAAATATTTCGATGGTAATGCTGATGATTTGATGGAGCAAAAAGTGTACGGAACTGGCTGGATTCTGAGGTATACTAGAAGCCATACTGATAGAGTCATTGAAATTGGAGAAAATTTCACCCCTACTTCTGGTCTGGTCAGAAGGTATCGACAAAGCATTGTTATGAAAAAGGTGACTTTCGAGTATTTACAAGGCATTGCATCCTGCGTAGACGATAGGATTAAATATTTAACCACGCTTGTTAGAGGTGTTAGTGTGTGTGCAGGAGAGATCGTTGATCATGTAGAAAAATTGTGAGGTGTTCGATATGGATCCCAAATAGATGAATATTGTGCGGGCTTTGTGAAACGAGCTGTACTTGAGTGTGATGATGATATAATTGCGTCGTTAATTACAAGTGTGGAAAATGAAATAAAAGAACCTGAAAATTGTATTTTTACAACCGAAATTATTCGTGTATTTCACGAAATCACAGCGCTTCATATTGATTCAATTGTAGCTGCGTTAAATTATCTTGTAGTTGTAAAATAATTATAAGCGTATTTACTATATTTATGAAATAATAGTATACACTATACTTATAAAATAAGTTTTGTTCACAATACATATACTATAATTGTATCCACTATATATTTTATAAAACAATAAACGAAAAAATATAAATTATACTCACCATCTTCTTCTTTCTTGACCAATATGAGGTGCAACATCCTAATAAAGTCGTTTTTTTTTAAATTTGTAAAATATTTCATTAACGACTTATTTAAGTTAAGACTATTAAGACGTCATAATGACTCACTCAGCTCCTGACACTCACTCAGAGGTCATTCACCTCTGGGGAGGGGTGAGAAGTGGGGGTTTGTTGTGACACTCCATAGTAGTGCCTATACTATTTATGTCTATTGTTGCGTCGCAACATATTCCTTCTAGGAATTATAATTTTTCTTAAGACAACATCGACTTGAACTAACATGTAATGTGTAGTGGGATGAGAGGTGGCAGCACATCGTTGTTAGTCCAACGAAAATTCTTTTTCAAGTAACGAGCGCGCCGCGGCTCATTCAATTGCTTTTAGTTCATCAACCGAACAACATTCCGCATCGTAATTCTTGAATCATTCAATAAATCTTTGTGAAATAAATTTGATAGTTTCCTTAGCTTTCTCATCAAAAGCTAGCTATTTTCATTTTTTATACATCAGTGTCAAACAATTGAAGTGAATTAGATTGCGTAATTTCACCTAATTCATTACCACCGTGTGCACACGCGATAACCGGGCACCAAGCCTAAAACAAACGAACTCAATTCAAGGCACGGTCCCTGATCGTTGCCATTGCTTTTATATCAATCAAGCGAAATTATCATAAAATTTGCGTTAACAACAGCGTATCGTGTACGAAGTGATATGATAATATTTCTTACCTAATCTTATGTTCAGTGTTGTGTTTTTTGATTGATAAAAGGGTTTTTTATGCCTTGAATGGCTGTTTTTCTTAAATCGTGTTTAAATTTATTTTAAATTCCCTTTTTATTCTCATCGATACATATATATTTAAACAAAGTAAATTTAGTGAAATCTAGTTAAAGAAAAGTGTGAATTTGTTGTCCAATGCATTTATAGTAAAATCAAATATCTAACATAAAATTAAAAGGTTTAATAATTTTAGATAAAGAAAAAAATAAATTTTAGCTAACATGAATTCTCATTAAAGTAACAAATGAATTTTTAGAAATTTCATCATTTTAGTGTAATGGCTAGTTACAATTATTAATTTATTATTCGCCTAACGTCGCGCTTTTATATTATTCGAGCCTAAGCTTGTGCTTGAGGGCTCAGGTTCTCTATTTTAATTCGCGTAATGGATGATTGGAGGAAATAAGGAATGTTTTGGAAAAGGAAGGAAAGAGAACTCCTGTACTTCGTACTGGTGTCCTCTATTGGGATAGGAGTAAAGCGGTTATAAGCCGTCCTTGATCATTGGGCTACAAGAGACACCGTTAGCCAACCTATCATAAGAAAGAATGGCTTTCAGCACTCTTGAGCTTGTAGAGCAGTACGGCTCTGCTTACTCAAATCTCTATTAGGTTAAATTCTCTTCGAGCTTCTGCATTTAGCCAACCGGTTCTCACCTATGGCTTCGTGCATCTAGCTTTCGGAGAAGATAGAAAAAGATCAGTTTAAGTAAATGTAAAAACTATCTTTTAGTTTCACTTACTTTTTATTAACTTTTGGTGCCTTCTTACAGCGATCCAAAAAGCCTTGAAAAATGATTGAAATTTTCAAAGAGAAAATTGAAATAATGTCTTAAACTTTATTTAAGTTTAAGTTTTGAAAACGTAATGTCTCAAAGACTTATAAAAAATTTGAATAGAAAAATGTAAAGTCTCAAGGACTTATAAAATTTTGAAAGGAAAAATTAAGTCTTGAAGACTTCTAAAACTTTACAAAAGAAAGTTTGAATGAAAATATTCCAAGTTCAAAAGGTACTTAGAATTTTTATAAAAGGTAAGGACCTTAAAACACTTGAATGTAACTCAAGGTCTGTAGTCGATTAGCTGTGAGGCTATTCGACCATGAACTAGTTGAAAACTGAGTTACCTTTGGTTATTATTTAGGAGCTTATTTACTCTGAATTGCTTCAAAATTATCTATCATTTCCCATGGCTTTTCCTTAACCCATTAACGGGCAAAACGAGAATTTCGCGCACGCAATTTCAAGTAAACGATCCGAATAGAAAATGGAGTTTATTCCCTTCCAGAGTCACTTCCATACGGTTTTTGGGGTCACTCTTTCAGAATTTGAGATTAATTTTTCATGAAACCTTAAAGTATCCTATTATTTTTTAGTTTTTTTTATAAAAAAGGCTGAATTTTTGTAAACTTTTTTTTTTCGAAGTCGATTATTTTGTTGTTATTACTTTCAAATGATCATATAACCACCAAAAATCGTGCAAAAAATGTCTGGTGTTTCTGAAAATATAGTTCTGGATTTCTTTAGGTGAATTTGAGGCATTTATTGGAATCATAATTTTCACAACTTACAATAAAAGAATGTCTCAAAGGGACTATTGGTCAGGTGATCCACATCTTAGAGCTGAACTAATAGCTAATATAATGGGTTATAAAAAATTCCAAAAAAGTAAAATCATCACTGAAGTACTGCAAGTCTAACGATATAAATCATGATGATAAAATCTGGCGTGTGAACCCAGTGTTGCGTATATTTAAGAAAAATTGTCGTCAGTTTGGAGTTTTTTCATCTGCATTATCTGTTGATGAAATGATGCTGAAATTTTACGGAAGGTCTAATTTGAGGCAGTTCATAAAAGGAAAACCAATTAGATTCGGGATTAAAATGTGGGCTTTATGTAGTTCAAATGGCTATCTTTATGATTGTGATATTTACTGTGGGAAAAACTCTAACCAAAACAATGTTTTGAGTAACATTGCCATGGGTAGTCGCGTCGTAGTTGAAATGTTGCAAGTTTTTCTTCAAACGATAACTCCACGTAGACATTTAAGAAAATATCATGTTTATTTTGATAATTTGTTTACTTCTCCTGATTTATTAATTCATTCAGAGGAACTTGGATTACGCGCCACAGGAACAGTGAGACAAAATAGGGTTACCGTGAATAATGAAATTTCAAAGAAATCTGAGAGAGAAAGTTACAAAGTACTACACGACAAAAATAGTGGTATAAATTTTGTCACGATCATGGATTCAAAACCAGTTTCCATTCTATCTACAGCAGCTGGAGTAACTCCGCAAGTTCCTGTTCAACGATATAGTAGAGAAAAAAAAGGCAACCTCTTGTTTCCAAACGCTTTTTCTCTGTACAATATGTTTATGGGTGGCGTTGATGATCAACATTGGAATCACGTTTTGCCAATCATCAGATCGAAAAGATGGACATGGGTCATTTTTATTAGAATGATCCAATCATCTATCACGAATGCTCTTGTTTTATATAACATAACGCATAACAAAAATCAGAAAATTAAGACAAAAAATATAGCATTGGCTGTAGCTAAAGAATATCTTAATAAAAAAAAATCTTTAAAACCACATACACATGAGATAAAAGTAAAACCAATGAAGTATTGCTCCAGCGAAAACTGTAAGATAAGGACAACCAAATTCTGTGTTTAGTGTAAAAAGTACTTTTGTAACATGTGTTTGCAAAAAAATCTATGATATTATTGAATAACTTTATGAAAAACAAAGAACAAAAATTGTAAAAATAAAAAACAAAGATAAAAATTGAAAATGTACAAAAAAATACGAGAAAAATTTAAAAATTGTAAAAACAAAAAAAATTATAAAATTGAGAAAATACAAAAAAAAAAAATGAAAAAAAATAAAAAAATGATTCGCGATGATCGTTTACCTCCACGCGGTGCGAATATATTCGTCCAGCAGTGTATCTAACGAAAAACTGATTTTTCAAAATATGGTCAGAATCCAAAATTCTAAAAATGGCTCAAAACATTCTAGGAAAATTCACATATATTTTTTGACTGATTCTAAGCATTTTTCGTTTTATAAAATTATTTTGTAAAACAATTGCTTTTTGAGTAAAAAATTCTCAAAATTTTTTATGAGACCACTGGACAAAAATGGCTATTTTTTAAGAACCAGAGCAGAAAAAAACATACAGAACCATGTTTCAGAAACACCAGACATTTTTTGCACGATTTTTGGTGGTTATATGATTATTCGAAAGCAGTAACAACAAAATAATCGACTTCGAAAAGAAAAGTTTACAAAAATTCAGTCTTTTTTATAAAAAAAACTAAAAAATAATAGGATACTTCAAGGTTTCAAGAAAAATTAATCTCAAATTCTGAAAGAGTGACCCCAAAAACCCTATGGAAGTGACTCTGGAAGGGAATAAACTCTATTTTCTATTCGGATCGTTTACTTGAAATTGTGTGCGCGAAATTCTCGTTTTGCCCGTTAATAGGTTAAGGATGCATAGGTAAGACAGAGAAAGAGAACAGAGATTAGGCCGAGAAGAAAATTCTCATTGGTTCCTCCCTTATCTTTTCTCTGGCCCTTACATTTTTTTTTAAATCTTACTTACTAAATAAATTGTGTTTTATTCTTTATTCTAATAAAAATTTATTAGAATTATTCTAATGAAATGAAAATAATAAAAAATTAAGGTTTAAACAAATATAAAAAAAAATGTTAAAATTTAAAATATAACAAGCAAATATCAAGTGAATGAAATATTTAAAATAAATGATTTTTCCTTTAAAAAGGAAATGTATAGAAATTATTAAAATTATTACATGTTTCAGAAGAAAGAAAATTATTTAATATTTCAGTTTGTACAAAGAGGCGTGCAGATATAAGAAAAGGTAAAAACGGACACTACGCTTAAAAAATCTTAACACCCCAGTAAACGTATATTTGTAGAATATGTATAAAAAGGCATGCTATCGTTTGGGATTTTTATAATTTTTAAAAAATCTAAAACAAAAGCGAAAAATAATATAAAAAATAATCAAAGGTTAAAATTGATGATAGGGGTAATGTACAGCAAATTCTTAAATATAAAATATAAGTATTAATTAAAATAAGATGTAAAATTTATCAGTAAAAATTAAATTCTGGTTAATTATAATTAACTGTAAGAAAGTAAAATTTTGAAATATAAAATTTATTTAAGATATATTAACGCACTTAATACTAAATCCTCCTTAAGAAGGGGCCGAACTATCTGTCTCTGTCTAATAGCGTTTCTCATTATTTATATAAACACTATCCTTTACAACAAGAAAAAAATAGCAGCCCCCGCTAGATATTAGTATAATTAGTAAATTTTGTAATAACAATCAAATTTTTTACCGCATAGTTTTTGACTAATTAGAGACCTACTAGCCATCTAAAATATAACCTATCTTATTTTGGTAGGTCTCTAATTACTCAAAAACTACGCAATAAAAAAATTTGTTTGTTATTACAAAATTTACTTATTATACTAATATCTAGCAGGGGGGTTATTCACTAACTTTTTAACGATAACGATTGACTTAACGTTTCGACGTCGAAAAGCGTTAAGGACTCTACTTTTTCAAGTAATCAATAAACACATATGAAAAAATGTTTTAGCTTATTATTAAATCTTTTACAACAGACATTTACAAAATAAATATTCAAAATTAAAAGAATTTCAAACAATTATTACATTAAAATAAACATGATTACAAAAAAAATTGTTTAAGTTTTTGACATATTTATACGCAAATAAATTATAATTTTACTAATTTTTTTGTAGATTTATATTAGATCTTGTATTATGAAAGCTTAAGTAATATTTTATAACTTATTTAATTTTATATGCTAATAATTATATATCCAAAATAATAATTAGAAAAAATATTATGATCCACTCATTTTAAATCCCAATACAGAAAAAAAGGATTTTTAACAACATTTGCCTTAAAACACACAACACGTAACATTCATATTAGAAATATATCTGTATTCATGTTTCTATTATATATTCTTCTAACTCAACATTATCCAAGCCAACATTTTTATTTTGAAAGACGAAATTTTAAAAACTAATATTTTTAAGTTCAGCAGCAAACTTAACAATTCAATCGAGAAACTGTAGTTGATGCTATAAAATATAAAATGCAAATTTAGATTAATATATAATTTTATTGAAAAACGTTTTTTATTGGTGATAAGATAAGTTTATTTAAAACAATATTTATATTATTTTTTCTGTTCGTTTTTATTAAAGTACATATAAGTCACTTTAAAACCTGCAGATCCAATTGAATTTTAAATTATACACAATTTACCATTTAATCATGTATGATTACAAATAATTTTTATGATCACTAATGTAAATAATAATAAAATAATGTTCCCTTTATATATATATATATATATATATATAGGTATATACATACACTGACAGAAAAGATATCTCGATTCTCTTAGATATAACTTAAAATCTGTGAAGCAAGAAATTAATTCAAACATCTAGTTACCTACATCTAAGAAATTATTATTCCATTTGAATGATCAAATCAAGTCGGAGTAATTCTTTTGTTTCTAGAAATCTTTTCTGTCAATGCATATACATATGTTATGCATAATATAACGTTTTACAATTTAACGTACGATTTACAACCGAGCTTCAAATTGGTTGTAAAATTTGTCGATAAAATCGACTTAGCGCTTCAGTTTAGAACATTTTCGTCGTTACGTCAACATGATCTCTGATAACGTTCGCGATATTCGATAGTATTTGCTGAAAAATGATTACTGCGCATGCGCGCGTCGGCGTTAAGCTTGCCGTTAGACGTTACGATATTACTGAATAAGCCCCCAGGGGCTGCTATTTTTTTCTTGTTATACCGAATAGTGTTTACATAAATGATGAAAAACGCTATTAGACAAAGACAGATGGTTCGGCCCCTTCTTAAAATCTATTTCCTTAAATTTACAATAATCTATTTAACGGATTAAGCGCATAAAATCAATTAAGTCTAAAAACATTATTAAAAAGACAAGAGATGGATGCTTATAAAAATTAGTTAAAGAGTACCCCCCGTTAAGATAGGTAAAATGCCCTCCCTCATATATTTTAAAACTAATATTTTTTCTTGTTTTTATAGTAATTAAGATTAGGTTTTGTTATATTTATAGTTTCCTAACACATACCCTAACCTCAACATAACCTAAAAATCACTTTTTTTATAAAATTTTTTTTTTATCTGGAAGGATGAATGATATTAATCCCGCGAAAATCATATGACTAGGACTTAGCACTCTCTTTTACTGTGATTTTTTGCGAGTCCTAGAAAGCAGTTTTTCTAACCTAAAAATAACATTTAAATCATAAAATCTCCGTAACTTTGCTCTGGGAGGGGCTACAAGTAATTTTCTGGGCTTAAAATTTGTATTTTTAAAAAACAAATAAAGTTTATGATGACCAAAAATTCGATTCTGGCATGGCGCCATGGCGAAAAACTCGAAAAACCATTTTTCATAGGTTTTCTGTCGGTTATTGGTCTCTAGCAACTCACAAATCATTTTTAAAGAAAAAAAATAGCTTCATTGAATTCTACATGAAAAAATACATTGAAAATATGCATAATAACTTTAGGAATACTTGGATGCTGTTACAAAACAATTAAAAAAATAAAATAATTCTAAAATTATTACATAGCTACTTTGCGTCGTTGCTGCATTTTATGTTTTTATGACTTTGGTCATCTCTTTAGAGTCTCAAAGCTACTCTTCAATGTATTCATAGGCAAATTATGTCCACTACACCCGAAAAACAGAGACAAATACTAGACAGATAACGTTAACTCCTATATATACATATATATATATATATATATATATATATATATATATATATAGGAGTTATAGTTATCTGTCTAGTATTTGTCTCTGTTTTGCAAGTACAGTGGACGTCATTTGCCTATGAATACATTGAATAGTAGCTTTGAGACTCTAAAGAGATGACCAAAGTCATAAAACATAAAATGCAGCAACGATGCAAAGTAGATATGTAATAATTTCAGAATTATTTAATTTTTTTAATTGTTTTGTAACAGCATCCAAGTATTCCTAAAGTAATCATGCACATTTTCAATGTATTTTTTCACGTAGAAACCAATGAAGCTATGTTTTTTCTAAAAATGATTTGTGAGTTGCTAGAGACCAATAACCGACAGAAAACCTATGAAAAATGGTTTTTCGAGTTTTTCGCCATGGCGCCATGCCAGAATCGAATTTTTGGTCATCATAAATTGTATTTGTTTTTTAAAAATACAAATTTTAAGCTCAGAAAATTACTTGTAGCCCCTCCCTGAGCAAAGTTACGAAGATTTTATGATTTAAATGTTATTTTTAGGTTAGAAAAACTGCTTTCTAGGACTCGCAAAAAATCACAGTAAAAGAGAGTGCTAAGTCCTAGTCATATGATTTTCGTGGATTAATATCATTCATCCTTCCAGATAAAAAAAAATTTTATAAAAAAGTGATTTTTAGGTTATGTTGAGGTTAGGGTATGTGTTAGGAAACTATAAATATAACAAAACCTAATCTTAATTACTATAAAAACAAGAAAAAATATTAGTTTTGAAATATATGAGGGAGGGCATTTTACCTATCTTAACGGGGGGTACTCTTTAAAAGGTGATATTTGTTATTATTATTATTATTCCATCTTTTGTCTTTATTAATACTTTGATTAAATTTTAGGAAAAATATTTTAATAAGAAAATTATTAATAAATTTTAGTTTAGAATAATTTTTAAAGAAAAAGAAACATGATTTATCGTATTTTTCATGCTCTTTCTTTTTCTTTATCTCTTACTCACACCCCTTATCATTAAAAAATTTTTAGTTGTTACCTTCACTTAAGGTATTTTAATCTTAAGAACAAACATACAAATTTATTCGTGTTCTCAAGAGAAAATAACAACTAGATACAAGGCGAAAATAGATGCGTAAGAGAGAAAAGGAAAGAAAAAGATAATAGGATGACTGCTCATCGATTTATTACCCGTGAGAAATTTCTGTACGCTTTATACTTAAAATATTTTCTTAAAGCTAAAGCTAAGTGAAAGAAAAAAAAATTTTTAATTTATTAATTGCTGATATTACATTAGAGTAAATTAAAATTTTATTGGTGTAGCCCACGCTACATTTTGGTGCCTACTTTGTTAGGTTTGAATTCACGAATAATATGACGTCACGATGTGCAAGTCATAACGTGTAGAAAAAAACGATTCGACAAATTCCAATAATCAGTCAATAAGCCAACGAAGTTCTACATCATGACTGCCATCGTCCCAACAACAGGAGCCCTCAGCTTCGACGACATCAACATAGGAAACACAAATATAAGTCATTTCATTATTATTTGTCAAAACAAAAGTAAAGTTAAAAATTAGTTTTTTTTTCAATAACCTTATTTAACGTATATCATTTAGTTCATTTTGTTGTTTGAATTTTTCTTAACGATAAAAAATACATATTTACAAATTCAATTTATTTTATTCATTTAACAAGCAATAAAGTAAAATTTCAATTTAGCTTTTTATTTACTTCCATAAACTAACAAGGAGAGTACTCGATCTTCGGGAAACGGATTAGGCTGAAACCGCAAAATATGATTTTTTGATGAAAAAAATAAACCTGTTTTTTTTCTTTGAATAAGCCCTATAGACGTAGATATAGACATTTTTTCAAAAATACAATAAAAAGGAGCGTTAATAAGATCCTGAATAACCAAACAACTAAGACTCTTACAAAATAATAATAAAAAATTAAGTAAAATACAGAATAATTGCTTTAGTCACAGGTCTCCTTAACAGAAAGAAAGTCTGCCCGCGCTAACGAAAAATTCTACGCGTATCATTTGATTCCAAAATACTTATAATTCACTAAAATCGAAGGCATAAAATCGGAACTGCTGCTTTTTACGAGATTTTCAAGAATAAGGTTTACAAAAATAGTGAACATATTTAAATTTTACAAATGTATATTATACTTCCAGACATACATACGCATGCCCTTACGCACACACACGTATGCATGTATGTGTGTGCGCGTGTGTTAGTGTATGATTGATTAACAGTGTTAATTTAAGAAATGAAAAAACACAATCTTTTTAACGAATAGCAACTTTTTTATTTGTAAAATATGATATTTTATATAAAAAATATTATTTAGGATATATAATTGATATTTAAATAAATAACATTTTATAATGAAATATATAAATCAAATTTTGATTTACAAAGAACTGAACATATGAGAATGAAAAAATATATTTAAGACCAGGCCGGAGTAGAATCTGATACCGACCGAGTAACAATTGAGTTTTTTGTTATTTAGTCAAGTATTGATCGGTGTATCTTCAAATTGAAGGTTAAGCGCAAAAGATATTATTATTATTATGAACATCTATGCACAAGAAAAAAAAATTCTATCGCTTTGTTTTTGAGAAAAGTAAGGAACGCCGAAGTAAAAGTTTATGTTTATAATATTTTCACGTTATAATTTATAGAAATAAGATTAAGTTTCTAAATTAAATTTTTAGTATTAAGAGGCGGTCGGAACCATGGTGACGCTGCGGTCAGGTGAGAGAAAAATATAAAATATTTTTTATACAGTAATTTAAAATTTACTGAAACAATAATATACTTTTAATCTTGTCATTTCCTCTAGCCATATATATGTAGAATAATTATTAATATTAATCTTGTTTGAAAAGTCTAAAATATTGTTATAAAGTGAAAAATGCGGCGTGAGGTAGAGCCGATGTAAATATCAGTATACATCATTCTTTATTATTGCTACCTCTGTCGCACTAAAGGAAGGTGCACGCATGTTTACATCGGTCCTACGTTGCATCGTATTTTTCGCTTTATAACAATATTTTAGACTTTTCAAACAAGATAAGTATTAATAATTATTCTACATATATATGGTTAGAGGAAATGACAACATTAAAAGTATATTGTCGTCTCAGAAACTTGTAAATAGCTGTATAAAAAATATTTAATAGATTTCTCTCACCTGACCGCAGCGCCACCCTATATGTAGCGGCGAATAGACCCGACTGCCTCTTAAATGAGTTTCGTTAAAATTTTCGGTAAGAACATTGTTTTTCCATTTCTTAAATTAACACTTTCAATCATATACTAACACACATACCTGCAAATGTGTGTGTGTATGTAAGCGCGCGCGCGTAGGTGTGCATATGTGTGTTTGGAAGTATTATATACATAAATATAAATTAAGGGCAAAGTTCAATAAGTTGACTATTTTTGTAAATCTTTTTCTTGAAAATCTCGTAAAAAGCAGCAGTTCCGATTTTATGCCTTTGATTTTAGTGAATTATAAGTATTTTGGAATCAAATGATACGCGTAGAATTTTTCGTTAGCGCGGGCAGACTTTTTTTCTGTTAAGGAGACCTGTGTAGTTTAATCTTTGTGGCACTAAAACAGCTTCTGTGGTTTAAAAGTTGTGCCTCATTGAAAATTACTACATATTTGTTAATATTTTCAGTGTATGTAACATATTATCAATTTTTTACGCTATTTTATTAGCATATTTTAAATGCTTGTAACTTTTGAACCATTGAAGATTTTTTAATGCAACAGACCTTAAATTGAAACATTTAATCTGTTCTTGATTTTATGTTTGATACATTTTTTTATAAGAGTCTTAGTTGTTTGTTATTCAAGATCTTATAAATGCTCCTTTTTATTATATTTTCGAAAACATGTCTATATCTCCGTTTATGGGGCCTATTCAAAGAAAAGAAAAAACATGGGTTCATTTTTTTTTTCATCAGAAAATCGTATCTTGCAGTTTGAGCCAAATCTGTTTCCCGAAGTTTGGGTACTCTCCTTGTATTTTTTATTTTTAAAAGACAATTTTAATTAATGTAACATCATTTTGATTTTATTCAATCAAATAATATTAACTTGAATTTGACTTAGAAAAGCTTATAAATTAGTCTTTATAATTGTTTAACAATTAAATATTAATTGTAAATATATATATATATATATATATATATATATATATATATATATATATATATATATATATATATGGGACATTTCACACTAACTGGAAGGGCAAACAAATAAAAATTGCTGAAACTCTAAGAATATATTCTGTTTGTTACCCAAAATATGTAAAAAAATTTTCTCTAGATATCTCTAGATTCTCTAAAGGATCTAGATTGAAAGTATCAAGAGCTATAGATCTTTAAAATTTGAAAATTTTTCATAATTTTTGTAAAAGTTTCAACTTTATCATTTTTTTTCTGAAAATCCTGATGTTTAAGAGGAAAATTCATAAGAATATCTCTTGTTATGAATGAAGAGGAGAGTTAGCATGATTTTTCACAGACCTAAATTGTGAAGTTTTCTATTGGTTCTTATGTGTATTACATGGTAATTGAAATTACTCATTGTTCGCTACTTCAGAAATTGCTTTTCACAGGCCTATATTTTCTGTTTTACATGAACTTTTCAATAAATTTTTGATCATATAAGTCAGAGCCATCAATAAAGAGTGATGACAGTTTAAAATATATATTTTTATGTATGATTTATTATTTATATTGAATATAAATATATATTTTCAAGTATGATTTTTTTTCATATTGAAAATAAATCATACATAAAAATATATATTTTAAACTGTCATTATTCCTTATTGACTAACATATTCTAAAATTTATTTTTTGACACTCCGTGCGAGAAGCTCGATTTCACGCACGCTGTACAAAGTGACACGTGCGAAAATGGAGCTTCTCACACGTCGTGTCAAAAAATAGTGTTCGATACTCGTGCGATGAAGTGATTTCTTACTCGTGTGACCTTTTCACCCTCGCTTCGCTCGGGCGCAAACCGCCACACGAGTAAAAAATCACTTTATCGCACTAGTACCGAAATATACTATTAAAGTTCATGTAAAATAGAAAAAAATAGACCCGCGAAAAGCAATTTCCGAAGTGGCGAACAATGAGTAATTTCAATTACCATGTAATACATATAAGAAATAATAGAAAATTTCAAAATTCAGGTCTGTAAAAAATCATGCTAATTCTCCTCTTTATTTTTAACAAAAGATATTCTTATGAATTTCCCTTTGAAATATCAGGATTTTCAGAAAAAAATGTTAGAGTTGAAACTTTTACAAAAATTTTGAAAAATTTCAAGGATCTATAGCTCTTGATATTTTCAATCTAGATCCTTAAAATTTTTTTTACATATTTTGGGTAACAAACAGAATATATTCTCAGAGTTTCAGCAATTTTTATTATTTTGCTCTTCTAGGTGGTGTGAAATGTTCCATATATACACCGAGAGACTTTTGCACCATAAAAGATTAGATTGCGTTTTAGAAACGCTCTACAAGGTGGCGCAAATGCACAATATTTTTGGAATATGCAAGATAAATATCGATGCGGCGCCACCTTGCGCTGTGTTTTACGATTAATGCACGAAAAAAAGTGATGCATGCATTATAAATGTAAGGCAATACATATGATTTACGTAGCAAAAGGCATTACTTTTTCTAGTGAGGGCGCGCATCAAGTTTATTGAGGCAAAAGTCTTTCCGTGTATATAGAAGCCTAGGTTATATTCAACGATTACAAAAATTTTAGTCAGCTAACAAGAAGTTAGTAGACAGGTGGTAAATCCAAAGAAAGGTGTTGATAGCAAATGTCAAACAGAAAATAGACATTTCTTGGAAAAACAGAGTATGCTACAAATTGCCAGAAGTGAGACTTAAAAATAAAATTTTCGCACTTTAGTAAATTCAAGATTCGAATTTAATTAAAATCATTCAAATATCTAATCAAATTAGTTTGTTCAAATTTAAAATTAAATTTAACTATTTATTGTTTATTTTAGTCAATCTAAGTAACGTTTTATTTACAAAGTAAAAGTACCAAACAACTTAAATTCAAAATAGTTATTTTCAGTTCGTAAAATCATTCTCTTAATTTTCATGATAAAATCAGTTTTTAATTTCTTTTAGTTTAATTTTTTGACAAGTCAAATCTTAAAAAACTTGATTATTTTTAATTTAACATTCGGGCTTATAAATATTAGTCTACACAGTCTCAATTGAAAGTCTCATAGTAAGAGTTAGATAGTCGAACCACTGAAGGGGGCGCCGTGTCCACGCCGCGAAGCATGGAAGAAAGTCCATCGCGACGGCAGTAACGGATTTTTTGCTGTGTTTAAGCTGCTTGCGGGGCAAAGAACAGACGCTGTCCTTTGGCCGCGGGTAGGCTAGCAAGGAAGCACCTAGCAGTATGAAGTTGAATATTTAAAGGTATTGTCAATTAAGGAAATCAGACAGAATGTCGAAGGAAGAGATAACAAGGGTGATCGCAGCGGCGACACAAGAATATGGGGTTTTTAAAGAGAAAATGAAGGAGCTGACAGAATATCTAGAAACAGCAAATCCTAGCCCATTTAATGTAGAAGCAAGAGTAAAAGATCTTTCCATCTATTATATACAGTGTCAAAGACGACCACGCATTTCTCGGTTGTTAATTATAGGGTTTTAAAGAAGTAATATTACGATATCATAACGACCGCTAATATCCTAATTCAATTAACACAGACAGGCAATTTAATTGCCAACACGACATTAAACACGAGTAATATTACTGTAACACAACATCATGCGCCCAAATTAGTTGACATTAAAATCACAACTTTCGATGGCAAATGTGATCAGTGGTTGGCATTCATAAATCGATTCACGGCACTAGCCCATTCGAGAACCGATCTCAGCGATTTCGTTAAACATACACAACTGTTAAATTTTCTCACTGGTTCAGCCAAACTTAAAATCATAACGTTCGAACCAAGTTCTGAAAATTATTCTAAAGCTTGGAAGGTGCTCACAGATGCGTTTGACCATAAACGACTTATTATAGTTGACCATTTAACTGCGCTGATAGATTTACCCAAGGTTTTAACACCTACGATAGGTTTTTCAAAACTTCTCGATACGATTCATCAACATTTCACAATACTTCCTCGAACAGATTTTAAGAACTTCAGCTTCAATGGAACATTTAGTCATCAGGACGGCTGAACGATGTTTACCAAAGGTAACGCTGAGCAGATGGCAAGAAAAACTCGATATCGATCAACCTCCTACTTTGTACGAATTTTGTTTGTTTTTACAGGCTAACATTTTTAATTTACAAGGAGTTGAGCACTCAACCACCGAAGCAGGCAATAAGGCAGATTTGAAACGAAAATTCAAACCCATAATAGATAGGGAACATAACAAAACAGCTTGGGTCAAAAGTAGTTCTTTTATGATTTCAAGCTCTAACACACACAGAGACAGCTGTCTCAGATGCGGAGAGGCTCACAGGGTGTATATGGGTAATTCTTTCATACTTTTAAAAATCATGTTACTGCGTCATTTCTCCTAAATATGAGATAGCACATCTTGTTAGCAAATGTTCACTGATTTATTGAGTTATTAGAAACTAATTTTGTTATATTTTTAATGATAATTAGACGTGTCATTTTATGGCGGATGGGGAAAAGAGGTTTTTTTTTGAAATTTAAATGTTACCAGGCCATGTAAAATGATAAATTACCGCTATAAAAAAAATGACTACTGCTTTTTTGATTTGAAATTCACACCAAAGCTTTATCTATACACATACTTTTGGAAAATCAAGAGCATGGGTGTGTGCCTGTTAACAAAAGTACTTTCTGAAAGGTTATTAAAATGTTACCAAAAATTTATATATTTTACTTTTTTCTGGAAAATACGATGCTGTAAAAAAGACTATTCAGCGGTGACATTTTAAACTACATCAAAAGGTAATATTTAGAATCACAAAGAGAAATTTTTTTATTAGGAACGTGTGCCTAGTGTAGATAAAGTTCTTTGTTCGTTTGAAATTATACTTAAAAAACGTGACTCACTTTTGAAAATAGGTTTTTATCCACTAATATGAAAACCTAAGCTTTGATTCACCTTTTCTCTGTTGTGAACTTTGTAATTTACTATTTTATAATACTCAATGTAATCTTTAAGTTGCTTTTGAAGTATTATTTCGAGTATTCTGGAAATCATTGAATTTTTCCCGGCTATTAAATTTTCCAAATTTACATCGATTACCTAGTTTCTATCAATGTTTTAATTCTAAAGAGTTTAAACTTTAAAAAGCTCAGTTTTAGTATGTATTTAATAGCTTACACCTAGAACGTTGAGTTGAATCATCACTGAAGTTTCTAGATTTTAAATTTAAAATTTTTAGATTTAATGTTTATTAAATAAACTAAAATATTTGGTTAAAAGGAATATAAGTATTTTTATTCGAAAACATAAACTACACAAATCCATGTCAAATTTCATACCCTAAGATTGACAATTTTAGCAAAAATAAATTGATATTCCACTCACTTATGATTTGTAATCAGGAATCCCAAAAGCCATTGGGTAACTAATATCACTCAATTTTAATACCCGAATCGCCAAAAATGAATTTTCCAAAAAAATTGGCATTTCTGGCATATTTTATTTATTACAAAAAATTTTGTAATTATTAATGTAAATTGCGTATTTAAATATTTTCTGTAACATATTAAACATGTAAAAATGAAAAAGCTCAATAGAAAATGATCTATTATAGCCCAAAATACTTAAAAAACTGATCTGAGATATGTAAAATATTATACCTGGGTGTGATAATAATGAATATATTTAAATGTCTTATATTAAAAAAAGCTATCTTCAAAAGTGAGTAATGCGATTTTTTCTTTTATTATCATTTTAATATATCAACATTTAAAAAAAATTTGATACATGTGTCTTCAATTTTTTTTAATTTATTGAAAGTAAATTTTAACACTATGAAAAATTTACTCGAAAATCTGTCTTTTGATGTTTGTTAATAAGACTACCCTTAAAAGTGAGTAACACGATTTTTTTTTTCATTATAATACGTCAACATTCAGAGAAAATTAGTTTTATGCGTGTGCCTGTATTTTTTTTTTTTTTAATTTGTTGCAGGTGAAATTTTAACATTATGAAAGATTTACCCATATGTGTCCTCAAATTTTGAAATTGAACACGCAACAGCGATGGTACTTCGTGAAAGTCAATAAACTTTGTCGAAATTGTTTTGGTAACCATTCAATGCTTTATCTTACCAGGAGAGTGTCTGAGTTGTGGGTCACAGATCTTGTTTAAACTTTGAGATAAGTATTTAGGTACCAAAATATGAGTAAACACACAGCGGTACGGTCTAACGCTTCAAAAAACTGTAGTTGTGGACAATTATAGTCTTATTTTAAGAAAAATATAAAAAAAGAACTCCTAATTGAAGTGTAAATTATTCTGTCTCGAAATGTCTTTAATAAATCCACAATAACTAAAATGAAAGCAGAGAAAGCATAACTTTAGTTCTAATTATTATTTTTTAATTCGGAAACCAGCAAATTAAAGCTTGCTTTTTCTGCTTTTATTTTAGTTATTGTGGATTCATTAAAGACATATTTAGACAGAATTATTTACACTTTAATTAGGAATTCTTTTTTCATATTTTTCTAAAAATAAGACTATAATCGTCCATAACTTCAATTTTTCGAATTTAAATACTTATCCTAAAGTTTCATCAAGATCTGTGACCCGCAACTCAGACACTCTCCTGGTTAGTAAGAACAGATGTAAAAAGTGTGATCGTACGCACTACACTTTATTATACAATGATAAAGAAACACAGGTAAAACAAGAAACAGCGTTTTCACCAGGAGTTGAAAACAATCCAATTCATCAAGTACCTGCCTAGAACATTATCAATACGTTGCTATAACCCATCCAATAAGTTCTAGCTTAATGACAACAGCGGTTGTTGAAATTTTAAATGCGAGCAAAGGTTTCGTTGTGGCACGCGCCTTAGTTGATTCTTGTTCTACAGTTAACTTAATCACAGAAAACTTTGCATACACTCTGCGTTTGTCTGAAGAAACATGTTCTATTAACATCGAAGCAGTAAATGGTTTACGTACGGTTCCTAATAACTACATTCGCGTCACGTTTTATTCAACTTACAACACATCACATTATACGTTTAATTTTTCGATAATACCTCATATAGCAGACGACATGTCCAACGAAGCTTTCCCTCGCAACTTATTTAAAATTTCTAAAACGATTTGATTAGCTGACCCTCAACTTTACTTACCTATACCAGTAGACGATTTATTTGCATCTAACATTGCTCTATCAATTTTAACAGTAGGGCAAATCCAACTATATAACGAGAAAGCAGAAACTTTTCTACGAGCCAGTAAACTGCTCTTGCGCGATTTTTATGTAAATGATTTGGTATCTAGAGCAGAGTCACTTGAGAAAATAGTTAAAATTAGAGACGAAGGTATCGGGTTATTAGCTTGTGGGGGTCTTATTATTAGAAAATGGGCTTCAAATTCATGAAAGGACATTAGACAGTATAGAGAAAAAATATTTTAATTTAGAAACCGGTTCAAAAAACTTTAGGAATTGTGTGGGACTTTTAATTAGATTATTTTAAATATAATGTACAATCAATTAATTCAAACATCAATCCTAGAAGAGAAATTTACTGTTCGAAATCTCAATAACATACGATCCCCTTGGATTAGCAGCTCTAATATCCTTATATGCAAAGGTATCCGTCCAAATCTGTTGAAAGGCGAAGATGACTTGAGACGAGCCGTTACCTGATGACATCTGCAGCAAATAGAAGGCGTTCACTAATCGATTATTATTTTTGAAACAGGTTTCGTTCTCTAGATATCCGTTGATTTCAAACCCAATTAACGTAGAAATTCATGAGCTCTGCGATGCTTGCTTGCATGGTTACGGAGCTTGTTTATACATCAGATCTCAAGATAGGCAGTGAAACGTGCACGTTCAATTAATATTTAATAAATCAAGAGTAGTCCCCCTCAACGGTCTCACTATACCAATGTTAGAACTATGCGCAGCGTCAATTCTGAAAAAACTATAAATCGAGGTAAAAGATCAACTCGATTTTGCGATAGATAAAACTGTTTTTTGGTCAGATTCGACGATAGTATTAGCATGCTTAAAAAAAACTTCTCATTTATTAAGACCTTTTGAGTCACATAGAGTCGCAGATATTCAGACATTAGATAATCAAGTTAGTTGGATGTATGTAAATTCCAACGACAATCCCGCGGACGCTTTGTCGCACGGCCAACTACCCGCAGAGCTCTTTAATAATTTTTTATGGGCATCGGGAGTTCTATGGTTAAAGCTCAACGAAAGTAGCTGGCCTCGTCTAACGAAGGTATTGGTGGCTGATCTACCTGAAACACAGGAAACAAACTGCTCGCTATCAGCCTCACCGGGCAGTGACGTTTATTCCAAATTCTCCAATTTAGAACGATGCATTAGAGTTATAGCTTATATGTTGCACTGGAAAGACAAAGAATAAAAAAATACAAGTTGCATAGACATACAATCAGTTGATAATAGGTAGACTATATCTCCATTAGCAGTTTGAAAATTAATCGGATCAGAACGTAAACTTATTTTACTCATTTTTGGGGGTTTTTGGGAAGCAGCTGTCAAGAGTTTCTAACATCATTTAAAAAAAGTCTTAAAAGACTAAAAACTCACCTATGAACAAATTAATACCTTGTTGATTAAAATGAAAGCGATTTTGAACTCGAGACCATTGTATGCTCTTTCAGTTAATCCCAACGATACTCTACTAATCACACCTGCTCATCTCCTTATAGGTAAACCTTTCAATTTCTTACCAGAACAAAATTTTTGTTCAGGTCCAGATAACCTAATTTATCTACATACAACGTTCTGAAAAGAGCCAGACAAGATTTTTGGAAAAAATGGTACAAAGAATATCTTAACGAGCTTCGAATTATACAAAAATGGCACGCATCAACAGCCGAAATAAAACCAGGTTCAATTGTTATTTTAATAGATGACGTTAACACTTGTGCCAGATGGCCATTAGGTGTCATAGTCGGGATCTTCCCTGGGAACGATGGCATTAACAGAGTTGCGTTAATCAAGACTGCGAGCGGCATTTCTAAGCGAAATATTACGCAACTTTGACTGTTGCCCGTTTAGCAATCATGTGATGACACTTGCGATAAATGTAAATTTTAGATTATGTATGGGAAAGGATTCGTTTGTGGGCATCCTTTTGTTTTTAGCTCATAATTTTTTACCAATTGTATATTTTTTGGACTTATAGGTGTCTATAGAAAGATGAAGACCTTAACTAACTATCAACAAAGGGACAAAATTGATTCCGTCAAATAGAATAATTTTTTTTGTTAACTTAAATTGTTGGTGTTAAGATATTGGTTGCAATCCATATTGCATCACAAGGTAGGAATAAATTCCTACTGAATAAATGTGCATTACACTCAGCTCCATTGATTCACTTTGATTTGTAATTCATTTGAAAAAGTATCCATAAGTATAAATAAATTGTTGTGATTTTTTTTCAAGCACAGAAGAATTAATTTGCTTACAGCACAAAGCCGACGCGTTTGTTCGCTTCAATATTTGGCATAAAAAAACGTGCTGTCATAATGCATAAATAACATTTGTGAGAAAAACCTCATCTGCTTTTCGTCAATAGAAACGCAGGGGTGTTCACAACCAAACCATGCCTACAACCGAACCTCTTCCCCTATGATTTGGGCGTTACAAATTTAATAATATAGACGCTACGATTCGATTAATTTACATTCATCATACTCACAGCTTGCGCCCGGAGTATGTTGCGTTGAAACATATTCCTTCTAGGAATTATAATTTTTCTTGAAACAACATCGACTCGAACTAACATGGGATGTATAGTGAGGTTAGAGGTGGCAGCACATCGTTGTTAGTCTAACGAAAATTTTCCCTCGAGTAACGAGCGTGCGCGTGCAAGTGCGCCGTGACTCATTCAATTGCTTTTAGTTCGTCAACTGAGCAACACTCCTCATCGTAATTCTTGAATCATTAAATAAATCTGTGTAGAATAAATTTGATTGTTGCCGTAGCTTTCTCATCAAAAGCTAACTATTTTTATTTTTGATACATCAGTATCAAACAATTTAAGTGAATTAGATTGCGTGATTTCACCTAATTCATTACCGCCGAGTGCACACGCGATAATCAGGCACCAAGCCTAAAACAAACAAACTCAATTTGAGGCACGGTCCCTGATCGTCGCCTTTCCTTTCACATCAATCAAGCGAAATTACCATAAAATTTGCGTTAACAACAGCGTTTTGTGTACAAAGTGATGTCATATTATTTCTTAACTAATCTTGTGTTCAGCTTTGTGTTCTTATGATTAGTAAAAGGGTTTTTTATGCCTTGAATGGCTCTTTTTTTAAATTGTCTTTAAATTTATTTTAAATTTCCATTTATTCTCACCAATACATAAACATTTAAACAAAGTAAATTTAGTGAAATCTAGTTAAAGAAAAGTGTGAATTTGTTGTTCAGTGCATTTATAGTAAAATCAAATATCTAACATAAAATTAAACGGAGTTGCTATTTGTACGACAGAGTTTACGTTTAGTTCCAATCTAGGGAATTTTATGTACTACATTTTTTTTCATTTTCCTATAATAACTTTAGCTACCTTCAGAGCGGTCGTGACTACATTCGGTTCCTTGCTTCAAACTGTGAAAATATAATTGAAATAAATAATTTCAAAATTATTTTGAAGTTTGTAGTTTTTTTTGCTAAACTATGTTGACGTACAATTTTTAAAATTTAATTTTATATATTTATTGATAAAAATATCGGATAGTCTAGGGGGACATAATAGCGTACGCGAAATAATTTTCTTTAGCCTTAATAAAAGAAAATCTTTCGCATGCGCGAATTTTGTTGAGAAAATTTTCGCGTATGCTTAATTGCACTTTAGCGTACGCCAAAATATTTATTAATTCAACTAAACTAAATTTTTCACGTGCGCCGGATAACCAACAAGTTCTGTATATAACGATTTTTATATATATTTCTTGTGATTAACGTGTTATTTGTACTATATACTGTCAATAACCACCCGCGAAGTGCGCCGGATAACGAGAAAATTCTATATATAACTCCTCCCCCCCTACCCCCCTGGTTTTAATACATCTGGTTGTCAAATAGATCCACCCCAACCCCGTCTGGTTTTAATATATTTCAGTGTCAAATTCCCCCCCCCACCTCCTCTAGTTTTTATACATCTGATTGTTTTGCTTGTGGAAGAGACAATTTTATGGATATTATTTTATAATTATTAAGCAATATTATCAACATTATTATTAATAACATTAAAATAATAATTATAACATCGAAGTAATGAAAAATATTTAAAATATTAAAAAAAAAAATTGTTTAATTAATTATTTCATAATGAATAAAATATTTTTTCTATTGTAATTTATTTTGTTTGTTTTTATTATTTTTATATTGTTTACAACTAATTAATTCATTTTCAATCGTTTTAAAATATTAAGTTTTAATTTTTTATAATTTTTGATTTTTTTAATGACATTTTCAAATTGGCTCCTTTTACCGCTTTTTCCATTTGAGCCCTCTGAAGGTGGCAGCTTTTTGTGATCAATAGATATATATATGTCATATGTTCAGTACAAATCCCTAGGCTTCGTGACTATCATTTTATAGGTTATATTATTGTAATCTGTTTTTTATTTAACATTATTAAATAAATATTACGCTATTCATTTATGTGAAATCATGTTTTTTGTTGATTATGTGTACGCAAGAATCAGTTAAAAAGCGGACTAATTTCATCATTTTTACGACTTTTTTTTGTTAAAAAACTAAATCTGTCGTGCAAATAACAACAACCAAAATTAAAACGTCGAATAATTTTAGATAAAGGAAAAAAAAAATTTTTTAGCGAACATAAATTCTCATTAAAGTAACGGATAAATTTTTAAAAATTTTACCATTTTAGAGTAAATTAAAATTTTATTGGTGTAGTCCACGCAACATCTATAATTATGAATTCATATTTATGATTTGTCTAGATGGAAGTAAAATTTCTCATAAAAAAGTAAACATTTCAAAGAAAATTTACTTATGATTTGCGAGAAATTTATTAAGAATGCGGGAAATGAATAATATTCCTTTATATTACTCTGAAATTCGTATTAAATATAATGATTGAAAATTACAATTATTCTATTAGATTGGATTTACTGTCGAAGTTACATTATATTTCCCTCTAAATAATTTATACTTATATAAAATTTACATAATATTTTGAATAAACTATAAAAATGATAATCACATATTTAACATGATTTTAAACTATAAATAAAAAGTTTACATTAATTACGTTTACGTTAATTAGTTGAGAATTGGCTGAGAAAGTCTACGGCAAGTACTAAAACTGTCAAAAATCAAGTTTTCGACAACTCAAACAAATTTAAAACATCGGATGCCGTTTTTTAAAATTATTATTAGATTAAAGTCTTATATTTAATATATAGATAAGGTGAAAAGGAGTTTTATTAATTATCATTAAAAAAAAAATTATGACTACATTTGAATTTTTTTTCAGGCTTTAACTCAGTCCTGATACCTTCAACAGTTTTTAAATGAAATTACTGTAAATATCTGTGAATAACTATAAATGATTGTAAATAATGCAATCGTTAGAAATAAATGAAAATAATTATATTTATGTTCTATTTACAACAAAATTTTCTGAATAATTAAATATACATATATGTATATATATATATATATATATATATATATATATATATATATATATTTAATAATTTTGTATTTGGAATAGTAATAAAATAAATGTTTTGTTGAATTGCTTTTAAAAATTATAATATTATATAAATATGTATTTAATTATTCAGAAAAGTTTGTTGTAAATAGAACATAAATATTATTATTTTCAGTTATTTATAATGATTGCATTATTTACCATTATTTATAGTTATCCACAGATATTTACAGTATTTACTGTTGAAAGTATCAGGACGGATTTTAAACCTGAAAAAAAATTCAAATATAGTCATAATTTGTTTTTTAAATGATTTTAATTAATAAAAATTTGTTTTATTTTAAATATATATCAAATATAAGACTTTGATCCATTAATAATTTTAAAATTTATTGTTACTATTTAATTTTCAATATTTAAAATTTCTTTAATCTCAACTATTTCGAATTGCTAACCATTGAGCAAGTTGAGTATCACTGGTTTGTACGATTTTAATTTCAAAATTTTGGTTGTGAGCACCACTGACAAAGTTGAGTGTCACTGCTGAATTTTGTTTTAAATTATAATTTTATTTTAAATCTATATGATAAAATTTTATAAACTTATTAAAGGCTAAATCCACTTTATTTGATTCGTTTGTTTACATTCGCTAACCTAAGCTTGGTGTTTGGAATGCTTGTCATTTATTTTATATTCGAAATAATTTGAAAATGACTACTTTTATATCTGTTTAAATTTTGACACTTATATAATTTATATTATCTTGAACATTCCTTTTTCAAATTTTCATCATTCTCAATTCATTTCCTTGAGTTTCACATGAAATTTTTCTCGCTTTTTGTGAACATATTTAATTGCTTGTCTAATTGTTCTATGTTTATTTCATTGTTTATTATTTTCACATGAGTGAAATCGATACCCTTGGTTTGTGTATTAATCGTCTTATCCATTCTCGTGAATACTTTTTTGAGTTCGCTCGCTTCTGTTATGAAATATTTCTTTTTGTTATTATCTTTTTGGCTTTTCTCTATTTCTATTTCAATCTTTTCAGTTATTTTTGCAATTTGTTCATTTTTATTGTTATGTTTTTCTTTTGATTTCAAGATTCAACCTACTGCGTTAAGTTTACTCATTTGTTTTAATTTTTAATAAATATTTACAAGTTATAGTTATGTAACTCTTTGAAGTGAAGAGAGATTTTGTTTCTAAAGTTGTGCTATTCCAGTGGAATATTTCATAAACATTACATGTGATATTCCATAAAATATTCCAGAAATCTTCCGTGAATATTTCATGGGATGTTTCGAAAAAGTTTTTGAACATTCCTTTGAAATATCCCATAAATATTCCTGAAAGCTTTCAATGGAAGATTCAACTGAAATATTTTGAAATATTCCGTAAAGACTTTCTAGAATCTGCATGTAAGGTTCCATTGAAATATTGCTGTGTGAGCTATAACTTTTGAACTAGGCAAGACTTTCTGATGCAATAAAGTTTAAATAAAATTATTAAACTTATACACTCTTTTATCTTTTTTTATATTTTTCTGTTTTTGTTTTTTGGTTAATCAAGTTTTCATTAGCGCTTCTTATTAGTATTTTTTTCGAAAAATGGCTTCATCCTAGTCTCTGGGTTTATTAGACGAAAAGGAAGAACCCAGGTTCATAAAAAAAAAGAGAGAGAGAGAGAGAGAGAGAGAGAGAGAGAGAGAGAGAGAGAGAGAGAGAGAGAGAGAGAGAGAGAGAGAGAGAGAGAGAGAGAGAGAGAGAGAGAGAGAGAGAGAGAGAGAGAGAGAGAGAGAGAGAGAGAGAGAGAGAGAGAGAGAGAGAGAGAGAGAGAGAGAGAGAGAGAGAGAGAGAGAGAGAGAGAGAGAGAGAGAGAGAGAGAGAGAGAGAGAGAGAGAGAGAGAGAGAGAGAGAGAGAGAGAGAGAGAGAGAGAGAGAGAGAGAGAGAGAGAGAGAGAGAGAGAGAGAGAGAGAGAGAGAGAGAGAGAGAGAGAGAGAGAGAGAGAGAGAGAGAGAGAGAGAGAGAGAGAGAGAGAGAGATTATTTTGCAAAAATGCAGACTAAAAAGAGTTTAACAGTTAGCGCCACGATCGAACGGAAAGGAAACGTAAAAATAAGTGTCTCAAAGAGAATCCTCATACCGACATAGAGTTCTAAATTATGAATTTTAATAAAAATTTTAAAATTCATGACTAAAATTCGTAGGAGTGGCACATTCTTAACATGCCAAAGAATTTATTGCAACGTTAAAAGACAATATAAGGGTAAAAATAAAGGCATAAACTGCTTAATATGATCAACTTTTCAATGTAGTTACAAATAATCGTATTATGCAATTTTTGTCTTCATTTTCACTGTTATTCTGTCTTTTAACGTTGCAATAAATTCTTTATAATATTAAGAATGTGCCTTTTATATGAATTTTAGTCAAAAATAGTTAAATTTTTATTAAAATGCATAATTCAAATGCAGATAAGGTAGATCTCTGTGCTGGTATGAGGACACCCCTTTAACGGGTCTTATACTAAAGTTTACAAATAAATTTATTTTTATTGTTTTCCTTTAATTTAAATGTAAGTAAAAATTCTAAGACAGGATAACTACAAATATCATGATAAAAATTTTTTTTTTTTTCATGCAAAAAACAATGTTAGATAATTTATATCAGACACCTCATGGCAGTAAATATGATTAAATATAAAAAAAATTCTTTTTAAAAAAAATTAATTAAGTGAATTTGTTTGTGAAAAAAAAATTTTTGAAGTAATAAAGTGAAATTTTTTTTCTCATTAATTAAAATGTAGAATGATCGAGGGTTTAGGATAAGCAGGGTAATTGCTGCTATGATAGTATAAAATCTTATTATTGCTTGTTTTCAAAATTAACTATTTTTACGGTTTTAAAAAGGGTTGGTAAACAGAGAAACCAAATATGACACAAAAGGTTATTTTAAACTAAAAATACCAAAAATAACGTATTATTTTAAAAACAATTTTATAACGCTGCAACCATTTTATAAAATAAATTTATACCTGATTCCTTTAGAAAATATTATTTAATCAGTATTTACATAAAAAATTTAATCCTTCGATCTAACATTGAAACATAGAATTTAATATATTTGCAAACATTTTTAACCAAGAATTTAGTAAAATTTAAATATATATTTATACAAATTTTTATAAATTAAATAGCTGACGTTAACAATAAATGCAATAATAAAAAATGAATTAAAATTATAAACCACGTTTTCAATATTAGAAATAAAATATAGTATACTTTTCATAAAACGTAACAATGTCAGTCTTGCCCTTTACGCATACTTAAAGAAGGGTATAAAATCTTTGGAAGTTTGCAATATTCGCTCTTGAGGGTAATATAAGATATTTAACAGATGGTCATAAACAAAATTCACAGAGTGTTATTTTTCTTTTTCTTTTGTAAAAGAAAGAAAAATATAATAACACATAGCTGAAAAAGCAAGATATGCTAAAAGAACTGATTACCCACAAACTAGTTATTATTTAAAATTGATCGGTGTAAGTAATATCCTGCTGCTTGCCTGGAAGTTTCATAATCATTTTTTTTCTCTCTCTTTTTTCTTCGTAAAACCCTGAAATTTTAAAAAGTTTTCTTTTCTTTTCCTTTTTTGGAATTTTTGTTAAATTTTGCAATTTTATTTAATCTTACTATTTTGAAAGTTTTTCGGTTTAATGATTCTCTTCAATATTTCAAGTAAAAATGGGGAATAAAATATAAAATATCCAACCATTATGAGTGTAATTGAATAGAGTTTCTTTTGTTATTTGAAATAGTGAATAAGCAATTCTATGATAATTATTTAATGAGTTTATTAATATTTCTATAAAAACCAAAAAAACAATTTTTTACATATTTCTAAACAAAATTATTCAGTAAATCGAATAAAGTTAAAAGCAGGGCTTCAAGGGTCTTACTACCTCAGTGACGCGATAACCACGTGACTTCCATTCGTGCTATGTGCTGTAACCTTCCTCACTTTTTCCCGGTTAATTTATTATTTATTTAGATGGTTCTTTCCTAATAACGCGTTAAAGGATCGTTAAATAGCTAGCGCGCCATGCCTAGCTATTGCAGACCCTGTATTTCCTTTTATTATTGTTAAAGTCGTTTATAGCTAGGACGCCTTGCCTAGCTATAGCGGACTTTTAAGATATGTTGGTTAGTACTATTTAGGTTTACTATGTGAAAAGCCCGTTATTATTAAGGACCAAATGCCTTAATATTCGGGACTTTACACCGGGTTAATTGGATGAGGGTTTATCTTGGAAAAGCTCTTTATTAATAACTTAAATTGAATCAATTTACAATGTAAGAACTAAGAATAATCTCGCGCTTAATAAAGAAATACTTGCTTGTAGCACGTGTCAGGCCATTCGCCACTTGTGCTACGAGCAAGCGTGTCTTCACACCAAGAGAGCTGATCCAAGAGTGACGAGAGTCACGAGCTCCTCGCACTGCTTGCATCAGCTCTCTTAGGTCTCTCTCCGACTCTTCTATCTTAATAGAAGAGAGGGAGAGTCGCCGTATATTTTCAGCGGTACTTACACATGCAAGCGTGTGTACGTATATATGCGCGCTTGCATGTACAACCACTTCGGTCTTCTTGGGTGTTTGCGCGCGCATCTACCAGTATCGTACGGTTTCAGGGCCGTACATACTTGGGCGCTCACATAGCCCCTCAAAATTAAAATTGATTTTGCATCTTAATTTATTAATTTACTGCAAAAAATCCATTTTATTTTTATAAACGCGACCATTACGAAGATGCGCGCTCAAACACCCAATTACGCACTTATTCACTATATTGGTGTTGAGGTTAGCCCCCCTGAAATAAAATAAGATTCTTTTGCATAATAAAAATAACGAATTATATTTTTCTTTTTGGATTACAATTTCAATAAACATCTAAGAACGCATTTTTTATTTATTTTTTTTCTCATATTTAATATTTGGAACAAAACTAAATTTTCTTTTTATATGATCAACCAAAAGCAAATGCAGTTTTACATAATACTTTTTTAATTTAACTTAAATTTTTCTTTTTTAGTCCTTTTTATATAACATTAAAATTAAATTTTCTTTTTATTCATAATTAAACCTAATGAAAATTGACTTATAAACGTTAAAATTTTTATATAAATTTTTTCTTTTCTGTTGACAACTTATACTTACAAATCTTTTCAAGTTTAACATTAATTTGAAAAAAAAAATTTTTATTTTAATTGTTTCAATATTTAATTGTTATTTCCTTTTTTTTTTTTTTTTTTTATTAAATTTCAATTACACCTTTTTTCTTTTTTACTCAAAAAATATAAAAATCTCTTCTTTTTTATAATTAAACCTAACGAAACACATTTTTCTTTTATTCTTTAATTTTTTCACTTAACTAAACTTTAATTTTTCCCTATTTATTACTTTTGTTGTTTTTCTTTTCAATTTAACTTAAACACTGTTTTTTATTTTTACTACTAAATATATTTTTGTTTAAATTTTTGTTAATTGACAAACGAAAATTTCTTTTTCTTCTTTATTTTTGTTTGAACTGTATTTTTTTATTGTGTTTTATTTTTTACACTTAACTGTCACTATACTATTTCATATTTACACTTTTTTTTGCTTCTTGTTCTTTCTTTCTTTTTCTTCCAACCACACATTAATTTCTTCTTCTTCTTTTTCTAAATCATCTCTGCATGTGCTTATTCCTTTTTCTAGTTTTTTGTGTTCTATCAATTTCCATCCTGCGTAATAAATTTTTATTTTTTGTCCTGTTTTTGTTGTTATATCTTTTATATACTTTTCTTCTTCTTCTTTTTTGTTTTCTATTTTCCTTTTTCTTGTTTCTTTTTTCATTTTCTTTTCCCAATTTTTTTCTTGTGGTGTGTTTGTTGTTTTATTTATTTTATCATTTATAGTGTGATAATAATATCCAGGATCTGCGAAATCCATTGGTTTTGGCTGGACAAATTGAGATGTGCTGGGGTACATCACCCTGCCTAAATTGCTGCTACGCATCTCCGGATCGCTGTCCCATTCGCACTCAATTAATTTATTTTTAATTTTTTGTTTAGTTACTGACGCGCTAACGTGTTTAACGTTAAAATAACGCATCGTTCGTGCGCTGTTCTCGCGTTGTCGTGTAGCCATTGCAACCCTTTTTTCTTTTAACGATGCGACTAATGTGACGCCTTGACAAACAATAAAGTGTCTCGTAAATTTTTCTTCCAAAATTTTTACTTATTTTTTGACTGTATCTATGTGTGCGTGTATACGTATATTTGTCGCACCTATGGTAGTACATCTTCGGTCTTTGCCTTTGACCTTTAGTGTACTACTATTGCAAATACGCATGCTACAGTATATACGCGTTATTTTTCTATGTTTTTCGCATTCCAATGCTTAGTATTTATTTTAAAATATTATTTCTTTTTTTTTAAAATAATATTTTAGCTAAAGTACTTTTAGAACTCTTTTAACTGTTCTATATGGGACTTTTCACGTTTATGTCTTTTCAATTGCAATTAATTAGATTTATTTATTTTTTTTTTTTTTTAGTTAATTTAATCATTAGGCTCGTAGAACGGTTTCAGGTGTTCTATATGGAACTTTCCACGTTCTACGGCTTTTTCATTGGTTAATAAATATGTATCTGGTGTAATGATGTTTTTTATGATATATGGACCTTCATATATCTCAAAAAATTTTGCGATTTTATCATCATCTGCACTTGATACGTTTAATGATTTTAGCAGTACTTTATCATTTAAATTAAATTGATAATGAGTACTTTTTGCATTTGTTGCGTTTGCTCTATTTTTTATTTTCTTATGCATTTTATTTCTATGATAGAAAATTTTTCTATCATATGGTACCTCAGTATTTTCTAATTTAAAATACTTTTCCCATATTCTAGTTGGTTTTTTGCCCATATGTAATTCAGTTGGCGTAAAACCTGTTGTTTCATGGGTAGTTTCGTTCATTATGCTTTGAATTTTTTGCATATATGACGCCCATGATTTATGTGAATTATTCACATAAGTTCTGAAGAATCTACCTAATTCACGATGAATTCTTTCCACGATATTGCTCTGTGGGTGTCTGATGCTTGAAAAGATGTTTTTAACATTTTCATCATCTAGCTTTTTTATCCATTTTTTGGACGTAAATTGTGTCCCATGGTCGGTCATTATTGATTGTGGTTTGCCATAATTTGGCACATAATCATTAAATATTTTTCTAATTGTTGTTAATGTATTTGCCTTTTTAATGGGATACATTACAACGTATTTAGAAAATACATCTATAGTTGTTGAAATATACTTAACGCCTCCTATAGATGGTAATGGACCATAAAAATCAATCGGTAGTATTTCATTTTTTTCGTTTACTATGATTGGCTGCATTTCTGCATTATATTTTACTGTTAAATATTTTGTCTTTTGACAAGTAATGCATGATTTCAGAATTTGATATACATGCTTTTTTAATTTAGGAGCTGTGAAGCTTTCTATTAACAATTTATACGTTTTTTTTGGACCAATGTGCCCATAAAAATCGTGTATTTCTATTATTAATTCTGATAATAGTGATTCAGGTATTATTATTTTTAATCCTGATTCATCTATTTTATATTAAAAAACATTTTCAAATTTATAATGATTTTGTATTTTATCATTTTTTAATTCGTTTAATTTTTTTCTTATTTTGATGCAATATGCATCATTTTTTTGCGCTTTTTTAAAGCTTTTTAACAATTTTTCTAATTGTTTACTTATTTTTACTTTATTTCTGATATTCGCAATTAATACTTCATTTTCATCATCTTTTGCGTTATCAGATGTTTGTCTGCTTAAAAAATCTGCAGCAACATTTATTTTTCCAGGTATATGCTCTGGTTTGATATTAAAATCTTGGATTGATAGGGCCCATCTTCTCAATCTATAATTGTTAAATTTACATTTATTTAAAAATGTAATAGCCTCATGGTCAGTTCTTACGATTATTTCTTTGGCACCTCTCAGATATGTGTCAAGCTTATGTAATGACCATACGACAGCTAATAGTTCTTTTTCAGTAGTAAAATAATTTAATTCACTACCTTTTAATGTTCTGCTAATAAAGCAGACAATATTTTCATGATTATAGTCATCTAATTGTGACAAAATTGCAGCTATTGCGTAATCGCTTGCATCTGTCGTTAGTATAAAAGGTTTTTCCGTATCTATGAATTTCAATATGATATTTTCCGTGAAAAGTTCCTTTATACTTTCAAAGGCTTTTTGCTGTCTTGCCCCCCATTCATAGGGTACATTTTTTCTTAATAAGCCGATTAATGGCAATATTTCATTTGCATAACCTTTCGCGAATTTCGTGTAAAAATTTACAAACCCCAAGAATGCTTGTAATTCTTTAACATTTCTTGGTGTGTTAAAGTGTTTTATTGATTTAATTTTTTCTGGATCTGGTGTTATTCCTTTTGATGTTATAAAGTGTCCAAGAAATTCAATTTTTTGCTTTACGAAATTTGATTTTTTAAAATTAAATGTCAAATTATATTTAATTGCTTTAATAAATAATTGCTCTAAATGATCCATATGCTCTTCGAATGTCGATGACCTTATGTGCAGATCATCTACGAAAGCTAGGACGAATTCTTGCATATCTTTTATTACGTAGTCCAGTCCTCTCAATAGTGCAGCGCTGCTGGTTTTTATGCCAAAAGCTGCTACATTAAATTCATATACTTTGTTATCGATTTTAAACGCCGTATATTTTTTGCTTAACTCTGTTAGTTCAATTTGCCAATACGAGCTTGTTAAATCTAAGCTCGACATGAAATTTTTCTCTTTACATCTTAGAAAAATCTCTTCTATTGAGGGTGGAGCTTCGTAATCGTCAATTATTTTCTCATTTAATTTACGAGCATCCAAACAAAGCCTTACAGTGCCATCTTTTTTTTATTACTGTAACTATAGAATTTATATAAGGGCTTTTTGATCTCCTTATAATTCCTAGTTCTTCCATTTTTTCTATTTCTTTTAGTACCTTTTCTCTATGATTTATAGGAATCGGATAAGGTCTAGAATAAAATGGATGATCGTCTTTAAGTTCGAAATCATGCTGATATGACTTCAATAGACCTGGAGCCTTTCTAAACACTTTACTATACTTTTTTATTAATAATATTAATTCTTCTTTTTGTTTGTTTGTGATATTATCACATTCATTTATTTTTTCCTGAATCTCATCATTGGTGAGTTTAGTTGTATTAAAATAATTTTCGGAATTAAGAATTCGATGATTCTCGTTGTCCATTTCGAAGTCGTATGAATTATGATCGTTGTCTCCTTCATACACTTCGGTTATTTGCATAGCTGAGTATGCTAAAGAATTTATTTGTTTTTCGGTATACGATAAATTTATATCTTTACCATCAATTATTATTAATATTTCTTCTAGCATCGTGTTTATAATCATACTCAAAGCCTTTTGAGTATCATATCCGATGATAACATCCTTGACTAATTTCGGAATTATTAGGTGGATTATTTTTATTTCTACATTTTTAAATTTTGTTTTTATTAATAACTGCCTCTTTATTCTTGTAGTTTTTGTACCTGTGGCTGTTTTTATAAACTTGCCAGTTATTGGCAATAAAGGGCATTTGTTAAATGTCTCGTAATTCTGAAAATAAAATTGCTCCGATATGCAGGTAACTTCGCTACCTGAATCGATTAGAGCTTTGACACTTATATTTTCTAACTTTATTTAAATTTCTGGGCAACATATGATATTATTTTCTTTTGACTCTCTTTTGTCAATATCATGAATTAAGTCATCTTTTATGCTTTCTTGCATAGAAGATATTAGTTTTGGGGATTTTCCATTAGTTGCGACCTTACCCCTTGTATTATTGACTTCAGGTGCAACTTTATTCAGTTTTCCTGATTTTTGTCATTATTTTCGTTCCTTATGTCTATATTTAAGACCTCTAATTCCTTGTTACTTTTTTGCAATTGTTTTTTATTTACAGGTGATTTTAATTTTTCACCCTGTTGATTTTTTTGTTTATTTTTATTCTCCTCGATTTCAGTTAAATTTATACTGGGATTCTGTTGAGGTTTTTTATAATCTTGTTTATAGTTATTTTGATTTGTTGCATTATTACTATGATTATAATACGTTTTATTAGTGTTTTCGTTTTTATTAAAGTTTTTTTGTTGACTATAATTTTTATTTACTGCTCTTTTCTCCTGCAGTTTATCATCATTGTCGAAATCTGACAAAATTTTAAATAAAGTATTTTTATCTCTCTTTTGAGAGAATTGCATGGCTTGCCTAACATTTCTGCTGAAATGTTTGCTAATTTTTTCGGCTAATTCTTCATCAGAATATTGGAGATTTAACTCTTTAGCGAAACCATATACTTGCGTAGCATAAGTCATACGACTTAATTTGCCATTCTCATAGTATTGTCCAAACTCAACTTTCCTTCGAGTTGTTCTTTGGACATCTTCATTCCAATATCTATCAAGGAATAAATTTTTGAAACCTTCATAGGTCAGTACATCATCTTGATAGATATACCACCACTCATTTGCATCTTTTTGCAGAACCGTGTGTAAAAGTTCAAGAGTTTCTTCCTCTTCTTATTTTTTCAATGCAATATATTTTTCGAATTCATTTAGGAATTTCATAGGCCTTTCAACCTCAGTGCCTTCATACTTTGGCAAAGGAATTTTTATCTTGTTATTGTAAGGTTCGAAACCTTGCGTTCGAATCCCATTGTTTCTTAATTTTTCTTTTAATTTATTAATTTTTTCTTCTTGCTCTTGAGCAGTATCATCTATTTTCTGATTTAGATTATCACGAACCATTTTAATGGCTTCATCATCATTTATTGTTTTTTTTAATTTACTCAATTCTTCATTTAGGGATTCATTTTTAGTAACTAAGTCTTCATTCTCTTTTTTATATTTGCTTAAGAGGTTTTTAATTACTATATTATCATCTGACAAGTTTTTTATCTTGTTTGATAATTCATTTATTTGTTCTTTAAAATTTATTGTTCCCGCATCTGCGGTTTTTTCTAAGTTAAAGACTATAGCTTTGTCTGTACTAGCTGTAATTTTGTCATCCAACTCTTGTTGTTTATTAAACAACAATGTCAGCTCATATGACACAGCTTTCATCCATTCATTTTGTTTTGTGTTAACATCTTCCTCTATGGTCCCATCAAGATTATCTAATTCTTGCATCAGTATCTCTGACCTTCTTTTCGCCATTTTTATTTTTATTCGCAATTACAATATTTATTAATATTTCCGAAATTAAAATTTAATCTATTTTTATTTCACTATTTCCTTATTTGAATCAATTGTTCAATAAGGTATTTATACTTTTAATAAATTTAATTTATCAAAAATGAAATTTCAAAATTTTAATTTCGTTTACACTTATTTTTTATTATGGCTCTTTTAATCTTTTAATATTATTATTTTGTTTTTATTTTATTTAAGAGCGTATATTCTTTTATTACCATGATTGTTCCCATTCGCGTTGAGAACCTATGCTTAAGAATTCCTTCTGCACGGAAAAAGGAAAATACCTGAAAAGAATGTACTAATTTGAGTCAGTACTAGAAAGAATATTACTAGTCGTTTTTTAATTGATACTCAGTATATATTTTAAAACGACCTATATAAGTACATTTTTTAACGCGACTCGTCCCAAGAATTGTGTGGTATAGTACCGAATTTTTCCGTACTACGGGACTACATTATCTTTTACTAACATAGTACCTATACAATATTTACTGCGGCGCTGTCGAATATGAAACTTCAATACAGCTAATTTATCATAATGTAAAAACCATTAAATTGTATATAAATTTTTAGCAATCAATAAATATAATATCGATCATATAATATGTAAAAATTTCAAACTACTAATTATTAATTTTAAACTTGAGTTGATTATTATAAACGGGAAAAAGCAGATGAATTTTTTTGCTACAATAAAGAAATTTGTAAGATTAAGCTTGAGCGCGGACAACTCATGAAATCCACCGAGATGTTATACATAAAAAGTTATATACAAACTTACGATGTATAGTATTTCGAGGTTAGGTTTGTCAATCTTGATCTAACTTTCAATCTAAGTTTATAAAAGAAATAAATTCAAATGACTTTTTATTTTAACAAAAATGATTGTACTAACATAGCTATAGTGCGGATAAGTTAGAATATTTGTTTGATTAATGAATTTAAAAAGATGTCAACAAAATAAAAAAGCAAAAATCGATTCTAACAGCTCTGACATCCTGTTAAGTTGAAAATTAATTATTAGTAATTTAAAAGGGTTGTATATTATAAAAATGATTTTAGAATCATCAATTTTTAATTCTAGTATGGGAAAATCAGTTCTATATATAGCAATTATATTCTCTGCAAAATTTTACCCCTGGATCGGATAGGTGAAATATCAGTCCTAGTACCGAAAAAATAGGTACTACGTAGCGGAAATTCATGCACTCAGTTCGTAATATAGTTATGCCAGCATTAGTAGTTAAAATTTGAAGTATAGTATTGATTAAAATTATACTATTACATTTTTTTTCAATACTTTATCACAGAAATAATACATACTACGTGTAGTATTGATTTTAATGGTATTTACCTTTTTCCGTGTGTCTATTTCTTAGCTATCGACCTTTTAACTTTGCTATTTGACATTCTTTAAAAATATTCGCGCTTTAGACTTGAGTTTGCGCGGCTATAACAAAAGATTTTAAGAAAAAATTTAATGTGTACATTGTAACACTCAATCTTCTTGTTTTACCTCGCGACCTTCAAGTCTTTTTATTATTCTCATTTACGAATACTCTATTCAATATTAATATCAAGTAAAATTTTTGGTCAATCTTTTATTCGCATTTATTTAGAACAAAAGAAATTCTTTTATATAATTATTTTCTTATATTTTATACTGATGGTATTTTATATACCATTTTTCTTGCGTTTTCACGCTTTTATTTTTTTTTTTTGAGTTTTATATATTTTTTTTAGAATTTTTGAATTTTTTATAGATTTTTTTTTGATTTTTTAATTTTTGTTTGTGTTTTTGATTTATTAATTTATTTTTAAATTTTCCATTTTTTTTGTTATTAAAAATATATTTGTTTTTACTTGTAAAATTTCGCCTTTTATTTCTCTATGTTGTTTACGTATGTTATTTTTAATATTTATCATCTCGTTTTCTACTTTTTCCAGCCTTTCATCAATTGATTTTAAACATTCAAGAACTAATTCATTTCTTTGATTGTTTGTATCTATTAAATTTTGGATTCTATTTTCCAAATATTCTACTCTACTATAGTCTGTTCCCTCACTGAGAGAAAATTCATGCTAATAGAGCATGCGAACTGCCATCTATGCGAGCATATAAAACATTGATACAAATATGACAGGCCGTGAGAAGCTCTATTAGTATTGGATTACCTTATACTAAAAAAGATGATATGGAGAGTAACTAAAGCATGAACGGCATTCACTGATGACTCGCGTGGTATACTTCGATGACTCCCCACTCTCATATCCTTTGTTTGCTTGAGTCGCCTCCTCTTTTGGGTGGCGACGCGAGCAAACACGGCTGGTCTATACCCAAAATTATGTTGCAAATTTCTTTAACGTATTTTCGTAGCGTGAATCTTTTATTTCTTTTCTTTTTTTATGTAGGGAGATACATTATAAATATAACCTGTTAAACTTTTTAACTTTAAATAATTAATTTTTAACTTAAAATTTAATTATTTTAAACCGCTGGGGGGCAGATGAGCATGTACGATTTTACGCCAGAGATATTTCGAAGTAGCGTTGGTCTAGTGCGTAACGTTCGCGCTTTTCCTTTTGAGTACGCGAGTTCAACTCTCGGCTTGGGTCACTTTTTTTTAATTTTTTTTTTATTGTTTTAATATTTTTTATTCGTTTTATATTTATTTTTTTTTAGATTTTGTATTTTTTTAATAATTTTAAAATTTAATTTTTCACAAGTACGCTTGTTTTTTTCAATGAAAATTTTTTAAAAATAAATTATTCTTTATAGGTAGTAATTACAAATATTGATAAATAAATAATAGTAATGTTTATTTTATAATAGTATAGTTTAATTTATTTATAATTTAGTTTATAAAATTTACAATAAATTACAATAAATAAATAAAACTGAGTTATTATTATTTATGTTATAATATATATTGTATATTGAAATATGTTTATAAAGACAAAATTGAACTATAGTATTGTAAATATCACTATTACTTATTTATTAATATTTTAAATTATTTTCTATATGAAATAATTTATTTAAAAATATTAATAAAAAAAAACGAGCATATTTTAAGTAACTTGTGAAAAAATAGATTTTAAAATTAATAAAAAAATAGAAAATAAAAAAAAGCAATAAAAACTATTGAAATAATAAAAAAAAAAAATTAAAAAAAAAGACCCTAGCCGAGAGTTGAACTCACGTACTCAAAAGGAAAAGCGTGAACGTTACGCACTAGACCAACGTTACTTCGAAATATTTTTGGCGTAAAATCGTACATGCTCATCTGCCCCCCAGCGGTTTAAAATAATTAAATTTTAAGTTAAAAATTAATTATTTAAAGTTAAAAAGTTTAACAGGTTATATTTATAACGTATCTCCCTTCATAAAAAAAGAAAAGAAAAGAAATAAAAGATTCACGTTACGAAAATACGTTAACATGATTTTGGATATAGACCAGCCGTGTTTGCTAGCGTCGCCACTCACAAGAGGAGGCGACTTGAGCAATAGAAGAATGCCATAGTTAGCAGTAAAGAAAGAATAGTGGACAAGCCACGTTTACTTCCTTCACGTCCCATGAGAGGATACAGCGCTAGCTATCGAAGGATATTAGAGTCGGGAGCTACTAAAGCATGTAAACAAACAGTTTTTGGATAGCACAAACCTCGTAAGAGTAGATGGCGCTGTTATTAAAGCATAGGATATTACTTACTAACTTTGGATACGTAGACTACATGCTCTATTGGCATGAATTTTCTCTCAGTGCTGGAACAGACTATTTGGAAAATTAGGAATCATAAGGCGTATTTTTACTTTTCAATTTTAACTTTATACTTTAATAATTATTTTCACGCGACCTTAATCACGCGTGGGTTTTCTTAACAACGGTTAAGATCCTGTGGGCGCCAACCTCCCTCCCTTTTTCCCGGTTAATTTATTATTTATTTAGATGGTTCTTTCCTAATAACGCGTTAAAGGATCGTTAAATAGCTAGCGCGCCATGCCTAGCTATTGCAGACCCTGTATTTCCTTTTATTATTGTTAAAGTTGTTTATAGCTAGGACGCCTTGCCTAGCTATAGCGGACTTTTAAGATATGTTGGTTAGTACTATTTAGGTTTATTATGTGAAAAGCCCGTTATTATTAAGGACCAAATGCCTTAATATTCGGGACTTTACACCGGGTTAATTGGATGAGGGTTTATCTTGGAAAAGCTCTTTATTAATAACTTAAATTGAATCAATTTACAATGTAAGAACTAAGAATAATCTCGCGCTTAATAAAGAAATACTTGCTTGTAGCACGTGTCAGGCCATTCGCCACTTGTGCTACGAGCAAGCGTGTCTTCACACCAAGAGAGCTGATCCAAGAGTGACGAGAGTCACGAGCTCCTCGCACTGCTTGCATCAGCTCTCTTAGGTCTCTCTTCCACTCTTCTATCTTAATAGAAGAGAGGGAGAGTCGCCGTATATTTTCAGCGGTACTTACACATGCAAGCGTGTAAACGTATATACGCGCGCTTGCATGTACAACCACTTCGGTCTTTTTGGGTGTTTGCGCGCGCATCTACCAGTATCGTACGGTTTCAGGGCCGTACATACTTGGGCGCTCACAGTGCGATGCAAGCAAACGCGCGCATGCCAGCCGTATTTTCCATTGTTACCCATAATGCTTTTCGTACAATATTCAAATTCATATATAATTATTATTGGATAATATTGAATTGTAAAATGTTATTTTGTAAAAAACAACAAAACAATTTTTTTTAATATCAATCGCTGAAACTCTGAGAATATATTCTGTTTGTTACTCTCAATATGTAAAAAAAATTTTCAAGGATCTAGATTGAAAGTATCAAGAGCTATAGATCCTTAAAATCTAAAATTTTTTAAAAATTTTTGAAAAAGTCCTAATTTTATTATTTTTTTTCTGAAAATCCTAATGTTTTAGAGGAAAATTAATAACAATACTTCTTGTTGTAAATGAAGAGAAAAGTCAGCATGATTTTTTACAGACCTAAATTTTGAAGTTTTCTATTGGTTCCCATATGGAAAAAATTTTTGGATATATTTGTAAATAACTGTTAATAACTGTAAATAAATGTGAATAAATGTAAATAACTGTAAATAACTGTAGAAAAGTGTTAAAAAATGTGGGAATTGAGACATAAATAACAGTTATTTACAATTATTTACAATTATTTACTGTTATTTACACTTATTTACAGTTATTAACTGTTATTTACACTTATTAACTGTTATTTACACTTATTTGCAGTTATTTATATTTATTTACAGTTATTTACATTTATTCACTTTTTTCACAATTATTTACAGTTATTTACGATTATTTATAGTTTTTTACAATTATTTGCAGTTATTTACATTTTCGAAAATTATCACGAATTTATTCAATAATTTTATATATAGGCGAAAATTTTTAAAAATGTGAATAACTGTAAATAATTGTAAAAAACTATGGAAAATTGTAAATAGTTGTAAATAATTATAAATAACTGTAAATAACTGTGAAAAACTGTAAATAACTGTAAATAACTATAAATAATTATAAATAATTATTAATAACATTAAATTATCCACTAATTCAAAAATTTTTGAAAATGTAAATAACTGTAAATAATTATGAATAACTAAATAATTATGAATAATTGTAAATAATTATAAAAAACTGTAAATAATTGTAAATAATTGTAAATAACTGTAAATAACAGTTAATAACTGTAAATAACTGTAAATAATAGTAATTAATAATAAATAATAGTAAATAACTGTAAATAACTATTATTTATGTCTCAATTCCTACATTTTTTAACAGTTATTTACAATTATTTACTATTATTTACAGTTTTTCACATAAATTATTTCCATATGGGTTCTTATATGTATTACATAGTAATTGTATATATTCTAACAGTGCGTTCTGGCGTTGCTTTTTCTTTTCTTGGTGTTGTTCCTGCACACTTGCCCACACAGCATGAAATATTGCAGTGAAACTTTCACTGAAATATTGTGCTGAAATATTGTCACAAGATTGCAGCAATCTTGTCTTAACATTGCTAAGAGGTTTCATGAAACATTTCAGTGTGATATTACTGCAAACTTGCTACAAGGTTACAGAAAATAATTCAAGCAATATTGCAAGGAACCTTTCATGAAAGGTTGCAGCGATGTTTCTGCAAGGTTTTATAAAACATTTCATGAAATGTTGCAAGAAACCTTTCATGAAAGGTTGCAGCGAGGTTTCTGCAAGATTTTAGAAACAATTCATGAAATATTGCAAGAAAACTTTCATGAAAGGTTGCAGCGAGGTTTCTGAAATATTTTAGGAATATTGATTTCATGAAATATTGCAAGAAACCTTTTATAAAAGGTTGCATAGAGGTTCCAAGCAAAATTTAGAAAACATTTCATAAAATATTGCAAGGAACCTTTCATGAAAGGTTGCAGCAAGGTTTCTGCAAGATTTTAGAAATATTTTATGGAATTTCGCAAGAAACCTTTCATGAAAGATTGCAGCGAGGTTTCTGTAAGATTTTCGAAATATTTCATGAAATATTGCAAGAAAACTTTCACGAAAGGTTGCAGCGAGGTTTTTAGCACGATTGAGAAATTATTTCATGGAATATTGCAAGCAACCTTTCATGAAAGGTGGCAGCGAGGTTTTTACAAGATTTTAGAAATATTTCATGAAATATTGCTAGAAACCTTTCATAAAAGGTTGCAGCGAGGTTTCTGTAAGATTTTAGAAACATTTCATAAAATATTGCAAAAAAACTTTCACGAAAGGTTGCAGCGAGGTTTCTGCAAGATTTTAGAAACATTTGATGAAATATTAGTCGAAAACTTTCACGACATGTTTCAGCGAGGTTTTCAGAAAAATGTAGAAAACATTTCATGGAATATTGCAAGGAACCTTTCATGGAAGGTTGCAGCAAGTTTTCTGCAAGATTTTAGAAATATTTCATGAAATATTGCAAGAAACCTTTCATGAAAGGTTGCAGCGCGGTTTCTGTAAGACTTTAAAAATATTTCATGAAATATTGCAAGAAAACTTTTATTACATGTTTCAGCGGGATTTTCAGCAAGATTTAGACAACATTTTGATGGAATATTGCATCGAACTTTCTATGAAAGATTGCAGCGAGCTTTCTGCAAGATTTTAGAAACATTTTATAAAATATTGCAAGAAACCTTTCACGAAAGGTTGCAGCGAGGTTTCTGCAAGATTCTAAAAACATTTCATGAAATATTGCAAGAAACCTTTCACGAAAGGTTTCAGCGAGTTTTCCAGCAAGATTTGGGGAACTTTTCATGTATTATTGCAAGAAACCTTTCATGAAAGATTGCAGCGAGGTTCCTGCAAGATTTTAGAAACATTTTATGAAATATTGCAAGAAACCTTTCATGAAAGGTTTCAGTGAGGTTCCTAGCAAGATTTGGGGAACATTTTATGAAATATCGCAAGAGACCTTTGATGAAAGGTTGCAGCAAAGTTCGTGCAAGATTTTAGAAACATTTTACGAAAAATTGCAAGATACCTTTTATGAAAGGTTTCAACGAGGTTTCCAGCAAAATTTGATGAATATTTTATGAAATATTACGAGGCATCTTTTGTTAAAAGTTGCAGTAAGATTTCTGCAAGGTTTTTGACAAGATTTCTAAGATATCACAAAAAATATTACTATGTACATTTCGACAATAGTTATTACCATATTTTTGGCAATCTTTATAAAATATTCCAGAAAAGCGTTTCATAAAAAGTATCAGCAAAGTTTCATGAATAATTTCAAAATGAAATTGCAGCAAACCTTTCATAAACAGTTTCAGCAATCATTCCGCAAGTTTTTATAAAAGATTCTAAGAGCAGTCCAGATTCGCTGTTCTTGCCTTATATTTGGTTTTCTGTTATTTACTCAAGTATTCATTGCTGTAGTTGTATTGTAAACGGAAAGTTGAGCGCAATAAGTATGCTATTATTATGAATATTTATGCGTAGGGTAAAAAACTCCATCGAATTGTTATTGAAAAAAATAAAGAACGCATAAATATTAGAAACAAAACCTTTTATTTCAATATTCTCTACTTTTCTCAAAAACGATGCTGAGGAATTTTTTCTTCTTGTGCACAAATATTGATAATAATACTATTGCGCTCAACTAGTAATTTATAGATAGAACGATTGATACTTAAGAGGCGGCCGTATCATTCTGTCCTTGTCTAATCTAAATTTTCGTTATTATAAATAAATAAAATATTTTTATAGAAAAGTAAGACAACCGCCCAATAGAGCAAAAGATAAGCAAACAATTCTTTTCTATGAAAAAATATGAAATTTTGATAATTTTTGAATGAAGTCTGAAACGAAAAAACAGTTCAATCAACTCAATCAAGTTCGATTGTTTTTCCGTTTTAGACTACACTCGAAAAATAATAAAAATTTCATATTTTTTCATAGAAAAGAATCGTTTGCTTGTCTTTTGCTCTATTGGGCGGTTATCTTACTTTTCTACGAAAATAGTTTATTAATTTATAATAACGAAAATTTAGATTAGACAAGGACAGAATGATACGGCCTCCTCTTAAGCAAATAAGAAAAACTTTATCACACAAGGATAGAAAATCCTGACTACTAGTAAATATTACTGCAGCAAGCTTTTGGCAAGATTTAAGAAATATTTTACAAAATATTGCAGGAAACCATACGGAAAGGTATGAGCGTTGTTTGCGGCAAAATTTGGGAAAAATTTCATGAATTATTACGAGAAACCTTTCATGAAAGATTGCTGCAAGGTTTCTTGAAATGTTGCTGCGAGGTTTTCATATAAGGTTGCTGCGAGGTTTTTAGAAATATTTCAACCGGGTTCCAGCGCGGACATATAAATGTTGCTGCAATATCTCATAAAAGGTTGCTACGAGGTTTTCTGCAAGGTTACGGCGAGATTTTCTGAAAAATTGCTGTGTGGTTGCTTGAAATGTTTTTGCTATTTTTCCCGCAAGATTCCTGTGAGGTTTCTTGAAATGTTTCTGTTATATTTCCTGAAAGATTGCTGCGAGGTTTCCTGCAAGGTTGCGGCGAGGTGTTCTAAAAGATTGCTGCAAGGTCTCTTGAAATGTTTCTGTTACATTTCCTGAAATATTGCTGTGAGGTTTTCATGAAAGGTTGCTGCGAAGTTTTCTGAAAGATTGCTGCGAGGTTTTTAGAAATATTTCAACCGGGTTCTAGCGCGGACATATAAATGTTGCTACAATCTTTCATGAAAGGTTGCTGCGAAGTTTCGAAACTTTCATGAAACCTTGCAGCAACCTTGCAGCAATCTTTCATGCTGTATGGGTGACGGTAGGGATATTTTTTCGAATATTAACCTCAAATGGCAACATCGCATATTTTACCACAGACGTAAGACAATTCCATATTATGAAACAAATTTTGCATCATTGTTACTTATTACTTTATGACATAATCGTAGTGAACAAACAATATTAGGGTCAATCAGCCGGTAAATGGACACCTCTAATAACTGGACAAAATTGAAGATAAGTCTTCAACATTCAGTTTTCTTATGCAGGCCCGGACTAACGGCGGGGATAGTGGCTCCAATGCGTCTGGAGCTCCCATGATGGGCGAACCGTCTTTAGCCAAGTATACGTTGTAATATGTTAAATTCAGAAAAACCACAAACCCAAAACCAAACAGAAGCGGCTAGTAATAGCCTAAACAATAACAAAGGCCAGATGTCACAGGCTGATCCCCCAAAGAAGTCAGGGGTAGAGATCGCCTGCTTGACAATTGAAGAAAGATCCCAAAGAATGAATGAGATCTTTATGCTCATGCAGGCAGCTGTTAGGTCCATGCCTAACATGAACTCGAAAGTGAAGGATAACCTGCCAGAACTGATTGAGCACGTAGATGCTCTTAAGAGGGAACATTCTCGCTTACTTGCGGCAAGAACGGACACCGATCAGATGGAAGTGACCGAAATGCCCCAGGCAAGCACCGCAGCCAAACGGCCCAGAGAAGAAGACTCGTTCGATTCAGGAAGCAATTCCGATCCGCGAGCTCTTCTTAAGAAGGGCCGAGCTGCGGGAGAAGAGGACGAGCACTTTGAGATCGTCCAGAGTCGCAAAAATGTTAAGGTTGCTAAGGAACAAAATAAGCTGCAGCTGCAACAACAAACACAGCAGCAGCAGCAACGAGCGCAACAACAACAGCAGCGACCGCAGCAGCCCAACATCAAACCACTAGCGGCCAGAACATCGGCTAAAGTGACAGAGCAGCCTGCAGAGCAGCTGCCAAAAAAGAAGAAGAAAACAAGGAGGAAGGCCAAGAAGCGGTTTGCTGCCGTCTTTATAAGACCAGAAGAAGGTAAGACCTACAGCGACGTCCTGCAGAACATCCGGCAGGATTTGATCGCTGAGAGCCCGAAGACCAACATCAGAGGAATTAGGAAGACCAGGGCCGGAGATGTCCTGATTGAGTTGGGCTCCACTAAGGGTCTAGAGACGTTCAGTGCTTTCCTCAAAAGGACAGTAGGCGAAACGGGAATTGTCAAAGAGATGTGCCCAAAAGAAACGGTCGAGATAAGGGACATCGACTGCTTAGCTTCAGTAGAAGAAGTAAAGACTGCTGTGAAAGTTGTTTTTACCGAAGGCCAACAGGAAGTAGGGGAGTTTAGCGTCTCACTGACCAACCCCAACAGCAGAGAGCTCCGCTTGGCCATTGTAGAGATGGAACAAGATCAAGCGGCGTTCCTGCTCTCTAGAACTAGGATAAAGATCGGTTACACCAGCTGCCGAATCAGAAATTGGCAAAGGGTTCAGCGCTGTTTTAGGTGCCTGAACTACGGTCACCAGGCGCGTGACTGCTGAGGACCTGACCGTAGCAAGATGTGCTACAAGTGTGGAAAAGAGGGCCACAAGGGATCGACCTGCAAGGCTACCGATACTCAGTGCATACTATGTACTGAGCGCAAAGTAGACCCAGCAGAGCGGAAACACATCCCCGGGTCAGGTCAGTGCAAAGTCTTTCGCGAGACTCTAGACCGATTCAAAAAACAACGCTAATGATGGGCCGCATAACGGTCCTTCAAGCCAACTTACACAGAAGTGACGTAGCCAACAGCCTGTTGACTCAAATCAAATTTGAGACAAATGCCGATGTGCTACTGATAAGCGAGCAGTACACAAACTGGACTGTTAAGACCTGGTTTAGAGACAAGCTTGGCACTGCAGCGATCTACAGAGACCCAAATAACATCAGAGTAGACGCAGATAGAGCTGGAGAAGGCTTCGTATGCGTCAAAAGCAGAAACGTTACATTTGTGAGCTGTTATTTTACACCAAACACAACAGCAGATACGTTCAGGCGACGTCTGGATCTGCTAGAAGACTCTGTCCTCAGAATGGAAGGCGACGTCGTCGTCGCAGAAGACTTTAACGCGAAAGCGTTGGAGTGGGGAATGCCACTGAAGGACAGCAGAGGAGAATACATCATGGAGATGTCAGCCAGACTCGGCCTAACAGTGCTAAACATCGGAAGCACTACAACATTCAGACAAGGGGCTAGTGGTACGATTCCTGACGTATCTTTCGCATCAGAAAATCTTTCACGTAAGGTGTCAGATTGGGAAGTGCTGGAGACATACAATGGAAGTGACCACCAGTACATCACATTTCAAATCCATGATAGATTCCAATCATTGAGGCGAAATGTGGCTAGGATGCGACAATTACCACTGAAAACGCCGACGCTGCGGAGGTTCTCGTGAAAGAGACGATGAGTCTCATTCACAGAGCCTGTCATGCATCTATGCCGCGCAAGGGATCGCAAAATCATAAGCGTCCAGCGTATTGGTGGAACGACGAAATCGCAAGAACCAGGTCAGAAGCTCTCAGCCTCAGAAGATCATCACAGAGAGCAAGAAAGAAGAACTCACCAGAAGCAGATCTTTTGTCTGCACAATACAGAGACGTGCATAGACAGCTTCGTAAAAAGATCAATCGAAGCAAAGCACAATGCTGGAAGGACCTGAGCGAAGACGTAAACAAAGAGGTATGGGGAGTGGCCTATAAGATAGTGACGAAAAAGCTCTGCGCTTCCCCTACGTTGCCATTCAAAGAAGAGACCATGGCAAACATCGTTCACCACCTGTTCCCTACACATCCACCGCTCAAAGAAAAGGAGAATACAGAAGAACCTGAAGCGATCCCGCTCTTTACAAGCGGAGATTTACAGATCGCTGCAAGAATGATGAAGAACAAAAAAGCACCTGGCCCTGACGGAATACCATCCAAGGTCCTTAAATGCATAGCGGTAAAAGCGCCATCTCTCTTGTTGAACATGTACAACGCGTGCCTCCAGACGGGTGTGTTTAGCACCCCCTGGAAGGTTGCACGTCTTGCGCTGATCAACAAAGGAAAGGGAGGTGATCCCCGGCATCCATCGTCCTACAGGCCACTGTGCATGTTGGACGAAGAAGGGAAGCTATACGAGAGGCTGCTAAAACCGCGATCACAAGAAGCCGTGCAGGCGGCTGGCGATCTCGCCGGCAACCAGTACGGCTTTAGGAAAAAGCGGTCTATCGTTAATGCAGTAGAAGAGGTAGTGAATGTAGCGAGAGAAGCATGGACTGGAAACCATCATTCCCGTCTGATCGCGTTCCTCGTCATGTTAGATACGAAAAACGCTTTCAACTCGGCAGGATGGCCTGATATCCTTGCTGCGTTGAAAGAGTTTAATGTACCAGAATACCTTATGCGAGTGATACGTGACTACCTAAAAAACCGTATCCTCCGCTATGAGACAGAGGAAGGCTGGCGTGAAATGGACCTCAGCGCAGGCGTGGCACAGGGGTCAATATTCGGCCCAGACTTTTGGAACATTCTGTTCGATGCATAACTCAGACTTGAAATGCCGGATTGGGTAAAAATGTTTGCGTACGCCGATGATGTCGCTTTAGTCATCACCGCGAAAAACGCAAAAATTGCGCAGCACATATTGAATACGGCAATGAGAAGAATCTCCGAATGGATGGTGAAACGTGGTCTCGAATTAGCGATGGCCAAGACAGAAATAGTGCCCTTAACCTGGAAACACATCAATATCGAGTTTCCCATGACAGTAGGCACAAACGTAGTGCAGACAACGAGGGAAGTAAAGTATCTTGGCATGAAGCTAGATGCAAAACTAACCTTTTTGTCGCACTTAAAATACGTCGCCAACAAAGCGATAAAGAAAACGTTGCAGTTAAGTCGTCTTATGGCCAACACCAGCGGCCCAAAATCAAGCAAACAACGACTTTTAATGTCAGTTACAACGTCCATCTTATTGTACGGCTCCGAAATATGGGCCGACTCAATGAGAAAAATGACGCACCAGAAAACATTATCTTCTGTTCAAAGGAGAGGGGCTCTCAGAGTCACCAGCGCCTATCGCACTGTCTCGGGACCGGCGGTACTAGTTATCGCAGGAATCATCCCTATCGAATTACAGGCATTAGAACGCAAGCGAACCTACGAACGGAAGAAACAGGAAGAAGAAACTGCAATAATCCAGAAAGAAGAAAGACAGGTAACCATGGAAACCTGGCAAGAAACATGGAATCAGGAGAAAAAAGGCCGATGGACCAAGGCACTCATTAAGGAACTGGCTCCATGGGTTGAAAGAAAGCACAGGAAGGTAAACTATTACCTCACCCAGTTTTTCAGTGACCACGGGTATTTCTGCTCCTATCTCAGTAAAATGGGAAAGGCTCAGCACCCGGGCTGCATTTTCTGTTTCGCTGATCGCGACGATGCGTATCATACGTTTTTCGTCTGCCATTGGTGGAATGAAGAAAGACGCCAGGTCGAGGAAATAGTCGGACGACTAATGCTGGAGACAATTATAAGCGAAATGATCTCGGTTGAAGAAAAATGGGATGCTATGACACTTTTTGTCGAAAGCGTCCTTAGACAGAAGAAAACGTATTTAGATAGGGAAATTGATCAAAGTACAAATGATACCACAGGACCCATGCTGAAGTTTCTAAATAACCAAGAAACATTAGCCGGTCCCATAGATTTGGGGTACGAGGGTGACGACGAGGATTCTTTTTGAACAAGAAAACCAAATCGTGCACCATATAAATGTATGAAAATGCGTAAAAGCAAGACTTTGCTAATGTGTGACTGTCGCGTGAGGTCAGCGTGCCAGCGGGTTCGCTCCCTCCACATACGTTAATATACCGCGCGCGTCCGAGAGTGAGTGTGAGTCAGACGCGATAGATAGGCTAGCCCCACGTGGGGCAAAAGACCAATTCTAGTCCACGAGAAATAAGACTGATTTAGGAAGGACTGATTTTGCTCCCCTTTACAGAGCCAGTCCTGTAGGTAGATGTTGCCTTCATAATTATGCGATTGACGAAAGTATGAATGTTTTGATGGGAAACAAAGCCGACCCTCCTGGAGCGTCCCTTTGCACTCCCAAGGAATGTATGTCGCGGAAGAGAGTCACCGGACTTTAGTCCAAACTTGAGTTTTTCTTCACGCGCGCGACTATGCATGCATGTGAGAATAAAACGCGTTAGATTTATTTTTTATATACCTTGTAGGTTAAGGAAACAAATCTAGTCAAATACCAAAGAAACCAGGAGAAAAAGATCTGAAACGATCAAAGACCGGCGCCACCCTGAAGTAATGTGATAAACAGATCCTGGGGTGGGAAAACGCTCTAAGTGGTCAAGTTAGAGTGTCCCTTCCTCAACAAATGACTTGTCATTCGTGGGTAAGGGGAATGCGATTTTTAGAGGGTCGCTAGACGTGAACTAGTAACCCCTCACAATCCGTGGTTTTTCTTCTGCCTGTATCGTTTTCCAGGCCCAAGAAACTCCCGGCAGTCTGTTTGCAGATTTTTATCGTTACACTATCACAAATCATTATTATTATCATTATTATTATTATTATTATTATTATTATTATTATTATTATTATTATTATTATCATCATTATTATTATCATTATTATTATTATTATTATCATTATCATTATCATTATCATTATCGTTATCGTTATCGTTATCGTTATCGTTATCGTTATCCTTATCATTATCATTATCATTATCATTATCATTATCATTATCATTATCATTATCATTATCATTATCATTATCATTATCATTATCATTATCATTATCATTATCATTATCATTATCATTATCATTATCATTATCATTATCATTATCATTATCATTATCATTATCATTATCATTATCATTATCATTATCATTATCATTATCATTATCATTATCATTATCATTATCATTATCATTAAATATCCCAAACCACAGGGAGTGAAAGGCCAAAAGAAAAAACAATTAAAATTTAATGTTGCAACGTTTCGTCAACATGTTTTGTTGACCTCTTCAGGCTAAAACAAATTTTATTTAAACACAAAAATTAAACAGAAATATACGAAAAAATTATAATATAAATACAATTGTACAAAAATAAAAATACGAGAGCACATACCAAAACCTTAATAAGTAGAAAATAAACACTGTGAGAGTAACGGCTCACATAGTCAAATGTACATAATATATAACAAAGAGTATCTATTTATACTCGCCGCTATGGTTCTTAATACAATCAATCAGATGTTTATATGTACCTGACAACGCCAATGTATCTGTTTTTAAATTAATCATATTGTCAACACTGTTAATAAATATCATTTCAGAAATTTTTCTTTTTTTATAATTCGACTCTCTGTCAAGAACTTTAACATTTTCCCAATCAAAATCATGAGCAAATTCGGAAATATGTTGAGCAACAACTGTATTTTTATTTTTAAAATCCATATGCTCTTTAAGACGAGTCTTAAGAGCTCTTTTAGATTCACCCACATAACAAGCAGAACAAGTTTTGCAGTCAAATTTATAAACAATACCAGTGGTATCTTCTTTTTTCATTTTATCCTTGCCCAACTTAATGATATTATTTAATTTTTTATTTAGAATTGGTCTAATACCAATGTTAAAGTTCTTCAGAGTCTTTTTACATTGATTATATAGACGAGGCACAAACGGAATCGAAACAGAACATAATACATTACTATTTGTACGTTGGATTTTGTCAATAATAATATTATTGTTATTCAAAATATTATTTCTACGCATACGTTGCTTAATACATTGGTCGACGAAAACAGATGGATAATTATTATGATACAGAAGATTCTTATTATAATTTAAGTTTTTATCCTTAAATGAAGAGTCAGAAAGATTAATCGCACGATCTACTAAATTATAAATGATATTGCGTTTTAACTGTATCGTATGACATGAATTGAAATTTAAAATGCGATTTGAATTTGTAGGTTTTTGAAACCAGTCCGTAATAATAAAGTTATTTTTCTTAATTAACGTAATATCTAAAAAATTCAATCTATTATCAATTTCCATCTCATGTGTGAATTTAAGATTTATATTATAATCATTAAACACTTTTAACACAATATCAACATCATTCATATGAATACACGCAACTGAATCATCAACGTATCTATAATAAAAAACAGGAGTAATACTGTAAACATCTTTTAAGTAACTCCAGCAGTCAACTTCCAAGTCATCCATAACCAAGTCAGCAAATAAAGGAGATATAGGAGAGCCCATGGGCGTGCCAAAGATTTGTCTATAGATTTTATCATTAAATTTAAAATAAGTGTTGTCAAATAAAAACTTAGTAATAGAAATAATGTCATCAAACGGAATTTTAGATTTTTCATGTAAAGAAACAACACGTCTCTCCAAGCTTTTTAAGACAAGTTCACACGGTATATTGGTAAATAGTGAGGTTACGTCTAAAGATAAAACAACAAAGTTATCTGGAATAAAAATATTCTTAATACTATTTTTAAGATTCAAACTATTATCAATATGTGAAGCGGGTTTTTTAATAATGTCTTTTAAATTGTCATAAAGCACCCTGGCAAGCCCATGTATGGGACTATTAACAGTAGAAATAATAGGTCTGAGAGGGATGTCAGGTTTATGAATTTTTGGTAGACCATATGCTCTAGGCATAACAGTGTCCGTTTGTGTTAATTCAAAATCTTTGTAACGCTTATCCAATAGACTATTATTATTAAGATCTTTCAAAAACTTATACACACTGTTCTGAAGCCGTGAGAGAGGATTTTTATTGACCACCTTGTAAGTTTTCTCATCAGACAACAAGTCAAACATTTTTTCCTTATAATCCGAGACATTCATACAAACTGAAAGATTACCCTTATCAGCTCTAGTAAAAAGGAGGTTATCAGTATTATTCTTAACAAATTCTTTTGTCAACCGAAGCTTATGATTAAATTGGTTCTCTTCATAAGAAATGTGCTGTCTATTTTTAAGATTAAATTCAATGTTACTTGTCATAGCATGTCTAATATTATTCTTAACTGAACTGTTTAAATTTTTAATGCTATCAAGGCTAGTTTCTAAATTTTTAATTATTTCAATAACGTCATGTTTATTAGCATTAGATTTAACATTAAAATTATGACCAAGTGAAACAACGTCAACAACCTCAGGTGGTAATGAAAAATCAGAAAGATTCTTAACCCAATCCCTCTCACTAAATCAACTCGATTTATATTATCATTTAACTTAGCGAACTTATTATTAAGTTGAACATTTTTAACATTAAATATCAAATCGCTCTTATGTTCAGTAAACGCAAAAAAGTTTTCAATAGTACTAACATTAATATTTAGTTTATTAATCTTATACTTAAGAGCATTTAGTCTTTTATGTAAATAAGCAATATGAATATGGATATCATTAGAAATAAAATGAACAGTTTTTTTACTGTATCTGCTCACAAAGTTAGCGAATCTTATGTTGACAGACTTACTATGAAAACTGAGGCTACGCAAAGATCTTGTAGAATGCGAAACGTGAGAAGGTACCAAGTCGTGTCGTTTGCAATTAAGAATAAATAGTCGATGTGCATTGGCAGCGGCTAATTCATGTCTCAACGTAGTCCAAGACTTCAAAAGGTCAGCGGCATGAGCTCCATAATTCGAAAAAATATATTTGAAAAAACCCATCCTTCGTTGGGTCTGGCAATTATTAGTTTGTATGCCGTAATACATATTGAAAGATAACTCACTCCACAAAATAAGTAAATTATTAAATATCCCAAACCACAGGGAGTGAAAGGCCAAAAAGAAAAAACAATTAAAATTTAATGTTGCAACGTTTCGTCAACATGTTTTGTTGATCTCTTCAGGCTAAAACAAATTTTATTTAAACACAAAAATTAAACAGAAATATACGAAAAAATTATAATATAAATACAATTGTACAAAAATAAAAAATACGAGAGCACATACCAAAACCTTAATAAGTAGAAAATAAACACTGTGAGAGTAACGGCTCACATAGTCAAATGTACATAATATATAACAAAGAGTATCTATTTATACTCGCCGCTATGGTTCTTAATACAATCAATCAGATGTTTATATGTACCTGACAACGCCAATGTATCTGTTTTTAAATTAATCGTATTGTCAACACTGTTAATAAATATCATTTCAGAAATTTTTCTTTTTTTATAATTCGACTCTCTGTCGTTTGATGACATTATTTCTATTACTAAGTTTTTATTTGACAACACTTATTTTAAATTTAATGATAAAATCTATAGACAAATCTTTGGCACGCCCATGGGCTCTCCTATATCTCCTTTATTTGCTGACTTGGTTATGGATGACTTGGAAGTTGACTGCTGGAGTTACTTAAAAGATGTTTACAGTATTACTCCTGTTTTTTATTATAGATACGTTGATGATTCAGTTGCGTGTATTCATATGAATGATGTTGATATTGTGTTAAAAGTGTTTAATGATTATAATATAAATCTTAAATTCACACATGAGATGGAAATTGATAATAGATTGAATTTTTTAGATATTACGTTAATTAAGAAAAATAACTTTATTATTACGGACTGGTTTCAAAAACCTACAAATTCAAATCGCATTTTAAATTTCAATTCATGTCATACGATACAGTTAAAACGCAATATCATTTATAATTTAGTAGATCGTGCGATTAATCTTTCTGACTCTTCATTTAAGGATAAAAACTTAAATTATATTAAGAATCTTCTGTATTATAATAATTATCCATCTGTTTTCGTCGACCAATGTATTAAGCAACGTATGCGTAGAAATAATATTTTGAATAACAATAATATTATTATTGACAAAATCCAACGTACAAATAGTAATGTATTATGTTCTGTTTCGATTCCGTTTGTGCCTCGTCTATATAATCAATGTAAAAAGACTCTGAAGAACTTTAACATTGGTATTAGACCAATTCTAAATAAAAAATTAAATAATATCATTAAGTTGGGCAAGGATAAAATGAAAAAAGAAGATACCACTGGTATTGTTTATAAATTTGACTGCAAAACTTGTTCTGCTTGTTATGTGGGTGAATCAAAAAGAGCTCTTAAGACTCGTCTTAAAGAGCATATGGATTTTAAAAATAAAAATACAGTTGTTGCTCAACATATTTCCGAATTTGCTCATGATTTTGATTGGAAAAATGTTAAAGTTCTTGACAGAAAGTCGAATTATAAAAAAAGAAAAAATTTCTGAAATGATATTTATTAACAGTGTTGACAATACGATTAATTTAAAAACAGATACATTGGCGTTGTCAGGTACATATAAACATCTGATTGATTGTATTAAGAACCATAGCGGCGAGTATAAATAGATACTCTTTGTTATATATTATGTACATTTGACTATGTGAGCCGTTACTCTCACAGTGTTTATTTTCTACTTATTAAGGTTTTGGTATGTGCTCTCGTATTTTTTATTTTTGTACAATTGTATTTATATTATAATTTTTTCGTATATTTCTGTTTAATTTTTGTGTTTAAATAAAATTTGTTTTAGCCTGAAGAGGTCAACAAAACATGTTGACGAAACGTTGCAACATTAAATTTTAATTGTTTTTTCTTTTGGCCTTTCACTCCCTGTGGTTTGGGATATTTAATAATTTACTTATTTTGTGGAGTGAGTTATCTTTCAATATGTATTACGGCATACAAACTAATAATTGCCAGACCCAACGAAGGATGGGTTTTTTCAAATATATTTTTTCGAATTATGGAGCTCATGCCGCTGACCTTTTGAAGTCTTGGACTACGTTGAGACATGAATTAGCCGCTGCCAATGCACATCGACTATTTATTCTTAATTGCAAACGACACGACTTGGTACCTTCTCACGTTTCGCATTCTACAAGATCTTTGCGTAGCCTCAGTTTTCATAGTAAGTCTGTCAACATAAGATTCGCTAACTTTGTGAGCAGATACAGTAAAAAAACTGTTCATTTTATTTCTAATGATATCCATATTCATATTGCTTATTTACATAAAAGACTAAATGCTCTTAAGTATAAGATTAATAAACTAAATATTAATGTTAGTACTATTGAAAACTTTTTTGCGTTTACTGAACATAAGAGCGATTTGATATTTAATGTTAAAAATGTTCAACTTAATAATAAGTTCGCTAAGTTAAATGATAATATAAATCGAGTTGATTTAGTGAGAGGGGATTGGGTTAAGAATCTTTCTGATTTTTCATTACCACCTGAGGTTGTTGACGTTGTTTCACTTGGTCATAATTTTAATGTTAAATCTAATGCTAATAAACATGACGTTATTAAAATAATTAAAAATTTAGAAACTAGCCTTGATAGCATTAAAAATTTAAACAGTTCAGTTAAGAATAATATTAGACATGCTATGACAAGTAACATTGAATTTAATCTTAAAAATAGACAGCACATTTCTTATGAAGAGAACCAATTTAATCATAAGCTTCGGTTGACAAAAGAATTTGTTAAGAATAATACTGATAATCTCCTTTTTACTAGAGCTGATAAGGGTAATCTTTCAGTTTGTATGAATGTCTCGGATTATAAGGAAAAAATGTTTGACTTGTTGTCTGATGAGAAAACTTACAAGGTGGTCAATAAAAATCCTCTCTCACGGCTTCAGAACAGTGTGTATAAGTTTTTGAAAGATCTTAATAATAATAGTCTATTGGATAAGCGTTACAAAGATTTTGAATTAACACAAACGGACACTGTTATGCCTAGAGCATATGGTCTACCAAAAATTCATAAACCTGACATCCCTCTCAGACCTATTATTTCTACTGTTAATAGTCCCATACATGGGCTTGCCAGGGTGCTTTATGACAATTTAAAAGACATTATTAAAAAACCCGCTTCACATATTGATAATAGTTTGAATCTTAAAAATAGTATTAAGAATATTTTTATTCCAGATAACTTTGTTGTTTTATCTTTAGACGTAACCTCACTATTTACCAATATACCGTGTGAACTTGTCTTAAAAAGCTTGGAGAGACGTGTTGTTTCTTTACATGAAAAATCTAAAATTCCGTTTGATGACATTATTTCTATTACTAAGTTTTTATTTGACAACACTTATTTTAAATTTAATGATAAAATCTATAGACAAATCTTTGGCACGTCCATGGGCTCTCCTATATCTCCTTTATTTGCTGACTTGGTTATGGATGACTTGGAAGTTGACTGCTGGAGTTACTTAAAAGATGTTTACAGTATTACTCCTGTTTTTTATTATAGATACGTTGATGATTCAGTTGCGTGTATTCATATGAATGATGTTGATATTGTGTTAAAAGTGTTTAATGATTATAATATAAATCTTAAATTCACACATGAGATGGAAATTGATAATAGATTGAATTTTTTAGATATTACGTTAATTAAGAAAAATAACTTTATTATTACGGACTGGTTTCAAAAACCTACAAATTCAAATTGCATTTTAAATTTCAATTCATGTCATACGATACAGTTAAAACGCAATATCATTTATAATTTAGTAGATCGTGCGATTAATCTTTCTGACTCTTCATTTAAGGATAAAAACTTAAATTATATTAAGAATCTTCTGTATCATAATAATTATCCATCTGTTTTCGTCGACCAATGTATTAAGCAACGTATGCGTAGAAATAATATTTTGAATAACAATAATATTATTATTGACAAAATCCAACGTACAAATAGTAATGTATTATGTTCTGTTTCGATTCCGTTTGTGCCTCGTCTATATAATCAATGTAAAAAGACTCTGAAGAACTTTAACATTGGTATTAGACCAATTCTAAATAAAAAATTAAATAATATCATTAAGTTGGGCAAGGATAAAATGAAAAAAGAAGATACCACTGGTATTGTTTATAAATTTGACTGCAAAACTTGTTCTGCTTGTTATGTGGGTGAATCAAAAAGAGCTCTTAAGACTCGTCTTAAAGAGCATATGGATTTTAAAAATAAAAATACAGTTGTTGCTCAACATATTTCCGAATTTGCTCATGATTTTGATTGGGAAAATGTTAAAGTTCTTGACAGAGAGTCGAATTATAAAAAAGAAAAATTTCTGAAATGATATTTATTAACAGTGTTGACAATACGATTAATTTAAAAACAGATACATTGGCGTTGTCAGGTACATATAAACATCTGATTGATTGTATTAAGAACCATAGCGGCGAGTATAAATAGATACTCTTTGTTATATATTATGTACATTTGACTATGTGAGCCGTTACTCTCACAGTGTTTATTTTCTACTTATTAAGGTTTTGGTATGTGCTCTCGTATTTTTTATTTTTGTACAATTGTATTTATATTATAATTTTTTCGTATATTTCTGTTTAATTTTTGTGTTTAAATAAAATTTGTTTTAGCCTGAAGAGGTCAACAAAACATGTTGACGAAACGTTGCAACATTAAATTTTAATTGTTTTTTCTTTTGGCCTTTCACTCCCTGTGGTTTGGGATATTTAATAATTTACTTATTTTGTGGAGTGAGTTATCTTTCAATATTATCATTATCATTATCATTATCATTATCATTATCATTATCATTATCATTATCATTATCATTATCATTATCATTATCATTATCATTATCATTATCATTATCATTATCATTATCATTATCATTATCATTATCATTATCATTATCATTATCATTATCATTATCATTATCATTATCATTATCATTATCATTATTATTATTATTATTATTATTATTATCATTATCATTATCATTATCATTATCATTATCATTATCATTATCATTATCATTATCATTATCATTATCATTATCATTATCATTATCATTATCATTATTATTATTATTATTATTATTATTATTATTATGATTATGATTATCATTATCATTATCATTATCATTATCATTATCATTATTATTATTATTATTATCATTATTATTATCATTATTATTATCATTATCATTATCATTATCATTATTATTATTATTATTATTATTATTATTATTATTATTATCATTATTATTATCATTATCATTATTATTATCATTATTACTATTATTATTATTATTATTATTATTATTATTATTATTATTGGGAGTCGGCTTGAGGCCCCTTAAGCAAGTGTTGTCTTTCAGGTTCCGGGCAATGCCCAACCGCTCCTGGGCGTCATCATCGCATCAATGCTCTTTGCAGAAATGCTATTACGTTGACGGCAAATAGGAAGTAACAACCCGAGGAGTAATAACCTCGCAAAAAAACCAGGGACCATCTGACCCGGATGGTAGTTACCCTGATAGGGACCCGCTTAGGGCACAAGATAGGGGTCGTTCCCCGAAATATAAACCACAAACTAATGGAAGATGTCGGATTCAAATACAGAAATACCCCAGGTGAGTACCTCTTTACAGGGAAATCTCACCTCCGCTTCCGATCGAGTGAAAGCCTCGGTGGGCGGAGCTGGCCTCACGGATTCTGGGGGAGGCCGAATTCACGTTGACCATATTGTCGCAGGGTCAGGAGACCAGACCTCAGCGGCAATCGTTTTTACTGGAAGGCTAGAGGAGACAACCTCGCATAAAAAACGCGGAGCGGACAGTCTGCAAGTACCAAGGGTACGAAGCGGTAGCCAGAGCAGCATTAATAGCGTCGGAAGCGCGAAAAGTGCTTTCAGCGACGCATCAGGTTTTGAGCAGGACGGCATGCGAACAGATATTGATGAATTTTTGGAAGCAACAAAAAGTCAAGATCGCTTTATAGAGGAAATGAAGAAAGAAGTAAAAACTATGCAGGAAGCTCTGAAAAAAAAACACTAATCTTAAGATTCAAAGTGCGGTGGAAAGATTACAGGATCATCTAAAGCATGCTGCTGATCAGCAGGAGAAGATCACGGAGAAAGCGAAGGCTCTGCGGAATGCGGTCGACCAAATTCATGATCAGCACCTGCAGAGAAAAATAAGGCGGAGACGCATGCACGCTGAGGTTCTAATAGATACTGTGCTTGCTTGCAGTGGTATTAAAAGGGACCGAGGTAGCGTAAGTAACAGCCCAGAGGATGGACGGCAAAAAAGACGAAGAAAAAAAAAGCGACGTTTGATGCTGCGAATACGCTACCTATCATGCAGGCTGCGCTAACCGATCAAATGCGTCCTTTAGCTGTGAAGCCTAGAATCAGGAACAAAGAATCAGTAGTCGTTAGAATTTCACAGGGGTCTACATATGCAGACGTCCTTGGAACGCTTCGCTCGGAAATTAAGCCGCAGGATAGTAGCACGGAAGTCTTGAGTGTTAGACCAACAACAAAGGGAAACCTAATAATCCAGATCTCGGAAGAGTCCGATAAAAAGGCGTTTGCTGACAATGTTAAAGTTGCAGTAGGGGATCTAGGAACCATTAGTATGGATGAGCGGAAAAGGACTATTGAAATCCGTGATCTTGACCAGATGTCAACAGAGGCTGAGGTACAGGAAGCAATGAGTCGGGTCCTAAGTACCGAACACAGAGAACGAAAGGTAATGATTCTAGGACCAAATAGATTTGGGTCCAAAATGGCAGTGGTTATACTGGATGAGACAGAGGCAACATATCTACTGAAGAAGGGAAGAATCCAGATAGGATTTGTGAACTGCCGGGTTGAGCGGAGAACCATGGTAATAAGATGCCATAAATGTCTGGGCTTCGGTCACAGACAAGAGCAGTGCCAGGGACCTGACAGGTCTGCGCATTGTTTCAGGTGCGGGAAAACAGGGCATACAAGAACGGCATGTATAAACGATGCCTGTTGCTTCTTGTGCCTACAAGAAGGCTCTGATGGTGAAAATGTTGAACATGTGGCTGGTAGCGGAATTTGCAAGGTATTTAAGCGAGCCCTGGAGGCCGAGAAAAGGAAAAACCAGGAAAACTTAAAAAATTCACGAAGAAAAGGTGGATAGCAACAATAAAATGGAGAATGGTGAACAAGAGGTTCGATAAGGAAGGCGCTGCGGCGTATTGGTGACCCCACCCTGAAGTAATGCCGAGAAGGCCTAAGTGCCAGGGTGGAATAAAGGTCACGAGGTGGATGTTACTGGCCTTTTGCCCGCGTGACGATTGCATCTTCGTGCAATCGTCACGCGGTCAGAAGGACAGGGGGTTAGACGGTCCCCTGGGACTCTGATGCCCTAAATGTGAAATGGAGGGCCATTTCACAGTCAGGGCTGACGTGCACTCAGGAACCCGTCACACCGGTGGCAGGATCCCCTCCTGCACGGCGATAACGCTTTGCGGAATCGCACGGCGGGCGTGGATCCTGTCGCTGAAGGTCTGGTTTAGGCAGATTTCCCGTTTTTTTACCACCATAAAAAAAAAAAAAAAAATTATCATTATTATTATTATTATTATTATTATTATTATTATTATTATTATTATTATTATTATTATTATTATTATTATTGTTATTATTATTATTATTATTATTATTATTATTATTTTTTTTTTTTTTTTTTTTTTTAAGGTGGTAAAAAAAAGGGAAAATCTGCCTAAACCAGACCATCAGTAGGGAAAGTCACAGCCTGATATTCAGCTGCGAGTCTCCTCCACCGGTGAAACGGGTTCCTGCGCCTGTCAGCTCGGGAGATGGTGAGAGCCACAATTAGTGCCTCAAATCGCCCCCAGGGCATCCATGACGAAGGGGACCGTCTAAACCCCCCGTCTCCTCTGAGTGAGAATCGAAGGCAAGAAGATGCCATCGATGCGCACCCAGAAAAGCGGTAACATCCACCTCTGTCCGCCTGCAACGTAGAACTGCGTTAGCATTACTTCGCCGCTGCAGGGCCGTCTTAGTCTACTGTTCGTCACGTTTGTCCGTTCTGTTTTCTCTGTCTAACTCATTCACTTTCACAAACATACTCATTCACACTATCATTTACACTTAAGCTCGGGCACGTGGGTTAGCTATGCCCAAAGAGCATCTCTGCTCCCCCTGCGTTATTATTCACTCCATTTTCACTGAAGCTCGGGTACGTGGGGTTGCTGGGCCCAAAGAGCGTCTCTGCTCTCCCTGCGTCATTACATTCACACCTTTATTACTAAAGCTCGGGTACGTGGGGTCGCTGCGCCCAAAAAGCATTTCTGCTCTCCCTGCGTTATCACATTTACACCATTCTCTCTAGAGCTCGGGTACGTGGGTTCGCTGAGCCCAAAAAGCATTTCTGCTTTCCCTGCGTTATCCCTTTCACACGCGCATATACTCACACTCATGACACACTTAAGCTCGGGTACGTGGGTCCGCTAAGCCCAAAGAACATTTCTGCTCTCCCTGCGTCATTCATTCATTCATCATATCATCTTTGTCCAATTTCTCATTTCAGACATCCTTCTTCTCTCTTACTTTTAAGCACGTAATCAGCAAAGACCGCCACTGATTTCCAGCCCTCTCTGTTTTGTAGCATCTTTGCCACAATGTTGTCTGGTGAGATGCTGCCAATCTTGGCTTCTAGTCGACGTCTGTCAGTTGTCCAACGGTTACACTCGAAAAATGTGTGCTCCACGTCGTCTCTGTCATATCCACAGTATAAGCAATCCGCACTTGCTACTTTTCCCATTTTGTACAAGTAATGTCTGTAATATCCATGTCCAGTCAGAAGTTGCGTTAGGTAAAAATCTACTTCTCCGAACGTCCGTTCTGTCCAAGGTTGCAAATCCCTGATTAACCGTCTCGTCCAATTTGCATCACTGTCCTTCGTCCATCGTTCGTGCCATAGTGTCAAAGTCTTTTGCCTTTCAAGTACCACCGCCTCTTTCCGTCCTAGGTCGGCGCTTTTTCATAGATCTGCTTGCGCTCATGCGCTAGAAGATCTATGGGAATCATGCCCGCCACTACCAGTACGGCCTCCGCGGATACCGTTCTGTAGGCGCACGCGACCCTCAGCGCCCCCTGTCTCTGTACGTCCAACAGTCGTTTGCGGTACTTTCGCACTCCAAGCGCGTCAGCCCATATTTCCGCCCCGTATAAGATGATCGAGTGGGTGGTCGTCATCAGTAATCGTCTTTTCTCCTGTTTCGGTCCATATGTGTTTGCCATAAGACGGCTGAGTGCAGATGTTCTGACCGCCGCCTTTTCGGCCGTCTTCTGTATGTGTGGCCAGAACGAAAGTTTTGTATCTAGGGTCACCCCCAGATACTTAACACTTCCTCTGGTCTCCGTCCTTACTGTCCCTATGTCCATTGGAATACGCGTTTGTATCCTTTTTCCTGTCAGTATTATTAGTTCCGTCTTTTCTATTGCCAGTGTCAGTCCGTGAGCTGTCATCCATCTATTTACTCGTCTCATGACCTGGTTAAGTGTTAGTTGAGCTACCTCGATGTCCCTTTGCACGATCACTGCCGCCACGTCATCGGCGTAGGCGACAAGTGAGGCGCCCAGGGGCATCTCCAGCCTGAGTAAGCTGTCATAGTCAACATTCCAAAAGTCAGGACCTAATATGGATCCCTGTGCGACCCCGGCTGTTATCGGTCTCTCTATCCGTCCTTTAGTAGTTTCGTACATTATTTGTCTGTCCCGTAGATAGTCCGCCACAACCCTCATCAAGTAAAACGGCACCCCGAAGCCTTCTAGAGCCTCAAGGATATCGCTCCACCTGGCGGAGTTGAAGGCGTTTCTAACGTCCAATGTTGCCAACAGTACTATAGGTCTTGCTCCATGACATATTTGTCCAGTGCGCTGAGAGGTTTTTATGACCTCTCTGATTGCGCCGATAGTCGATCGTCCCTTCCGAAAACCATGCTGATTGTCAGTAAGACCCCCAGCGGCATTTATAGCGTCAGTCAGCCGTTTCTTGAGTAACAGTTCGTAAACTTTTCCCGCTGTATCTAAAAGGCACAGAGGCCTGTAGGAAGTTGGTGCATGTAATTCTCCTTTTCCTTTATATAGGAGAACCAGTCTGGCCTTCTTCCATTGCGTGCTGAACGTCCCTGTCCGTAAGCAGTTATTATACATGTCAAGTAGAATTCTCGGCCTGTGAGTTGCCACTTGCCTGAGAATCTCACCTGGAATCCCGTCCGGTCCTGGCGCCTTCCCGGACTTCAACGAGGAAGTTGCCGCGATAAGCTCCTCCTCCGTGAATTCCGGGACTGCTAGGTCGCGATAGTCGACTGGTCCCTCCGTCACAGGTTGATTGGGAAAAAGCCCCTCCACTATCGTTTCCATAGTTTGTTTGTCCATCTGTTGAGGCGGTCTAAGAGCTCCAAGCTTCTGGGTTACGAATTTATAGCCCATGCCCCATGGATCTCGTTCCACCTCCTCACACATTTGTCTCCAGCAACGCTTTTTGCTTTCCTTTATAGCGATTGTCAGTCTCTTTCGTGCGTCTTTATATGCCGCTGTGAGTGAGTCCACGTCTGCGTCTTGTTTCTTTCTTTCTCTAGTCAGTCTTCGTCTATGTTTGATACAGTCTTTCCTAAGTTGAGCGATCTCGTCCGTCCACCAGTAAGATGCTGTCCTATTTGGTCTAGAGCATCTTTTAGGCATAGTAGACTCGCAAAGGTGCGTTATCAGTCTCATTGTCTTGTCCACTATGTAATCTGTCCTCTGTTTGTCCGTCATGTCGTTGGGAACGTTTTCAGAGGGTACTGCTGCTCTAAGCAGCATCTCTAGAAACAATGCCCTGTCCAATTTTTTATAGTTCCAGCCTTGCGGCCTCGTATATTTGTCTTGGGTCATCTGTGTTTCGCTTGTCACTTCAAAGACGATATACTGATGATCGCTAGCTGTAAAGTCTTCGATCACCTGCCATCCTCTTATTTGTGACAAAATGTCCTCTGTTACCATCGTCACGTCTGGTATAGAGAAGCCGAAACCCTCTCTTCTGTATGTTGGGGTCCGTCCCGTATTTGCTACTGCTAGCCCTAGCCTTGCGGCCATTTCCAGCAACAGTCGTCCCCGTTTGTTTGTCGTGTCCATCCCCACTCGATCGCTCTGGAGTTAAGATCGCCGGCAACGACGAGATCTCCCGGGAGGTCTCTGAGACAATCCTCCAATTCTGTCACTTTTTTTTCAAATTCCCCAGCCGTACAGTTTGGGGAAAGGTAGACGCTGACGTAAGTGACCGTGCCCACCCTTACCCAAACGTAATCATCCCCTTTGCCAGTGACTGTATCCTTCTTTGCGTTCGTCCTCCTAACCCATATGGCCGACGTACCCGAAGTGTTCGAGAACCACATTTTCGTCTGTGGGTTTCTGTACTGTTCGCTTAGTATTAGTACGTCCGCGTCACGTTCTGTCGCAATTTGAGACAGCAGCAGCTGTGCTGCCTCACATCTGTGTAAGTTGCCTTGTAGTACTTTCGTCATGTCGAGATCTGTCTTTTTTGTTCCTCTATCGCGGTACGGAATACCGTGCACGCTCCAGATCCTGGTCTATGCGTCCGTTCTTTGTGTCCTGCGTCTGTACAGAGGTAGCAAACTAGATGCTGAGCAGCGCAGTTCTTACCGATATGACCAGTCATACCGCACCGCCTACAGCATCCGCTTCTGTCTTGTCCTTTACAGTCTTTACGTGTGTGTCCATAGCCAAAACATCGATAGCACCTCTTTATCGTCAGTCTCCGTCTTATGCGGCAGTTCATCCAGCCAATTTTCATTCGACCCATTTGAAGCAGACGTTGTGCTGTGCCTTCATCCACCTCGCACACCGCCATGCACACATCCTGGCTGTTTGGGCCGAAGATGTGAGGCTTCGGATCTATGTTGGTCTCTGTCACCCGTCTAATAGCTTCAGTCACGTCCTTAGCCTCTGTAGTGCAGTCAAGATCATGTATCTCCAGCTGTGTCGCAGGTGTCATGTCCCTAACTGCTCCGTCTGTTCCCAGGATCTGCCGCAGCTTTTCCTGGAAATTCCTTTTGTCCTCTGTCTCGCAACGCAGGCGTAGTAACAGTCCGTTGTCCTTGGTCTTACGGCAACCCTGAATCTGTACATTCACAGCCTCAGGGTTGACCTCCGTTTTGAGTTTTTTCAACGTGTCAGCATAAGTCTGTCCCTGTAATGGTTTAACCAGTACGGCGCTTACTCTGCTTCCTTGTGCCATTTGTCTTCCTGCTGTCCCTTTGTTGTTTTTCTTTCTCTTTTTCTTACTGTTACCTGTCCCTGGTGCAGTCGCGGTCTGTCCGTTTGCTGGCGTCTGTCCCTGTACTGATGTAGTGTCAACCATCCTATTAGTCCGTACATCCTGTTTTCTTTTAGAGACAACCTTCACCCATCCAGATCCATCCTCTACCCTTTTAAAGGCAGAGACCTGATCAGGACTGGCGCTAGTCGTCTCCCTCTTTCTTTTTTGGCCGTCTATCAAGGGAGTCTCTGCTGACCTCTTCCATTCCACATCCATTCTATCACATTCATCCCATGAATATTCTAATGCCTCCCTGATGACTACCATGTCACTGACAACTTTAGAATTCAAGTTTTTCTGTTCAAGTTTTATACGCTCCATCCTAGCTACAGCAGCGTCTATTTTCTGAAGCTGTTCTCTTAATACCTTTGTAAAAGATACTTGTCTTTCACCGTCCAGTGATTTCATAGCCTCCATTCTATTTACACTTACCGTATCATTTATTATCCCGTCTGCAAGGTCACCCACAGACAAGATAGGGGTGCTGGGTGGCACCATGGACTCATGTGAGTCGATGTTAATCGCAGATTGCACTGTAAAACCTGCATTTTTTTATTATTATTATTATTATTATTATTATTATTATTATTATTATTATTATTATTATTATTATTATTATTATTATTATTATTATTATTATTATTATTATTATTATTATTATTATTATTATTATTATTATTATTATTATTATTATTATTATTATTATTATTATTATTATTATTATTATTATTATTATTATTATTATTATTATTATTATTATTATTATTATTATTATTATTATTATTATTATTATTATTATTATTATTATTATTATTATTATTATTATTATTATTATTATTATTATTATTATTATTATTATTATTATTATTATTATTATTATTATTATTATTATTATTATTATTATTATTATTATTATTATTATTATTATTATTATTATTATTATTATTATTATTATTATTATTATTATTATTATTATTATTATTATTATTATTATTATTATTATTATTATTATTATTATTATTATTATTATTATTATTATTATTATTATTATTATTATTATTATTATTATTATTATTATTATTATTATTATTATTATTATTATTATTTTATTATTATTATTATTATTATTATTATTATTATTATTATTATTATTATTATTATTATTATTATTATTATTATTATTATTATTATTATTATTATTATTATTATTATTATTATTATTATTATTATTATTATTATTATTATTATTATTATTATTATTATTATTATTATTATTATTATTATTATTATTATTATTATTATTATTATTATTATTATTATTATTATTATTATTATTATTATTATTATTATTATTATTATTATTATTATTATTATTATTATTATTATTATTATTATTATTATTATTATTATTATTATTATTATTATTATTATTATTATTATTATTATTATTATTATTATTATTATTATTATTATTATTATTATTATTATTATTATTATTATTATTATTATTATTATTATTATTATTATTATTATTATTATTATTATTATTATTATTATTATTATTATTATTATTATTATTATTATTATTATTATTATTATTATTATTATTATTATTATTATTATTATTATTATTATTATTATTATTATTATTATTATTATTATTATTATTATTATTATTATTATTATTATTATTATTATTATTCCTCCGCATGTTGCTGACCTTGTAAGTGTCCACCTACGATGTGGTGGCGGGGCGGAGGCTTAAGCACGATCCACATATCGCTAGCCATCCTTAGTGATGACTAAGGATATCTGGATGATCGCGTAGGCACTTCCGCTTCACGGAACTGCCAACCCATTAAAATTTTGTGTTCGTATTTACGTGTACTAAGAAGCAACACAGTATGAATGGATGTATGAATGAGCTGTGGCTGCCAACCAATGGATATTCCCGTCAGACTACCGGAGTTGTTCGTTAGTGGTGACTTGCTGACCTCTGTTTAGTAATAAGAGTAAAAGTTAGTCCCTCTCCGGCGAAAGTCGTGACGGGCAAAGGTCTCGTGAAACCACATGTCGGCTAGGAGCTTCTACGTACTTCTACTAACGTAACCAGAGCCCATGAAGGGGTTGAAGTTGGTCTGTACAGGCGCAGGTGCGAAGGATTATCTGGTCAGTATTTCCTTATACCGAGTCCGCGCAGGAGAACTGCGGAACGTCTAGCCTGAAGTTTAGGGCCAGGCGCAGCACGGTACTGACGTCGCCCACTCAATACGGATGACGTAAAACCTTTAGCATCAACATGGCGCGGGCCTAACCCGTAAACATCTCTTATTTAGAATCACTCGGTGTCGCTAGGGTTGACCACCCGAAAACCGCTTCTCGGCTGCGGCATCTTTAATTAGGGCACCTCACAGGCGGGGATAGTGGCTCCACTGCGCCTGGAGCTCCCATGATGGGCGAACCGTCTTAAGCCAAGTATACGTTTTATTATGTTTAATTCCTCAACAACACAAACCAAAAACCAACCAGAAGCGGCTAGCAATAGCTCAAAAAATAACGAAGGCCAGTTTTCGCAGGCTGATCCCCAAAAGAAGTCAGGGGTAGAGATCGCCTGCCTAACAATGGAAGAAAGATCTCAGAGGATGAATGAGATCTTTGCGCTCTTCAGAGAAGCTCTTAGGTCGATGCCTAACATTCATAAAGATGTTAAGAATAATCTACCAGAGCTTATCGATCATGTGGATGCCCTTAAGACGGAGCATCTCCTCTTGCTTCAGGCGAGAACGGTCACTGAACAGATGGAGGTGACCGAGACGCTCGAAGCAAGCTCCTCAGCCAAGCGGACTTTAGAGGATGCCTCGCTCGATTCTGGCAGCAATGCTGAATCGCAAGCATTAAAAAAGAACCGCCCTGAGAGTCTGGATGATCCGTTTGAGGTCGTCCAAAATAGAAAGAAGAAGACTGCTACAAAAATCTAGTTCAGAACGCAACGCAGCAGCAGCAACAACAACAACAGCAGCAGCAGCGTCAACAGCAGCAGAAACAACAACAGCAGCACCAGCGACAACAACAGCAAAAACGGCAGCAGCAGCCGCAGCAGCCCAAGAACAACAGCAACAGTCCACCAGCGGCCAGAACATCGGCCATCGAGACACAGCAGCCTGCCCAGCAGCTGTTGAAAAAGAAGAAGAAAAGGAGGAGGAAGACAAAAAAGAGGTCTGCCGCCGTCCTCATAAAACCAGAAGAGGGAAAAACCTACAGCGACGTCCTGCAGAGCATCAGGCAGGATTTAATCGCTGAGAGTCCAACGACCAACATCAGAGGGATAAGGAAAACCAGGGCCGGAGATGTCCTGATCGAGTTGGGCTCAGCTAAGGGTTTAGAGACCTTTAGTGCTTTCCTTAAGAGGACGGTGGGCGAAACGGGCAACGTCAAGGAGATGTGCCCCAAAGAAACGGTCGAGATCAGAGACATCGACTGTCTAGCTTCAGCAGAAGAAGTAGAGGCCGCTGTAAAAGCTGCTTTAACCGAAGGCCAACAGGAAGTAGGGGAGTTTAGCGTCTCACTGACCAACCCCAACAGCAGAGAGCTCCGCTTGGCCATTGTAGAGATGGAACAAGACCAAGCGGCGTTCCTGCTCTCTAGAACTAGGATAAAGATCGGTTACACCAGCTGCCGAATCAGAAGTTGGCAAAGGGTTCAGCGCTGTTTTAGGTGCCTGAACTACGGTCACCAGGCGCGTGACTGCCGAGGACCAGACCGTAGCAAGATGTGCTACAAATGTGGCAAAGACGGCCATAAGGGATCGGCCTGCAAGGCTACTGATACTCAGTGCATACTATGTACTGAGCGGGAAGTAGACCCAGCAGAGCGGAAACACATCCCTGGGTCAGGTCAGTGCAGAGTCTTTCGCGAGACACTGAACCGAATCAAAAAGCGCTAATGATGGGCCGCGTAACGGTCCTCCAAGCCAACTTACACAGAAGCGACCTAGCCAACAGCCTTTTGACTCAAATCAAATTCGAAACAAAGGCTGATGTGCTCTTGATAAGCGAGCAGTACACAAACTGGACCGTTAAGACCTGGTTTAGAGACAAGCTTGGCACTGCTGCGATTTACGTAGACCCAAAGACCATCAGAGAAGACGCAAATGGAGCTGAAGAAGGCTTCGTATGGGTTAAAAGCAGAAACGTTACATACGTGAGCTGTTATTTTACACCAAACTCAACAGCAGACACGTTTAGGCGCCGTCTGGATCTGCTGGAAGACTCTGTCCGAAGAATGGAAGGTGACGTCGTCGTCGCAGGAGACTTTAACGCGAAAGCGTTAGAGTGGGGAATGCCACTGCAGGACAGCAGAGGAGGATACATCATGGAGATGGCAGACAGACTCGGCCTAACAGTGCTAAACACCGGAAGCACTCCAACATTCAGACGAGGAGCTAGCGGTACGATTCCTGACGTATCCTTCGCATCAGAAAATCTTTCACGTAAAGTGTCAGATTGGAAGGTGCTGGAGACATACAATGGAAGTGACCACCAGTACATCACATTTCAAATCCATGATGGATCCCAATCATCGAGGCGAAATGTCGCTAGACCAGTCAGATGGAACGTTGCCAAGCTGGACTCTGAGAAACTTGTCCAAGTACTGCAGCAAGGATCAGACTATCTACCGGACGCGACAACTGCCACCGGAAACGCCGACGCTGCAGAGGTTCTCGTAAAAGAGACGATGAGTCTCATTCACAGAGCCTGTGATGCATCTATGCCGCGCAAGGGATCGCGACATCATAAGCGTCCAGCGTATTGGTGGAATGACGAAATCGCTAGAACGAGGTCAGAAGCTCTTAGTCTCAGAAGATCATCACAGAGAGCAAGAAAGAAGAACTCACCAGCAGCAGATCTTTTGTCTGCGCAATACAGAGACGTGCATAAAAAGCTTCGTAAGAAGATCAATCGAAGCAAAGCACAATGCTGGAAAGACCTGAGCGAAGACGTCAACAGAGAGGTGTGGGGCTTGGCCTACAAGATCGTGACCAAGAAGCTTAACGCCGCCCCCACGTTGCCATTCGAAGAAGAGACCATGGCGAACATCGTAAACCACTTGTTCCCTACGCATCCACCACTCGAAGAACAGGAGAATACAGGAGAACCAGAAGAGATCCCGCTCTTTACAAGCGGAGAGCTACAGATAGCTGCAAGAATGATGAAGAACAATAAGGCACCTGGGCCTGACGGAATACCATCCGAGGTCCTTAAATGCATAGCGGTGAAAGCGCCATCTCTCTTGTTGAACATGTACAACGCGTGCCTCCAGACGGGTGTGTTTAGCACTCCCTGGAAGATTGCGCGTCTTGTGCTGATCAACAAAGGAAAGGGAGGTGATCCCCGGCATCCATCGTCCCACAGGCCACTCTGCATGTTGGACGAAGCAGGAAGCTATACGAGAGGCTGCTTAAACCGCGATTACAAGGAGCTGTACAGGCGGCTGGCGATCTCGCTGACAACCAGTATGGCTTCAGGAAAAAGCGGTCTACCGTAAATGCAGTAGAAGAAGTAGTAAAGGTAGCAAAAGAAGGATGGACTGGGAACCATCATTCCCGTCTTATTGCGTTTCTAGTCATGCTGGATACGAAAAACGCTTTCAACTCAGCAAAATGGCCTGACCTCCTTGCTGCGTTGAAAGAGTTTAATGTACCAGAATACCTTATGCGAGTGATACGAGACTATCTGAGAAACCGTATCCTCCGCTATGAAACAGAAGAAGGCTGGCGTGAAAAGACCTTAGCGCAGGCGTGGCACAGGGCTTGATCTTCGGCCCAGACTTCTGGAACATCCTGTTCGATGCATTACTCAGACTTGCAATGCCGGATGGGGTGAAAATGTTTGCGTACGCTGATGATGTCGCTTTAGTCATCTCCGCGAAAAACGAAAACATTGCCCAGCACATACTAAACACGGCGATGAGAAGAATTTCCGAGTGGATGGTGAAGCATGGTCTCGAAATAGCGATGGCCAAAACAGAAATCGTGCCCTTAACTTGGAAACACATCAACATCGAGTTTCCCATGACAGTAGGCACAAACGTGGTGCAGACAAGAAGTGAGGTGACGTATCTCGGCATAAAGCTAGATGCAAAACTAACTTTTTGACGCACCTAAAACACGTCGCTAATAAAGCGATAAAGAAAACGTTGCAGTTAAGTCGTCTTATGGCCAATACCAGCGGCCCGAAATCAAGCAAACGACGACTTTTAATGACAGTCACGACGTCCATCTTATTGTACGGCTCTGAAATATGGGCTAACCAAATGAGAAAAGAGACGCACCGAAGCGTACTATCTTCTGTTCAAAGGAGAGGGGCTCTTAGAGTCACCAGCGCCTATCGCACTGTCTCGGGACCCGCGGTGCTAGTCATCGCAGGAATCATCCCGATCGAATTACAGGCGATGGAACGCAAGCGAACCTACGAACGGAAGAAAACAGAAGATGGAACTGCAATCGTTCAGAAAGAAGAAAGACAGGTGACCATGGAAACCTGGCAAAAACATGGAATCAGATGGTGAAAGGCCGATGGACACACGTGCTCATTAGGGAGCTGGCTCCATGGGTCGATAGAAGATACGGGGAGGTCAACTATTACCTCACCCAGTTCCTTAGTAACCACGGGTATTTCTGCGCTTATCTCAGTAAAATGGGAAAGACCCAGAGCCCGGGCTGCATCTTCTGTTTCGCGGATCGCGACGATGCGTATCATACGTTTTTCGTCTGCCATCAGTGGAACGAAGAAAGACGCCAGGTTGAGAGGATATTCGAAGCGTTAACGCCAGATAACATTGTCAGTGAAATGTTGTCGGCCAAAGAAAAGTGGGACGCTATGGCACTATTTGTCGAAAGCGTCCTAAGAAAGAAGAAACCGTTCTTAGATAGGGCAATCGAACTAAGTGCGAATGAGGAGCGGGGAGTCAGGCTTATACCTCACCATAACCTAGAGGCAGTAGCCGGTCCCATAGATTCGGGTGCGGAGGGTGACGACGAGGACTCGTCTTAAGGACGAGAACAAATCGTGCACCCAGGAAATGTTTGAGATAGCAGCAAAAGCGCCAGCTTTAGCTGTGGTATGAATGAGTGTCGTTGTAAATAAGCGCGAGATTGAATGTTAGTATGAGTCAGACGCGGTAGAGAGGATAGCCCCACAAGAGGCATAAGATCCATCTTAGAACAGGAGAATCAAGACTGAAGAGAAAATTATGGACTGATTTTGCTCCTTTACAGAGCCAGTCCATACCATACCATATATATGCGATCGATTTATGCTCCCCTTTACAGAGCCGATCGCCAGGCAGAAGATAGCCTTTTAAATCATGTTGCTTATTAGGCATAGATCTATATTATTGGAAATCTGTATATTTACAGAAGAAGTCAGAAGGAAAAGGTCCAAAAGACTTAGAACGCGGTGCCACCCTGAAGTAATGTGATAAACAGTTTCCGGGGTGGAACAAACGCCGTGAGTGATGATTGGAGAATCTCTTGCACGTCCAGTGACTGCATTTTTTTGCTATCATTAGACAGGCATGAGGATCGCGTAATTTTAGAGGTTTGCTAGTTTATCTAGAACCCCTCTCAACCGTCTGTACTCTGTTCCCGGATATATCCGAGCCCAGCGAACTGACGGCAGTCTGACAGCAGATTTTATTCGTTCAACCAATAGAAAAAAAAAAAAAAAAAAATTAATTATTTTATTATTATTATTATTATTATTATTATTATTATTATTATTATTATTATTATTATTATTATTATTATTATTATTATTATTATTATTATTATTATTATTATTATTATTATTATTATTATTATTATTATTATTATTATTATTATTATTATTATTATTATTATTATTATTATTATTATTATTATTATTATTATTATTATTATTATTATTATTATTATTATTATTATTATTATTATTTTTTTTTTTTTTTATTATATTTTATTTTATTATTATTTTATTATTATTATTATTATTATTATTATTATTATTATTATTATTATTATTATTATTATTATTATTATTATTATTATTATTATTATTATTATTATTATTATTGTTTATATATATTATTATTATTATTATTATTATTATTGGGGTCGGCTTGGAGAGACCCTTCAAGTCAGTGTCATCTTTCAGGTTCCGGGCATTGCCCAACCACTCCTGGGGGTCTTCGTCGCATCAATGCTCTTTGCAGCACTGCTATAACGAAGACCGCAAATGGGAAGCTCTGGCCCGAGGAGGAATAACCTCGAAAAAAAAACCAGTCACTATCTGACCCGGATAGTAGTAACACTGATAGGGTCCCGCTTTGGGTTACAAGAACAGGGGTGGTTACCTGAATAAATCAACTTACCATTCATTGTTCGCACCTCTTGGGTGATGGGTTTATGGGACAGTTGCCTTATCTATAAATGGGGGATGAGAGTATGTAACCTTGTGATTGTAGCCATAGGATGAATGACTCGAGGACTCTATAAACGGGTATCCCTCGATGTTTCTGCCAATGCACGGAGCATAGATGAGCTGTAGGTACAGAAAGGGCAACTGAGTATGGCACCTGCATGCCTATCGTGGTCAGGGCCGCGAGTCCTATAAACGGACTCTGAGCGGTCAAATAGAGACGGGTAGGCACACATGCTGGAATGCCCTATGAACGGGTTATTTCTGGCAAGTGACACCACATGTGGAGCATGGACTTGGGGGCTCCTTAAAAGGAGTATCGCCTAATCTGAGTGAATGATGAAGAGTGAATGAGGGGGCTCTGTAAAGTGAGCATCTCCCGAGCAAGTGGAGGCACGTATGCATGATGAACGAGTGAATGAAGATATTACTGTCCCATACGAAGCGAGCCGCCGTGTTTGCCGTGCGGTGCGACCCGTGAGCGGCCAAAGGGTGATCCTGGGTGGGAATGCGATCTAAGGTTGCGCGCCGAGGTGACCTGAACCACCTTTGGCTCCTGATGACTGCAAGACGGGAGGCCAGTATCCAGCCAGTACTGGCCAATCGGCTTTTGGCGAGTTCAGCTGTCGTGCGAGGTCTGTCGGAAATCTCCCAGAGAGCCGAGCATCTTGTGGGGATGCAGAGCTCGAGGAGACGGAGATGGGCTAGTGCGGCAGTCTGCGCTATACTTCAGTATGATGCACCGAGCTTGGCGCCGCCATTTCGGGTCATGTTTTCGGATGGCCACGTCAAGTTGCTCTCGGAGTGAAAGCCCGATAAGGATCCAGGTGGTCGTGCACATGCTGGAATGAAGTTTTCTTTTTTCAGATCATGGATTTAACAGAACCACAACCAAAGATGAAGACTAATGAAGAGGTAAGTGTAAGCGAAGAACAACGCTCTGACATCAATAACACAGACCTGGTTATTCAGGACTGCCTTAAAAAGATGAAGGAGATGATCCAGATGATGGTGCTGACAACCAAAAAACAGAGAGGGGTAAATACTAAAATAAAGGATGCTTTACCCGAAATGGAGTATATCATCACGAGACTCGAAAACTTGCACAATTCGAGACAAGACCTGGAAGATGCTACGAATGTAGCAGAGAAAATACAGACAGCGAAAAGAGCTGCTTCTGTGTCACCTGCAACTCTGCAGGTACAAAACACAAAAAAAAAGAAGGAAAGTTAAGGAGAAAAAAACCTTCCAAATGCGGAGAAGGCAGATCCATTAAACGGCACCAAAACCGAGGAATGGACAATTGTTAAAAAAAAGAAAAGAAAGAAAAAGAAGAAGAAATCTAAGAAGGTATTAGAAGGCAGTAAAACGGAAAACAGTTTTGCAACCAACAAGCTACCAGCTTCAAGAAAATTAATGTCTGAAGCGATAGTTCTTAAACCCAAAGAAGGAAAGACTTACGCGGACGTCCTTGGAAGGATCCGCAGCAAAGTCAACCCAACGGAACATGGAGTGGAAGTCAAAAGCATTCGGCGTACCCGAACAGGTGATGTCCTTATAGAGATGAAAAGCTCGGGGGCAAGTAATGAAGGACTTGCCAGAGCACTTAAAGAGGCAGTGGAGGAGGAAGCTAGCCTCCGAACCCTGGTTCCCAGGGTAACGTTGGAAATCAGAGACATTAATTGCTGCAGCACTGAAGATGAGGTGAAAAAGGCCCTTTGTGAGGTCTTCCCAAACAGGGAAGATCCGTTTGTCTTTAAACTAACAAGGGCTAATAGAGCCGAGCAGAGAATGGCTGTAGTCACAGTCACAGAGGCGGAGGCCAAAAAACTGCTCGGCTCTGCCCGAATTAAAATAGGATGGGTCAATTGCAGGATTCGGCAACGGCAAGTTGTCGAGCGATGCTACCGGTGCTTAGCATTTGGACACATCAGTGCAACCTGCAAGGGACCAGATAGGAGCAGTTGGTGTTATCGGTGTGGTGGGCCTGGGCATAAGGCAGGAACGTGCTCAGCCGCACCTTAATGCTTTTTGTGCAATGTAACAGGGGCACCGGCTGAATCCGTGGCCCATGCTGCAGGTTCAGCGGCCTGTAAAGCTTACCGGAAGGCATTGGGAGACAACCGCAGGAATGGCTAAGATCCTGCAAGCTAATCTCTGGCGAAGCAGGACGGCTCAAAACCTTCTGACCCAAATCTGTCTTGAGAAAGACGTTGACCTTGTATTCGTCAGCGAACAGTATCGGGACAGAGAAGGGTCAGAATGGTACAAGGATGATCTTGGTACGGCGGCCTTATGGGTTTTCAATTCACGTCGGATCGATGTGGCGTGCCATGGATCTGGCGAAGGCTTCGTTTGGGCAAGGTGCAGCGGCGTAAGCTACGTCAGCTGCTATCTCACTCCAAACGAAAGCATCGGCGACTTCCAGAAGAAGCTGGATGCACTGGAAGACGCGGCCAGAGAAATGGAGGGCGAGCTTATAATAGCGGGGGACTTCAACGCTAAAGCCGTAGAATGGGGCGAGAGCTACTCGGACTCCAGAGGGAAAAGAGTGCTGGACATGGTGTCCAGACTGGGACTGGTGGTATTGAACACCGGTTCCACCTCGACCTTCAGGAGGCCCGGGTGCAGGGAGACAATTATAGACGTCTCCTTCGCAACTGAGCGAGTGTCCAACCAGGTGCGAGACTGGCGGGTGATCGAGGACTATACAGCCAGCGATCACCAGTTCATCGTGTTTCACGTACACGATGAAACGTCAGTCACGGCGGTTAAACATAAGCGCCACTGCAGCTGGAATGTTGCAAGATTGGACACTAGAAAGTTGGCTCAAGCCCTGGATCGAAGAACCCGAGCCCTAATTGAAATACCCGAAGGAGGTAATGCCTCAGAACAGGCTGAAATGATAACTGAAGCAGTAATGCGAGTTATCAATCGAGCCTGTGGAGAGGCAATGCCAAAAAAGATCGAACTTGAAGGGAGACGGCCTGCTTATTGGTGGACGAACGAGATCGCGGAACTGCGGCGGAAGTGCTTCCGGCTACGCCGGTTAGCACAGAGAGCCAGAAAGCAAAACCGCGAAACCGCTCGAAAAGTCGATGAGTATCTAGCAGCAAAAAGGGCCCTGGATCGGACCATTACTATGAGCAAGTACCGATGTTTTGAGAATCTGAGGGAGGATCTGAATAAAGATCCGTGGGGGAAGGGATATAAAACTGTTATGCGCAAAATAGGGGCATTTGTAAAAGACGCCCCGAAAAGCGCAACGGTTATGGACCACATAGTCCAATCCCTCTTCCCCACTCATCCAAAGCGGGAGGATGATTCCTTTGATCTCGATAACGAGGAGGTGCTTCTCTTTACTAGAATGGAGTTGGAGAACGCAGTGCGTTCTCTGAGAAACAAGAAGGCACCAGGGCCTGACGGTATACCGACCGAGGTGCTGAAAGCCGTGGCACATAGTCACCCAGAGCTCTTGCTGTGGATGTATAATTCTTGCCTCCAAGCAGGGAGATTCTGCTCTCGGTGGAAGGAGGCAAGGTTAGTCCTCATCAGCAAGGGCAAGGGGCCGCCGGATGAACCTGGGTCATACAGACCCTTATGCATGTTGGACGCAGCTGGTAAACTCCTGGAAAAGCTCCTTAGACCCCGCCTGCATGCTGCCCTTGCAGCTGCGGGCGATCTCTCCCCGAATCAGCATGGATTCAGGAGAGGAAGGTCTACAATAGGAGCCATCCAGGAGGTAGTGGAGGTCGCCAGAAGCACGGAGCGCGGGAATCATTTTTCGCGCCCGATATGCCTTGTGGCGACACTGGACGTCAAAAATACATTCAACACGCTAAGGTGGGTCAATGCACTGCAGGAGATGGAGCGGACCTTCAAGGTACCTAGGTACCTTCTCCGAATCATAGGGGATTATTTGAGGGACCGCTTTATCCAATATAATACTGCAGACGGCCCAAGACGAAGGGATTTACGGCGGGGGCGGCTCAAGGTTCTGTCCTGGGATCCGATATATGGAATATATCATATGACGCGATGCTCAGGATGAAAATGCCAGAAGGCTGCTCTCTGATTGGATACGCGGATGATGTTGCTGTAACCATAGTCGCGAGAAATGTGGAGACAGCACGGACGCGACTCAATCATGTTATGTGCCACGTAAAAAGATGGATGGATACTCATGGGCTAGAGTTAGCAGAAGCTAAAACAGAGATCGTGCTCCTCACGAAGAAGCATATACCGAAAACACCGATGTTTACGGTAGGCGGCACAACTGTACAGGCGAAAACAACCGTAAAGTACCTGGGGGTTACGCTAGATACGAGACTAACCTTCTGGGAAAACATAAGGATGGGAGCGGACAAGGCGGCTGCGGTAGTGGCGAAGCTCTGTAGGGTGATGGCCAACATAGGGGGCCCTCGACCCTGCGTTAGGCGCTGGCTGTTGCGAACCGCTGAGTCCATAATGCTTTACGGCGCAGAAGCTTGGGCGGACGCTCTGCGATTCGAAAAGTATCGCAAGCGTCCTGCTTCTGTACAGAGAAGGTGTGCACTTCGTGTAGCGAGTTCGTATCGCACGGTCTCTGAGCCAGCGATTCTGGTCGTTTCGGGGGTTATCCCGATAGATCTGCTGGCTCAAGAGCGGAAGTTCGTCTACCAGAATAAAGCAGAGATGAGGCAGGAAGAAGCCAAAGTAATCTCCAGGAGACAGTCGTTGATCTCCTGGCAGACGCGATGGGAGACGGAGAGACGCGGAAGGTGGACGGCCAGGCTTATCAAGCAGCTGTCCCCCTGGCTATGTCGACAACATGGCGAGGTAAATTATTACCTTACCCAAATGTTGACTGGTCACGGGTATTTCCGCGCCTACCTGCATAAGATGGGCAAAGCTCCAGACCCCAAGTGTCTGTACTGCGGGTCTCTTAAAGATGATGCCAAGCATACATTCTTTGAATGCGAACAATGGAGGCAAGATCGGGTGGGTCTACTCAACAAGGTGGGAAGAATTACACCCGATAATATTATCGACGTAATGCTCGAATCAGCGGAAAAGTGGGAGTGTCTGGCTAATTACGTCCAGGATATTCTTCGGCGTAAGAAGCCAGACCTCCAGTAAAGAAGAAAAAAAAAAAACATAATATAGTAAGAAGTTGGGAGCCAGGCTCCATTAGAAAGGCGCTGTAGTGCGCATGGTGACCCCACCCCGAAGTAATGCCGAGAAGGCTTAAGTGCCGGGGTGGACTAAAGGTCACGAGGTGGATGTTACTGGCCTTTTGCCCGCGTGACGATTGCATCTTCTTGCAATCGTCCCGCGGTCAGAAGGACAGGGGGTTAGACGGTCCCCTGGGACTCTGATGCCCTGGATGTGGATTGGAAGGTCCTTTCCACAGTCAAGGCTGACGTGCACTCAGGAACCCGTCACACCGGTGGCAGGATCCCCTCCTGTACGGCGATAACGCTTTGCGGAATCGCACGGCGGGCGTGGATCCTGTCGCTGAAGGTCTGGTTTAGGCAGATTTCCCGTTTTTTTACCACCATAAAAAAAAAAAAAAAAAAATTATTATTATTATTATTATTATTATTATTATTATTAACATTACACGATAATAGGATTTTTTTAATAATACTAGTAAAAACTCGAATTTTTTTCAATGTTAAGTGTCCTAGCTTTACATGTATTTCTTCACTAATTAAGATATCGGTATAATGAATTTTATATTTTAGAATTGTAATCTACTTATCATCACATTTATTAAAAATATGGAAACTTTTTTGTTTAGAAAATAATTTTAATATTAAATTGAAATATTTATTTCTATATTCAAAGTTATCAATTCTTTTAATTATTTTATAATTCTTTAAATTCATTTTTCATTATTTTTTTATAAAATTAAGAATATTATATTCCATAATTATTTTATAAAATTAATAAAGTAACAATAAATACTATATTTATAATTCTACACTTTCAATAATCATTGAAATTTATTTTACATATCCTAAATCATAAAGTATAAAAAATTTAAAGTATTAATCTAATAACTTCGTACTTTTTTTATATCTTTAATAATTTTGTATGTACTTTTATTTATGAAAGCAATAATTTTTTTGTAAATTATTAATAGGAATTGAAAAAATTATTATATATACATATAAAAAATTAGAAAATTCTATATGAAGGAATGCCCATTTTTCCTAATTTATAATGAAATAGCACCCTTATTTAATGATCATGATGGGCCCCCATGATTTTGTAGCCCCAGGCCCCAGGTAGTATTAGACCGCTCCTGTTCTTATGTGTAACTAATCTTCTGCATGTAGAGTAATTACATTGCAAAATTATAGTGCAATAAAAAATTTTTAATTATTAATACTATTAATTTGACAAAACTTCGAAAAGTGTCCATTTACATCGATTAAGCGTCCATTTACTGGCTGATTGACCCTACTTCCTTTTTTCATGATCTGAATTATAATTTTTTGAAATAAAATAATCATGATGCAAAACTCAATGCATAATTCGAAGTTTTCTTACATATGTGGTAAAATATGCAGCGCTGTCATTTGAGGTATACATTTGGAAAAATATACTTTTCGCCAAGTGTACATCTGTTTCCCACTGCATTTTAGTTGTGTCCTTATTTTTTTCTTTTTCTACGTCTAATTTTTTTTTGTTTTCTAATTCTTTTTTTCCTTATGTTTTATCCCAATCTTTTTTTTTCCTTGTATTTTTCGCACCAATTGTTAAGTTCTTGCTCTTCTCTTTTCTTCCAATATATCCATATAAACTAATCTTTCCTTTATATATTCTTCTTTTGTGTTTTGGAACATTTTTCTGTATTCTTCTTTTTCTTTCTCGAGAAACTCGTGCGTTTCTTCAGCGCCTTTCATTTTATACTGTTTATCGTTATTTATTCTTATTTCTTTTAATTGTCTTTCAAGTTCTTTTTTCCTGATCTTTTCTTCGAGCGTTTGTTCTTTTTTCTTTCTTTCTTCTTCTATCTTTTTCTTTTCCGCGTTAATTTTTCTTTGCTTAGCTAGCCAAGCGGTTCTTCTTTTTCGTTTTTTTTCGGTCATGTAGTTAAAAATTTCTTCTTTTTGTCTTGTCATTTCCGGTAATCCTAATATTTTTTTTTCCTTCTTGGATGAGGCGAAGCACATTTTTGATATCATTTTCTTCTTTTGAATTTTCTGTTGTAGTTTTCATATCGACGCGCTCTTTCTCGACGTATTCTCCTTCCTCTTTTCCTATTTCTTTATTTTCGGTGTTGTTACTTGTTTTCTACTTTCCTTCGCAGTTAATTTTAATTCTTCCGTTATTGTGCTTATTATTAAAATTCCTCTGAAATCTTCCATATCTAATTCCATCATTCGTGGATCGTCCATTTTGCTTGTTTTTTCTTTCTTACTTTTATTAAAATTCTTTTTGTCCTTATTTTACGCTTTTTCTTCCAACACTACGCACTTATGAGTATTTTATTTTAATATTTCTATCTTGTCTTTTTTTTGTTTTATTTTCGCTCGCAATATTTTTCACTAGCACTTTTTTCTTAGTCTGTTCTTTTTTCTTAACTGTTTCATTTATTTTTTTTCTTTAGAACACTTTTTATTTATTAACTCATCGTTAAAAAATTTGTTTTATTCGCGTGCCTTGCCTGTTCGACGTTGGAATATTCTTTGCGTGCTACGCGCTTGAACTAGTCTAAGAGTGGTGGAGATATAGACCACGCTATGTGCTTTATGTATCGCGCTATTCCTCTTGCCGTTACTGTTTGTGTCTGCTTGGTTCCTTTTTCTTTTTTTTTTTAATTTTATTTTGCTCTTTTTCACTTTATTGATATTATTTTAAAGTTATTTTAACGATTTTTTTTCTGGTTTAAATCAGCAAGAGTGTACTTGTCTTTGTCTGCTAATATATGCATGCCGAAATACCTTATAAATTCATTTCCCAAAATTACATCTATGGGCATTGAGGAGCACGCAAACACCCTCATTGGTTTTTCGACGCCAGCTATGTCAATAACTGCGCTAAATTCACCATCTATTAATTGAGTTGCATCATTGGCCATCTGGGCTACCATTTTAATAGATGTATCTAGATGCGATCCCACTTGTTCAATGATTATTTTCCATTGTGCACCTTTTAATGTGCATGCTGCACCTGGGTCTAGGAGTGCCTTGAAAGAACTTTCTCCTATTTTAACGTTTGACCAATGTATTAAGTAGTCCGTTGGTTGACCGACGCAGGCTAATGGAATGATTTTAGATTTGATTTCTAATGGACTTTCCTTAAACTTGCTGTTTAATTGGACCTCCTGGTCATTAGCTAGTGCAACGGTCCTATTTACACTGCTTTTTTCTTGTTTTCCGTTTTTTGACTATTTGAAGCATTAACATTGGAATTTTCCTGTTTTTTTTTGCTTCTTGAGCATCAATTAGTATGTTATTTCCGTTTTTACTATCTATTCCTTTATTTCTATCTTGCTGGTGGACATAGCTATTTCTTTTCCCTCTGAAATTGTATTTTTGATTTTGCGGTGGGTAGTTTTGATTTCTATTATTATTTTCATACCATCTTGTAGTATCACTGTTGTTATATTTTCTATAATTATTATATCCATTTGTAAGATTGATTTTATTATAGCTGTATTGTACTTATTTGTACTCTTGCGTACTCTTGAATACTCATTGGTGCTCTTGCATACTTTTCAATATTCATTCGTATTCTACAAATATACTCATTCTTACTCTTGCATACTCACTGAATCTCTTTTAAACTTTTTTGTATCCATTTACGTGAAGCGTTCACTGAAAGAGTATTGGAGAGTACGCATGAGAACTAAAGAATGCTTGAGAGTACGGAAAAGTTTTTCTATGAGTATTTTAGTGAGAAACCCCTTGAAAGGAGGAGCTCGATCGTAAAAATTTTCCTCACAACTATATATATATATATATATATATATATATATATATATATATATATATGTAAAAAGAATATTTTCAAGCAAAATAAAAAAAAATATGCAAAAATTTTGAAAAGTAAGAAAAATAAATTCTTAGGAACAAAATTTTATTCTTTACTAGATAAGAGACAACTTGCTGCAAAGAAAGGCATAAAAATTTTACCATACCAAGCGACAGCAAAGCAAAAAACAATATGGCCGCCAGAGCGTCCTTCTTCAGCTCGCTTCATGTGTGCGTTGCAAAGATGGCGACCACGTGGCAAAGCTTACGTATTCGAAAAGAAAAAAAAATTTTTACACTGGCACAGCTCTATAAAATTTTTTCAGTTCTTTTTCTTTCTTTTACAGTTCATTTTTTTTCCTTCACAGAAATACATTGCTTCTATATCTAAATATAGAACAGCAAGCTGTTGCTAGATACAACGCGATACTGCATGGTTCTAATACAGTCTACTTTAGTTATACACATAGACGTTAATATCTTGTAGTTGACGTATTCCATACGTACGCACGTACGGTTTTATAAAAAGTCGTTACGAAACATTCCAAAACTTTGCAGAATATTTCGAAATGTAAAAAAAGGTGTGTGCAGGATGTGCACCTTTTTAGCTTTCATCAAACTATTTAAGACTTTCGTTTTAAAAAATTCCAAAATAACCTAACATTTGGAAGTTAAGGAACGAACATTGGTGCGAACGTACGACTTACGGAATATGTTGTGAATAACGCACAGCGAGCAATAGCCGTTAATTACTTTTCAGGCTTAAAGAATAACACAAGGGAATAGAAATAAAAGAACAGAAGCTATACATAAGAACACTTATGTCCACCCCATTCTCTTAAGCTGCAGTGGCAAGACCTGACTAAACTTCATATTTGCAATACATTTTGACTCTTAACACAGTAAGATTGCGCCATCATCTAGTCACAAAGATCCAGTAACCAAGCATAGCTTTTTTCAGTGTTAATGAAACACCACAAATGACTAACCACTAAAAAAATAAAATAAGAGAATACGTCAGATTTGATGCCAAAATCCCATAGAGAGATGAAAAGTAACATAATAAATAAGTTAAATAATGAAGCAGCACCCTATTAAAACAGTAGAACTTGATTTCTACATGGAGCTTAATTAAAGTGGATTCCAGATGGATTTTTTTGACTAAAAATTCAGGTGAATTTGAGGTCTTCCAAGCATATTGCTGTAAGATATTGATTGTAATATAATAAACATACGGATAGAGAGTTGGGGGGCTCACCCAAGTGCAAAAGGTTAAAGCAATATATGAGGATACGCAGTCGATTTGTAGTAGTTATGGTGCTGTACGTTTAGATCTGCCTTCAGGAGCTGTAATTATGTGCAGTCATTCCTTACTGGTTATAGCTGCGCAGATGGTCTGCAGAGCTAGTACGTATGCGTAGTAAGTCTCTATAGGTTATAAACATGCACAGTTGATTTATAAAGATAGTCAGCAAGCAAGGTTGGATTGTAAAGCATGTAAATGAGCAGAGTTCGATTGACGTATCGGCTTTTGATAAAGATTTCACAAAGCTTGGTCCGAAAGAATCCGAAATTCGTGTTTTCTTTAGTTCTCAGGGCCTATACGACTCGATGAGATTTAATTAAACTTGGTCGTAAGTTCTTAGGCATTGAAATCTCGAGTAACTTGTTATGTAAACGTGTTTTTGAGCTTAGGATAAAAGACATAGATAAAACGCTAAAACCTCGTTTTTTGCTGTTTTTTCGATTTTTGAGCATGTTTTGGTAGGAAAATGATTTCAGCGACCCCGGCGTTGGAAAGTACGGAAAAAAATACAGAGAAAGAAGCTATTTAGGTCTTGGCCAAATATTATTTTTATAGTTAAAAGAACGATAGGAAACTTCAAATATCATTGGAAATGGGAAGTTCGAGATAAAAAATTTGTAAACAATCTGAAAAAAATCTGAAAAATTCTGAATACAATTACAAAGCTATTTGCATATTTCCAGATTCTTCGGCCGCAAACTGCGCACGGTAAAAATTATTTGAGAAAAAACACATTTTGGGCATTTTTGGGGCTCCCGTTGGAGCTTGGGGGCTGAAATTTTGCACAGAGATATCTTTTAACATACTTAACTAAATAAGCAGCGAGTGGTAACTATCACAGCTAGAGCCGATTTGACCCTCTCATCCTGCTATAGCCTTTATTAAATACACAATATAAAATCTCAAATGACAAGTTTTTATGAATAAACATACTTTTCGCATCTCTATACCCACACAGCATGGAAGATTTCACTGAAATATTTCGAAATCTTCCACTGGAATATTTCAATGGAACTTTCAATGCAGATTCTAGGAAGTCTTCGCGGAATATTTCGAAATATTTCACTGGAATCTTCCATTGAAAGCTTCTAGGAATATTTATGGAATATTTCAAAGGAATGTTCAAAAACTTTTTTGAAATATTCCATGAAATATTCACGAAAGATTTCTGGAATATTTCATGAAATATTACATGTAACGTTTATGAAATATTTCACGGGATATTTCACAGAAAAATTCAGGTAATCTTCCAGTGAAATATTGCATGAAAGATTTCAGAAAGATTCCATAAATTTTTCGCTAAAAGATTAGGAAAAACTTTAAAATCGTACAGTGGAATATTTCATGAAAGATTTCATGAAGATTTTATAAACATTTCGCTGGCCGATTCCGAAAAACTTGAAAATTAAAGATACGGGGATGTTCTTGTAACGGGAGTTTTATCCCTAAGCGGTTGGAAGATACCTTACTCACTATATAAGCGAAAGGATATTGACGCTTTGTTGTGTACAGTCGAAGCGGATATGTAAATAATATTTCATAACTAAATGTTTATATATGCGTGTATGTATTGATGTATAAGTTTAATGTGTTATTATATAATATATATATACTATCCCCTCACAGTATTTCACAACCTTCCATGAAATATTCCAGAAATATTTCGTGGTAGATCGAAAACTGTGAATCTTCCATCTAAATCTTCCAAATATCTTCCAGGAACATTTCATAAAAGATGTGAGATTACCCAAACCTTCCATTGAAATATTCTTAAAATCTCTCAAGAATATTTCATGGAATATTCCAATGTGAGAAAAATCAAGGATATACGAATATTAAAGGAATATTACATGGAAGATTCCTGAAATATTCTAAATCTTCCGTGCCAGTATTCTGTGAATCTTGCATAAATATTCCAGGAATATTTTACGGTAGATTTCTAAAATCTTCGAGAAATATTTCATGAAATATTCCTGCAAGATTCCTGAAATATTTCAATGAAAGATTTGAGATGACCCAAATCTTCCAATGAAATATTCTTGGAATCTTCCAACAATATTCCATGGAATATTCGTACACGTTCGGAAAAATACCCTTAACGGTTGGTGTACATAAATCTGACAACATTATGAAACGAATTGTGCAAGCCAAACAGCTTCGCTGTAAAATATTGTGATAAAATTTTTTTGAAAATTACAAAAGGAAATTATACTTTCATTTCTAATAAAACAAAATTTCTTTGATTTTACCTGAATATGTTGAGTAAAAAATGTATATTTTTAAAAAACTTAAAAAACAATGTACTTTTTTTATTCACATTATGCAAGGAAATAAAAAGTCAATCTTCTTGCGTCAAATGTATATAAGATGAAAAAAATTGTATAGGAGAACTCCGATTTCTCATAAAAGTTTATTGTATCAATAATTCTAATCGTCAATTCAAAACTGCGCAGTAACAAGGAGGCCTGTCACTTTGAACCCTCATGCAATAATTATTGGTCAGAGTAGCTCAGAATTTGTGCATCTAATCAGATGCGAAGAAAAGTTAATATGATTGAAATAAATTTATTATAATGCGTTTGTTATTATGTGAAAAATATACATACTAATATTATTCATGTCATAGAACCTGTAAATACAATAGAAAATAATAAATATTCTATAAAAGAAAATGAAAATATTTTTATTAATTTATTCTTACATGATATATTTTATAAACAATAGAAAACATTTATTTATCAAAAGTCACATATTGTCAAAGATATTGAAAGTATTATTTTGGGAACTTTACATATACATCGGTGAACCATCGCTCATACATCAGAGAAATTTGTTGAAAAATTTAAAATTTAAAATTTGGACACCAATGAACTACGGAAACCTTCTGGCTCCTAGACTATAACTGCCTGTAAATTATTTTTAAATTATTAGCAGATTATCATTTAAGGGAATGTAACAAACTAAAATTCCAGAAAACTTCTAATCAACTTTTTTTATATTTAAAAAAAGAGGGAATTCTGCAAATAACGAGGAAATATTTTAGTTGAATCTTAATATCTGCAATAGTTTTTTTACTACAAGCATTTAAACAATTAATTTATTTATAAGAATTTTCATGATTATTCTCCAGTTGTCAATCGTCAACATTTGGATTGAGCAGAAAAAAATTCAATAAAAAACCAGGTGTGGCAGTCGTGGGGACTGGCCGACAGAAGTTAATACTTCTTTTGGTTTAGTGACAGTCTTGCTTCTCATAGAATAAACAATTTTCAGTCACGCTTTGTTTAAAAATATATTTTATAATTAATAAATATGTATACGTACAACAAATTATAAACTCATAAAGTAGAATAATGGTAGTTCTGGGTAAAGAGAAGGCACCCTAAATACATTTGCAACTTACTTAGCTACTTAGAAGCATAGAGGGATTGTTTAAATAATAAGCATGTAATGATAATAAATATAGAAACAATTAATTTATTAGAATTTTTTAATGATTTATGATAATTATTATATTCAATATGGGAATTGCATATGATCATAATTTTTTTTATGCCAATTTAAAACTTAATAATAGCAAAAAATATAATTAATATTTTTTTTCATAGTTTTTTAAAAATGTTTAAAAAAAGCACAGTGAATGTATATGTGAATTATAATTACAGTTCTAAACTATAGTTTAGTCGATGTTTTTCTTGAAACTTTGAATCGAGTGCCAAATATAAATCATTTGAAAATCAATAATTTTACTGTAAGCATGTTAAAATATTAGAATTTAGCTTTTTAGTATATCCACTAGCAATTTCAATTAATCAATGACGGAAAATATTCGTAAGAATATTCTACACTTTATGTCTAAGCAGCTTGATGACATGGCTTTTATTTGTAAGCTTATTCACGATTTGCCTATGTTCCCCTACTGACAACTAACCTCAGACTGTCAGAAATTCACAAGAAAAAATTAAGATAAAAAGCGCTCATTTAAATAGTATTATCTCTGGTTCTATTTGTCACACAAGAAAAAATAAAAAAAAAACAACAGTGCCGTCTAGGGATGCCCGAAAGAAGCGAAGCTTTGTATAAAGCGTAGGAACTAAGCGTCAAAAAAAATAATGAAAAAAATACGTAAGAAAAAAATTAAGACTTGAAAAAAAAAAAATATTTTGGGAAATAAAAAAAATGCATTTAAAATAAAATACACGCCCAAAAACGCAAGGCTACAGCGGGGCTCTCTTTTTTCTTCTTCTAATCGTGAAGAGTTCCGCTGTAACCTTGGGTTTTCGGGCATGTATTTTATTTTAAATGTATTTTTTTTATTTCCCAAAATATTTTTTTTTTTCTCAAGCCTTAATTTTTTTCTCACGTATTTTTTTCATTATTTTTTTTAACGTTTAGTTCCTACGCTTTATACAAAGCTTCGCTTCTTTCAGGCGTCCCTAGACGGCACTGTTGTTTTTTCATGTCCTTCAAGTAGTAATAATGTTAAATAATTTAAATACTCTAATTATTGTATAATAAGATTTATTAATTAGTCTTATGTACAAAGTTTTAACATACAATAATAGAATCATTCACAAATTTGTATGTTCATCAGAAGTACATTCAGTAATTTGTACACCACTATTCTCATTTTTATATTGTACCAAAGTAACTGTTGGTTGATTGTAACTACAATATGATAAAGAAGTTTTCAATTCTATTCTTATAGAATTACAATTCACACGATTTATTAACAATCGACAGAAAGCGGGATAAAGGAAACAGCACATCGCAACGGATATAAGAGAAAGAGATTGAAAGCGATGACATATAAATGAGAGAGGGGCAGAAGTCCACGCACACTGAGTTAGGGAGAGGTGGGGATGGAAGGCAGTGTACACGTACTGGCACGATATGTATACACGCGCGCCGCAACTGCCACTTTATATATCTATATATATATATCTTGTAACGATTTTAAAATCTGACGCTTAGCACGGATAGAGTGGCCACGCGGCGAGCACCCAGAACGTCAGTATAAAAGCTTCGCTTCAAAATCTAATCAAATTTTATTCTATTTCCATCCTCTTTTAAAATTTGTAAAAATTTCAAATTCAAAAAATTTTTTAATTGTATATTTTTTAATAATTACTAAAAAATTCAAACATAAATGAAGAGAATTTAAAAAAATTAAAAATTCAACACTGATTTTTTTTTTTGTTCTGATGCTTTTTAATAAAGTTATAAACAATTGAAACATCAAAAGTAAAAATTTAATTAACAATTATGTTTGACATATTATTATATATATTATCATCATTTTCCTAGAAATAAATTTTAGTTTTTTGAAGAAATTTGAGAAGAAAATATTTGAATTATTTAAATAATTTTGATTTGAATTTGATTGTTTACATGCTACGAGGCGTCGCCTAAGCTACGAAATTTTTCTTCTGCTAAGCTCTTTGGTGTGGGCGAAAGTGACAAAATTTTTGCTCAGCCAATTTAGCCTGAACCAGTGTACACACTGCTAAAAAAAGCAATTGCAGTCCATAAGGACTTAAACTATCTTCGGCCTATAGAGCGAAATTTAATAGTGTGTATGCGTCCTTAGTAGTATATGGACTGGTATAGCGAGACATATCGATTTTTTTGCACCTGTCTCTCTCCCCCACTGTTTCGCTCCCCTGTCTCGACCCCTTGTCTCGCTCCCCTTTACATGTTTGGCAGGTATAAAGGGGTGGTATAATCGTGAATTGATTTGACCCACTTTCCCCTCCCCCACCTGTCCGGCTGAATAAGGTGTCCTCTCTCCGGCACTTGTCTGAGGGTGATATAGTTTCTATGGTGACCTTAAAACCCTTAATGATTTGCATCTTCTATCTTTTTTCTTCAGCCGTAAGTATAGTATATATGTATGTGTGTATGTGTATATTTTTTAATGTGAGTAACATTATAAAAATTAAATAAATAAGTAATTAAAAATCATATAACATTGTCATGAAAAATATTAATATAAAAAATATATTTTATAATATTAAAGGTCTGAATGTTATATAGTACTTTTTATCTATTAATTGTTATTTCTTACGTATAAACTTTTGTTGGTCCTAAAAAGGACCGTATGTAAGTATATGAATTTTTTTTTTTAAATTAAAATTTTTTGTATCCTTTCCTTACAGGAATAGAATAAGTCTTTGTTGAGAATTTATCAGAATATTGTTTCCAGGTTGATGATGATTGATTTTCCTTCTTTTTCTTATCGTCACCTTGTACTGAAGGTGTTTTGGCGGTGTTGGAACTATTTTGGACCATAGTGTTAAACGCGTGATATACAGATATGATAAGAGACAAATTATTTATTGTAAAAAGTTATTATTTAAATGAATATTTTCATTTGTGTTATTTTTTTTATTATGTCTTTGAGAACGTTCTAATTTTACTGTTTCTTTTTTATAATGCTCCTTATATGTTTCTCTCTTTATAGCGCTGTCTGTAGAACGTAATGAAGCGATCTTACCTGTGCATTGCCCCATGTCTGTTTCGAGCAATCGTTATAAAATAAATGAAGAATTATTGAGAAGGGTGGTTGTTTTTATAGTTGAAAAAAAAACAAGTCATTTACACAATTAAAGCAATTTATTAATATTAACATATATTTTTATACAGGAATCATTACATCCCTCAAATCTTTTACAATCATCGGTAAACTAAATGCAGACATTTCAGATAAAACAAATTTTAAATATAAGCTTTTATAATGATCCGTATCATCTACCATATTTTCTGTGACGTAACCTTCTAATTCGGTATTAAGAATAGAATAGTATTGTTTAAATGATTTGTAGTCGTTAAGAATTACTTTTGCGTTGTCCAGTCCTTCTTGTCCAAGTTTATTTTTTAAAAAGTCTAGTATGTGATCAGTAGTACGGTTGACCTTACCGATACGCTCGCTTAAATCATTGAGAAGAAGATCTACCAACACACTTTGTTGACGAAGACCTTCGAATGTTGACTGTTGTATGACTATACCTGATGGATAATTGAAAGTCTTTTTCTTTTTGCAGAGAGATTGTCCTGGAGTCTCTTCTTCTTCCTCGGAGACGTGTATCTCGTTTGGGTGAGGTCTTTCGTCAATGCTGATAGATTTGGTGCCGTATGATGTGGTAAAATTTAAATCATGATTGGTTAGAAACAATTTAGTCGGTCTTCCGGAATCTTGATAAAAAGAATAAGAATTATGAAAATAAGCTGTTTTGGCGTCAAATTGATCTTTGAGAAAATCTCAGCTACGGCAATCGAGAGAGATACTTTTGTGCGAGCCACCTGATGAAACTAGTTTAATAACTTCGTGATAGTATCCGCCGCTATTTTCAAGACCGACACAAATTCTCTTTGAGTTCGACTTATTGAGCGCATAGGTAGTAGATAATAAAAGGTTTGGCAATTCCGGTTTTACCGGATCGCGTAATTCACAAGGAGCCATTTTTATGTGTTGCTCTATCCGAAGTTTAATTTGTACTGAAATTTGAAAAGAACATTTTACCCTACTGCGCATATGACAAATCAGAATGTAGAGGGCGGTAAATACTCTTATAATAGGGTAGTAACACCTGGTCTGTATATTAGGTGTGCAATACAAAATATATATATATATACAAATTAAATAAAAAGAAATATTATTAGGGGTGGATAAATTTTATAATAGAATAATAACACCTGGTCTGTAGACCAGGTGTACAATACAAATATATATATATATATATATATATATATATAAGTACAAACTACGTACACAAAAACTGTTATAGGTAGGATGGGAGGGTGAAGTAAAGGTAAGTAAATAATTATAAATTAATTTTCATGTACACAAAAAAAGATTTATTCACATATGAATTTCAAAATTGACATTGATTACAGTTAAATATAAAACACACGTTTGATTACAATATTTTGAAATAAAATTATGAATATTATTATGTTTATCTTAATATCTTAACCTAGAAGTACATGTTTGATTATAAAGTCCTGAACCTCGAGAACTTTCTCCGGCGAATGTACTCGCCCGCTTACATCTTTTGCGTTTAATTTTATTTAAAATTCTTTTATAAAAATTTTCAGCTATTTTATCATTTTTTTTCGTGTTATTTAAAAAGAAGCTACAAAACGCGCGTAAACTAGCACCACTACACATATAATATAGAAACATAATAGTATACTGGCCGCAACACGTCGAATCAATGCTTTGCAGTTTCTTGGTGCTCCATCGAAAAACTTTACAGTTACTTCTGAGTCTTTCAAGATAGTATTTTGAGACTGGTGGGAAACCGTAACTATCGAAATACGTTCCGTATCCATTTTTATCGATATACATGGCCACCCAATGCGTACCAGGTTTGGTATGATCATCGGTATTACAGACAACAGCGATCGGTGTTATCATTACATTCAGAATTCGATCTGCTGCGTATACGCCAATTGTTTTGGCTTTCAGCCCTTCCAGGGCCCTCATTATCTGACTAATGTTCATTTGTATTATTTTCCTGTGTTAAACTACAATTCTGATCATCATCACTCGTGTATTCTATGGTTTTATCGACGTCGTCGTCATCGTCTACTTCGTCGATTCCCGTAAAAGTCACACTTGATCCAAATCTTACGATGCTATTTTTCTTGTAAGCAAGTTTTTGAAGAGAGTCATAGAATAGTTCACAACTTCTTTTAGGCAGATTTTGTTGAGATTCTTGAGGGAGTAGTGAATAAAGCCACTCTCTCAACAGATGTGATCTCTGCATGGCACAGTACTCCTTTTTATAGAGGTTTTCTTGGCTAGCGGGAAAACAGCATACTTTCTGGGAAGGAAACTGTCTTTGTAAGTCGGTAAAGCCTGTGGTGGTGTAATCCTCTATATTTATAACGTTACGTGCCATAATAGATTCTATGTATCTAGCCTTTTCAGCACCTCTGACGTAAATTCTTACAGCATTTCTCGCTATATTGTAAAAATGATACCGCAATTTGCGTAGAATAACGTCACCATCGAACCACTGTAAACCGTGTAGACGTGACGACACGTAATCGTTACTAGTTTTTATATCTTCTGGTAAATTATCAAATTCGTACTTGTTCTTACAGAGAAACTACTGCCACTTCTTTGGGTAAAAATTTATTATCTTTATCTCTTAAGCCTTAAATATCTATTACGTAATCCATCGTAGTGAAAACGCGAGCTCGTGTGTACTACTACGACTGAGTGTAAGAAGCAACTAGAGCAATTAGAAATGAAACGAATGGTCTTATAATGTTTCTTCCACCATTTTCTCCACCCCTTCCACCTTAGGCATTAAAATCCGTAATAATTTGTCTGTTTGAATCGATTTCTAGCACGTTATCAAATTCGGCGTAAACTATGCAATTGATTGTTTCCCTAAGAGCCTGCTCAAAGCGAACTTCAATGCGCAGAACACCCGAGCGCACGAGATTCCAATGTGATGAAAAATGAGCCGACAAATCTGGCGTCAAGTCGAATGCAAAGAGACAGTAACCTTCTGGATAAGAGGTTCGGCTAACATCGATACCCTCGTTGAGAAAATGTATACCAGTACCGGAGAATAGCGTGTGATAAGCGTCTACATAGAGTTTATTATTTCCTGTGTATTTTGGCTGTAGGGATTTGCTTGGTATTTATACTCCATCGACGTAAAGAGAGAGAAAATTGATAGAATAATGTTGAAAGTTGAAAGGATTCAATTGACGATTGCCGTTGAAGGCTCGGTTACTCACAAAACCTATGATGATCCTTTTTGGCAACTGGTCCAATATAACATTATCAAGAGTATCTCCTAAAATTCCGCTATGTAAAGTGAATGATTTCACTTCCACTCTTGTTATTGGGTATTTTGCAGTAGTTTTGTTCAAAGCATTAGCATGAGCCAATAGTATGGCTGGACTTATTTTAGCTCGACGGACGATTAGCGTCGCTTCTCTAATGCGTACTGAAAATTTTCCGTCATCGGTGAAATCCATCAAACAAAACGCATCCTTGCTACGAACGAGTCTCACTCGCATCTCAACACCATTTACCAAAAATTTACCTTGATTAAATACATCGCAATGGAGGTGGCCAATCATATCGACAACTTTACCGCCAGCTGTAAAGTATTGACGATTCCGAGAACCGACATTGGCCCCAACTGTCCGCATACCAAAGTGCGGAGGTGAGGTGTGATGTTAAGGCAAGAGAAGCGTAATTCAAGAGCGTTTCTATGTAAGCTCTGTAAGGATAGGCGTTGTTTGGGGGTGAAACTAGCTTTTAATTGAAAAAGATGTCCGTTTGCTCGAACAACGAATGTAAAAAATTGTTAATAGGAGCAACTTTTGCATTCTCGGCGTCGGTTCCCACGGGTGTAATTTCCACGCTTACTTGCAACATTGTATGCGCTAGATCGATGTAATGCTCGGTCGAACTAGGAACCAAAAATTCTAAAGGTGAATCGCTTTCATTGCTGAGAGATGATACAGGTTTGTAGTAGAGAAAAAAACTGCTTTCAATCGATGTTTGCGTCGGGGGAAGAGTAAAAATATCTAGTTCGCTCTTCATACCTTCACCACTGCACGCGTGTAAGAAAGCCATTTTTTTTTATGATTTATTTAGGTCCAAAAATGTCAGATACACTTCTCAATACTTTCTTCTTCTTTCGTCTTGATGTTTTCTTTTTCTTGCCTATACCACGCTTATTTGTCTTTCTCTTCGTCTTTCATTTCTTGCTCGATGCGTTGTGTGCGGGAACACGAGCTCGCGTTGACTGTCGTTTGCGCTTAGCAGTAACAGCTTTATATCCACTACCTTTCATAATATCGGAAATTTTGTTAGCTGCTTTTCTTTTTAAATTTCGATCCGACTCTCGAGCACGTGTGTTGAGAGGCTCTTTAAAATTCGCTTTCTTATTCGTCACGTCCTTTAGCACGTTCAAGCCTGTTCGGACGGCTTTCTTGCCTACTGCCTTGGCCCCACTGGCAAGATATGGCACAATTTTTCTAAATAATCCTCCGAGAAAGCTACCAATTCCAGAGCCTCTTTGAAACGTTGAACCAGAGTAAACGTTTTTAATACCACTTCCACCACCACCAGCCTGCTCGTCGTAGTAATGAATATAATAACTCATATCGCTACGTAGTTAACGACTACGCTTGAAATGAAGCGTAACCGTCAGTGTTCCATACTCAAATGGTATTTTACGCCCATACTGATCTCTTATATCGATAACAATATTTCGAAAGGTATGATGTAGTAGAGGTATGTATTGAATCGGTGCAAACTGTTTGACAACGGTTGATCCGAATTTGTACTTTGAATTTTCCAGGGATACAATGCGTAAAAGTGCCGTTTCCGTATCACCAACTGCATAAGGTTCGCATATGTCTGTGTAAACGTAGAGCTGATCGGGTATGGCCTATGCTGAACCAGCTGGTCTATTGCCCACTTTTATACTTGTTCCTGAGTTGGAAGTGACAAAAGTTCCTGTTTCTCTGTGGACAATATCTTTAAAACCAAAAATACGACGAATTTTTTCGTTGAAAGTCGTGTAGTGCGGCTCTTCGCAAATGCAAATCCTTTTTAAGGTGTAATAACCTTTCTGAAACTCAGTCGGTTCAAGCTTCTAAAGTTTACGCGCCTCGTGTACTTTATTTATTTCTTCCGCAAGTTGTTCAATGCTACTGTATACGCCATAAGGGAAATTAGAAAACCCATTATTTTTCGAAACTTTCGGCTTAGCGCTTCCTAATTTGAAAGTATAATAAGCTTCAGGTTCTTGAATATGCATAATAGTACAGGGTATGTGTATTTCGGCTAGACCGACCTGCCAGTTACCAATTAATCTAATTTCACGACATAAATAAGTGGTAAAACAAGTAGTCGTATTGTCGGGAAAATAGCGCATACTACTGTTACTCGGTGGTACTAAATAAAAATCATCTAGATTATCCATTATTTTTAAATTCTTTCAACGTCTGATGCTTTTATCCAAGAATTAAATTTATCCGGATATCCTTTCCACTTTACAAATAGCTGTTTTTTATTTCCGCTTCCTTTGGTCCGAAGAACTCGTTCAATCTTAAAATTTTGATCTTCCAATAGTCGTTGTGATCCTACAGGAGCCAATTCTTCTGTATAAAAGAAACCGTCAATATCCTCCCCTTGTAAATCTTGTAACTCGTAGGTATAAAGATTTTGCCTGATAGAAAAGCGTTTAACTTTAAATACTTCCTCGCTATAATTCTTCTCGAATCCTTTCGCAAAGGTTCCCTTAGAGCGACTGATCCTCACGTAGTCACCAACCTCGTATTTACGGTCTTTTATTTGCCTTTGATTTTTTCTTTGCTTAAGAGCGCGCCTCTGTACATTCGCTTGTGCCTCAGCTGCGTTATATAAATCAACCTCTGAAGGTTTCATTTTTATACCTGAATGTACTGTGTTGTTGTATGCATAAACTATCTTTTGTATTACATCGATGTACCTATGTGTATTGCGATGTGTAAAATATCTCCAAACACGTTCTTTGAGAGTTCGATTAAGACGTTCTACCACTGCCGCCTTAATATCCGGATTTCTTGCCGCTCTAAACTGTATGTCATATTTTTTAAGAGCATTTTGCAAACCTGCACCAACAAATTCTTTACCTTTGTCAGTTTGTAAGTAAACAGGTGTACGATCATTGGCTCGCTTCAGAATCTTCTCTAATGCAGCTGATACAGTATGCGCTGTTTTATCCCTCAGTGGTTCTACCCATGCATACTTACTGAGCACGTCAATGACTACTAGTAAATACGAATAACCGTCATTTTCTTTTTTAAGACTTGTTAGCTAACACAAATCTGCTTCCCAAACGTCATCCACGTTAGTTATGTTATAGTGTAATTTAGGAAATTTTTTTCTTACAGGACGGTGAAGAGTACACTGAGAAAAAATTCATGCCAATAGAGCATGTAGTCTACGTATCCAAAGTTAGTAAGTAATATCCTATGCTTTAATAACAGCGCCATCTACTCTTACGAGGTTTGTGCTATCCAAAAACTGTTTGTTTACATGCTTTAGTAGCTCCCCACTCTAATATCCTTCGATAGCTAGCGCTGTATCCTCTCATGGGACGTGAAGGAAGTAAACGTGGCTTGTCCACTATTCTTTCTTTACTGCTAACTATGGCATTCTTCTATTGCTCAAGTCGCCTCCTCTTTTGGGTGGCGACGCGAGCAAACACGGCTGGTCTATATCCAAAATCATGTTGCAAATTTCGTTAACGTATTTTCGTAGCGTGAATCTTTTATTTCTTTTCTTTTTTTATGAAGGGAGATACGTTATAAATATAACCTGTTAAACTTTTTGACTTTAAATAATTTATTTTTAACTTGAAATTTAATTATTTTAAACCGCTGGGGGGCAGATAAGCATGTACGATTTTACGCCAGAGATATTTCGAAGTAGCGTTGGTCTAGTGCGTAACGTTCGCGCTTTTCCTTTTGAGTACGCGAGTTCAACTCTTGATTAGAACCACTTTTTTTAAACTTTTTTTTTTATCATTTCAATAGTTTTTATTGCTTTTTTTTATTTTCTATTTTTTTATTAATTTTAAAATCTATTTTTTCACAAGTTACTTAAAATATGCTCGTTTTTTTATTAATATTTTTAAATAAATTATTTCATATAGAAAATAATTTAAAATATTAATAAATAAATAATAGTGATATTTACAATACTATAGTTCAATTTTGTCTTTATAAACATATTTCAATATACAATATATATTATAACATAAATAATAATACCTTAGTTTTATTTATTTATTGTAATTTATTGTAAATTTTATAAACTAAATTATAAATAAATTAAACTATACTATTATAAAATAAACATCACTATTATTTATTTATCAATATTTGTAATTACTACCTATAAAGAATAATTTATTTTTAAAAAATTTTCATTGAAAAAAACAAGCGTACTTGTGAAAAATTAAATTTTAAAATTATTAAAAAAATACAAAATCTAAAAAAAAATAAATATAAAAAGGAATAAAAAATAATAAAACAATAAAAAAAAAATTAAAAAAAAAGTGACCCTAGCCGAGAGTTGAACTCGCGTACTCAAAAGGAAAAGCGTGAACATTACGCACTAGACCAACGCTACTCCGAAATCTCTGGCGTAAAATCGTACATGCTCATCTGCCCCCCAGCGGTTTAAAATAATTAAATTTTAAGTTAAAAATAAATTATTTAAAGTTAAAAAGTTTAACAGGTTATATTTATAACGTATCTCCCTTCATAAAAAAAGAAAAGAAAAGAAATAAAAGATTCACGCTACGAAAATACGTTAAAGAAATTTGCAACATAATTTTGGGTATAGACCAGCCGTGTTTGCTCGCTTCGCCACCCAAAAGAGGAGGCGACTCAAGCAAACAAAGGATATGAGAGTGGGGAGTCATCGAAGTATACCACGCGAGTCATCAGTGAATGCCGTTCATGCTTTAGTCACTCTCCATACCATCTTTTTTAGTATAAGGTAATCCAATACTAATAGAGCTTCTCACGGCCTGTCATATTTGTATCAATGTTTTATATGCTCGCATAGATGGCAGTTCGCATGCTCTATTAGCATGAATTTTCTCTCAGTGTATAAGCATCTTGATTATTTAACCAGTCGTGTATTCGTTTTTGTTCTTTTTCTCTATTTTTCAATGATTTACCCTTTATATTTACACGTATTAAATTTCGCGCTCCTGCATAACCTGCTTCGTGCGAAGAGTCGTAATACTGATTTTCCAAAGACATTCTCTTCAAAGGTTCGCTTTGAGCCACTGTTTCTTAGCAGCATGTCTTGTTACGGGTGGAGTAAATACTGGTGATAACATTTTTCGTTTAGCAGTATTTAAAGAAGACGTTAGCCTATTAGCAATTTTTAGAATTTTCGTGTTTCTGATCAGATCATTAGGCGTTTCTGAACTCCTGATAAACTTTGCAAATTCAAATCTACCAATAGGCGCTTCGTCATCATCCTCGATCTTTTTCTTTTTCTTTTGCAGAACATCGTTAAGCAATTCTGCTATGTTCGACCGTGATATAAGTTTTCCATCTACGATAACGCTTCCAGTACTATCCCATTTTAATCGATCTGGCTCAAAAGTTCGCCAATGCTTTAGTAAAAGTCGTGCTTTTCTTGCATGAATTTTAGGCACGTTATCGATTACTTTTTCTTCTGTTAGAGGTGTCAGTGTAGCTTCGATTTCGTCAATATCTCGACCAATTTCACCATCATCCATACGCTCGTTATCTTTGAAAAATAAATAACGCCTCAAAACTTGCAAATAATTTTTACACTTTTCTCGCTCACTGCTAAAACTTTTAGAATCAATAATTTTATACATTTCCGAATCAAGCCGTGTTAAATTATCACCAGGTGTCTGTATAGTTTTTTCAATATTTTCAGTTGTGCTATTTGTAAGAATTAATTATAGGCACAGCTCCTCCCTGCTGCTGCTGCTGCGAAAAACCTTGTATTTGTTCCAGAGTTTTTTCGGGGACAATGACCATTTTTCGAGCGCGTTCCATAATTTTTTGTTTTGCCTTGAAAGAAAATTAATTTTTATTTCCTAAAAATTTGGAAAAAATTGTACTTATCAGTGGAGCCAATAGAAGTGGTAAAAAAGAACCACCACTCCGAATTATAGTACGTTTTTTAGCTTTCCAAGCACCAGCACCACCAGCTGTTTTTCTTCCACTTTTTACTAATTTTCTTAATATAGTTTTGTGTTTTTTTAAACGATTTTGCTCATGAGTTTTTAATTTTACAACACCTTGCAATACATTCAGTGCACACTCGCAAATACACTTTATGAGATTTTTATCGGCTGTACGAATCAAAACTGAGCGCTGTTGACTATCAGCGTGGCTCAGTGCATTTAAAAGTGCAACGTGCTTTTTTGAATATAATTTCCCAGGCGTACAGCAGGTGCTAGACTTGATGGAACTTTTTCTCTTTTCTCCTCCTGGTTTTCTTTTTGTTTCAGATGGGGCCATTGATGTTGTCTCAGCCATCGCTATTTGAAGACTGCTTCTCCACTATGGATGCTTCTTTCTTTTTATTTCTTCATGCTCACCTAAATCTTGATGAAAATTTAGGCACGTAAGCATAGTGCAACTTGTCATCGGGAAATATGTCGGTGCGAAAGCGAAACTCATCTGGAGTATCTTGTTTCAAATCCAATAAAAGATAGCTAAATGGCCTACTACAGGCATCGATGTAGGCTTCTTGCAAGAACTTTGGATCCTCAGGGTAAATTTGTCAAGCGAGAAATTGTATTTGCGCGCGATCTCTCGGATTTTTGAACAACACAATATAATTTGAATTTAACAATAAATCGCGCTGATTTGGTCCCCTATGAAAAATATTTTGCGTGATGAAAATTACACTGATATTTTTATGATGACAACCTTTTGTGAATAAATCAAGTACTGTATTATTCGATGATTCGCGCATCAGATCGTCAAGTATGAGTAATTTTCTCTTATCATTGTCATTGGAATAGTCTGTAGCTTGCGGTAAACCTTCTCGAAATTCGATGCGTTGATTACCACCTACTTTAAACTCGCTACGGTATGCTTCTTGCCACTCGGCGTAATAAAAGAGAATGCGATCAAAATTCACATCGCACATTTGTGGCAAATTACAGAAAAATCGCTTTACAAAAACAGTTTTCCCACACATAGTAGGCCCCGAAATTATGCACGTAAAGGGATGTTTCCATCGTGTATCCATTTCGAATACTGAATACAGAAGGCATAAGTTTTATACTTTTATGTTGAAATCCTCTTTATTTATTTTTTTTTTCAAGTTAAGTGGTTGTGATGTAGAGAGGGGGGTGGGCGGCGACGGCGGCATGGGCACACGTGTTTTTTATTAGCTTATTCAACACGTGTGCGGGGATAAGCTTATTTTCCGCGTTAATCAGCTAAATAAGAAAAGTATAAGCTTATCACCGCGCGGGGTGTTAGCGTATTGTTAGCGTTTATGAATTATTGATAATTGTTTTTTAAAATAAAATAGATTTCATGGAATTTTTTTATCGTTTTTTATCATTCATATTGTTTATTCACTCTTGTAACCAAAAGGAAGAGAAAGCGATAAGGAAACATATCGTCTTTTTTTCAAAACAACGCTACAGGTTTTGAATTCTTCTCTTGTTACGACATCGTGGTAAGGTGTGCGTCGTATAGATTTAAAATTCAATCGTATTTCGTTTTTATTCGTCTCTTTCTCATTCTTTTCTCTAAGCTTTCTCGCAAATACTTCGTCTATGAGCGTTTTAATACTATCAAAATTTATTTTTAATGAATTTTTGAAATTTAAAGTTATTCCTCTAACCTTGCAACATTCATAAGTATTCCCTGACGGTGTCACAGCACGATAAGCGTAAAACTTTGGTGCTGCAGACATCATGGTATCTATGTAAGTACCAAAACCATAAGATCTTAATTCATCCGTCATATCACCCAATAAGTTTTCCAAGGCTGGCTCGTATTCATCCGAATCGTCCTTTTTTACAAAAATACACGAATCAGTATCACAGTACAGAGTACGTCTATCAAGCTTTTCCGTGTGCTTGTACAATTCTAGCCTGGCTTGCGCAATTGTGAATGCTGCTATTACCACATTTGTATTGGATGATGCTTCAACGGCTTCTTCTCAAAGCTGCCAATGAACGTATAAAATATCGTCGTTTACAGGTAAAATACTTAGAACTTCTTTGTCAGGAGAGGTTAATAATCGCAAAAGATTTTCGTGCGATTTCACGATTTCCGTTTGTTTTAAGTTGCTGCGTTGTCCAAACTTTCCCCAAAAAGAATTTAAACAAAGTTTTGCTACAGCTCTTAGACCAGCATTTTTTTCTATTTTCTCGTGATCTAATCGAATACCTTCGTTTTTTTCATACTCATCCAAGTACCGCAATTTCGCATCGTCGTCATTTACACACCAGGCGGGCCATCCGCTTGCTTCTTGTTTTATTTTCAAAAATGTATTTACGTATTCAGCAAAAAGACCCCCGTTAATACCGTTAAAGCGTGTCATTTCGTATTTCCATATAACGTATATTTTCGTTATACGGTAGCCAAGTTCGACAGCTTTACGTAATTTGTCGGCTACCCAAGTACCCGTAGATTCTCGTTCACCAGCATTTTCGTGATTACAGTCGCTTCCTCGCATTTCTTCGCAACAAGATCGACAAAGAGCAAATAACAAACGACCGTGCATTTTAACGGGTAACAAAGGTAAGTACAGATTTCGCGGTGGTAAGACTTTACACTTGACCAGTCCCTCAACGCGTTGCAAATCATTATTATTTTCTCCAGTTAGTTCACGACACTCATCTCCAATGTAAATTTTTTGATGTCCAATGGGATATCGTCCACGTTTGCAAACGTAAGAATACAAGGAGCATATATCTGTGTATTTAATTTTTTCACCTTCCTTAATTTTATAATATGGAATTATATTTTCAGTTCTTCCGCCAAAAAATGCTTCTCGAGGATTTAAAGTAATATTACTCATTAAAGGGTGATTGCGCGCGTATTCAGCTATTTCCGGATTCTCAAGTTTAATTTTATCGAATTCGCATTCCCATATGCAGCGAATCTCATATCCGCATTTTCGAATTTTATTTATTTTTATCCATGTATTTTCATAAACTTCATTAAACGTACGTCCAAAAGCGATGGGTGTATCTCGATTTTTATCAAAACATTTGGGACAACCGTGAGTGTAACCACCTTCGTATTCAAAAACTATACCCTTTTCATTCTGATTTTCCGATGAAGGTGGCAAAAATCCATCTACGAGAAAACCTTCAGGTAACCTGAATTCTCTCGCCCTACCAGCATGAATTATTTCACGACCGATTTCTCGTTCACATGCTAATAACTATTCAATTGATTTCTGAGAATGTTTATCACAGCGTCGATAGCCTGCAGGAGGTATAATTCCAATACTCTTAGGTAATAAGAAATTTTTCCTATAAACGAGAGAACATGCACTTGCGATAGTAGTTGCAGATGTAAACGGACAGATTTGTCCTACGTCTAAGAAAATTTTTCTAAAGGCCAAACATGCGCGTCTTAAAATTTCAACATCCATACGACAATATTCTATGATTTCATTTTTAAAATCGAATACGCGTCCGCTCAATGTTTCGGAATCGTACCACGTAAAAAAGGTATCTCTTTCCGTGCACGACATGGAATCAGGCGCGTAAAAATGCGTATTGGGCAATGGACCTACGTAATTTTTGTTCTCAACTTTATTAAACAGATGAGGAAAGTAGCCCTTTTTCGCGCTAGCCGGTAAGCCGAATGTTTCCGTTAATGCGCTTAATTTCATATGGAAATAATTTAAATTATCGATGAATTTTGTTCGTCCGCATTGTAGCAAAATTATATTTTGTCCGTTAAGAATCACCTGGGGTGATGTTTGACTATATTTTTCTACTAACTCTTTCAGCATAAATTGTGCGTCAAAACCACCAGCATTGTGTGCAATGCATATAATTTGCTTAAAATCTGTTCTATCGCGTATATACATATCTAAAAATTGCTTAATCGGGTTTGTTTGAAAAACATGCTCGCGAATACCACAAGTATCGCATCTTTGAGAATAATCATCATTCTCCAAACAATCATCACACGTTTGCTGTACAACGCAGAGGTTGGGAACGTGCAATCGCGTGCTGGTGTGACTTCTGTACTCTCTATCTTGTTGTGTTTCTAAATCGTAAAATACAAACAGAGTGTTCTTTGTATTTTTTTGAACATTGTCTGCATCGTCATTCGCGGCTAGAGGGCGCATATAACATAACTCGTTAACAGAATGTTTTCCTCGACAAAGCTTACACCAATTAACCCCACATTCGTGCTTGCCCCTATGAACATGAATAACTTTATTACAAACTTGGCAAATTTTAATAAGTTTGCAAATTTTTTTATTTTTCACCTTATAGTTTCCATTTGTTTGGTGATTTTTGTAGCAAGAGTTATTGAAAAAAGTTCTATTGCATTCATTACATTTCAAGATAACACCATTTTCTTTTTCACATGATGGGGATAGAAAACAGTTTGGGCATGTATTTGAACACCTATGTTGGTCAATATATCTGTAACATTTATTACAATATTCACAGAAAAATCTTTTACCCGCTGCTCCGGTTATATTTAAAATAGTATGATAATGACGTTCATCAGAATCATAATATAAATTTATGACACCTTGTAAATTCACATTATTTTTGGATTGGGCAATTAATGCGCGACCGTTGAAGAATGGTGGTTCCCCACTTCCGAAATTACTCTTATCATATACTTGTATAGCAATGCCAAGTCTACAATAGTATTTCTAAAATTTATCTATTTCACGGAACCCCCACCCTTCCATCGGAATATTCAATTCTGCATTTTTTATCAACTGCAAAGCGTACTCTTTTTGCAAAGTTCTGCGGCCATCGCGAATGAACGACCACTGCTTTTTCATATCGTTAGAATCGTTATTTTTATTATTTATATACATCTCTCCAACTACTAATGCTCGCGGCAAACACAAATTATCTTTATTTTGTATAAAAACTATTGACTTTTTATGCAGTATGTTTGTATTTAATTTATTTTTTTGACCGGTACCTCGTGGTAAATTAACATACGTTGCTTCTATAACAAAACTTTCGTCTATCTCAAAATTTTCGTTGCTCTTAGTTAAATTAGATATAAGTTCCCATAAATCGTCGTAATTAAAATCAATAATCGGTCTCAGCGACATTCCGGCCGGACCATAGCTAAAGCGAATACTTTTTACACTGATTCCTATTAAGTCATTTTCTTCCCCTAATGATATTAAATATGCATGTATATCCCGCATAATCACTTCGAACCATACAATTGGATTAAAATTTTCCGCAGGGGGTTGCATGCTAAGAATTAATCTTGTTGCATTTAATTGGAATTTTCTGATATAATGATTACCTCTTTGATTAATACGAAATCTTACGCCTGGTGGTCTTATCGAAAATTCTCCCGCACTAGCGCCTCTACCAAGACCTATTTGAATATTACCAGCCTCACTCACACTCGATTCTCTCTCACTCGCATTCTCATACCTGTCTAAATTCCCGCTTGAGTAGGTATGACAATCCCTCTTAGTGTCGTCACTACGTTCATGACTGTCGTAGCTATTGGAAATAGACTCGGGCTCGATCTCTCCCTCCGATGCATTTTCGTCTCCCTACTCTTCTTGTTCTTCTTCTTCTTCTTCGCTTTCAACACCACCAGCAACAGCAGCAGCAGCAGTAGGAGGAAGGGTAGCAGGTAGATGCGTGGAAAGGTTTTCCAGTGCGCTTGATCCTTCTACGAAGGATGATGATGATGCTATGAAAAATTTAGGATGATATTATATAAATAATTCGAAAATTGTTTTAAAATATTTTCTTTATTTATTTAAAATTTTGGTTAAAAATTTTTTATTTAACAAAATTATTATTATTATCATTATTATACTTTAACATTAAAAAAACATCATTATTATTGGTATTTTTTTTCATTATATATCGAACTTTACGAATGAGACAATGTTTTCAAATTTTTTATTCTTCCGAAGGCCCATTGAAACTATCGTGTACCCGATCTAGTAGATCGGTTAAATCGCTGGTCGAATCTGTATACAATGCTGATGTAAGATCCTCAAACATTGTATGGAACCAACGCAATTATTGTGCCCGTCGAACGGGCCTAATTCTCTGGGCATAAATTTGCAGAGACGTTGAATTCGAATTCGATACGCTGTCAGTTCCGTTTTCTTCCCTCCGAATCACTTTAGATTAAAATAAAAAATATTTTGAAAATAATAATAATAAAATAATAATAAAGATAATGTTAATAAAATAAATAAAAGAATAAATATATTAACAATACTATTATAATAACAGCAATACCAATAATAATAATAATAATAATAATGATAATAAAGAAAACTTACATTCATTAAGACGCCGATCTAGTACTCCTCCATCAAAAAAGTGATAACTCATACGCGAGCTATTCGCTATGTGAAATTCTCTCTCTCTTAATGGTGCCGTTTGCGTATAAAAACTGTGTAAAGTAGCAAACCGTTCTTTATGGTTTTCCGAACGGCCTGGCGCGTTTCCTGCTGACTCTGATGCATTTTCCGGGCCATTATGGCTTAGACTTCTTATAACTGCACTGAATGGCTCGGGATAATTGTTTATCACCGCACGCGTCAATTGACCACCGTTCCTAATTATTTCTGGGTTCGGTTCTTCATCATCAAACTCGAAGTCTTCGGATTCTGATTCGAAATCTCTTCCGAATTCCTCTTGTATCCGTTCTTGCGGGACGATTTGATCGTTGATGACTGTTTCAGCATTGCTGTCTATAATCATCTCATTATCATGTACAATTCGCACACTTTCTTCTTCTTCTTCTTCTTCGTTACGAGTTACTTCATTGTTATCGTAAAACAAACGCCGTCGAACGGTATTTCTAGATGTACTCGGCAAATCGGGATTGTTGACTGATTGTTCAAATAATATTTCCATACGCTTGCATTGCTGTCATCGCTTTCGCTCTCGCTACTAGTACTACTAGCTAGTAATATTTCAAGAGCTGTAAAAATGAATCATATATTAATTATATGTATACACGTTGCATAATTTTCAATTTCAACTTATAAGCATTAATGATTTATTATTATATACAATAAAAATAATAATTTTAATATATATCTTAATGTTTATTAAATGATATTTAAAATTATTTAAAAAATAGCTTTTATTTTTAAAAATTATTCGCATGAAAAATTAGTAAAATTAGACAAAATTATTCTAATATGAAAAATGTAAGCTATTGGTTTTGATAATAATAGTGGTTAAGATGATATAATAGGATATATGATTTATAAGTAGCTACCAACATTACAGTTTCACAGATTTGTAATCTTTTTATTCAAAAATTTCTCGAAATATCTTTACAATCGACTCAACATAAATTGAAATCTAAGATTGTAATAAAGAGATATTTTAAAAACTTATGGATTAGAAAAAAATTTTTTGAAAACTGTAATTACGATATTTTACATTCCTTAAAATATAATATTTTAAGTATTTACAACTCGAAATCGTGTTATATATAACGATTATGAGTATAAAATATAAGACCAAGAAATCATTTAATAGTAATATTTAAAGTTATATACAAAAATGTCTATCATTTTTTTTTAAATAAAAAGGAAATGTATAAAAATTTTCATTTTAAAATTGCTACAAAAATTATACATATTCGGTAAGAAGTTTAATAAAATTTGTAATTTAAACATTTTTTTTTATACCTACAACGTTTCTCGTTATATTCTTTTATCAGACCCTGGAGTACATAGGCATCATGTAGATTTTTCGATATTACGTATTCCCCTGCTGCTATTACAGCAAGTTCGTTTTCTTTAAAAACCATATTGAACAATTGCGCAATCATGCGCAATGACACACACGATAATATACAACCAAATTGTTTTTTCAACTGTAAAATAGACATACGCTGTACTTCCCGGTGCCATGCAGAATCGCATTTACGCTGTGTAACGTAACACAATCTCGCGTTAATTGAATAATCAACAATCCGAAATATAATTTTACGAAATTCATTTTCATCAATATTCTTCATGATTTCTCTCTCAATAAAATCACTTAACACTTAAAATTTATACTTCTATTCGTCACTAAGACAAAATACTATCTGTGGTAATAATAGTTTCGTCATTTATTTATATACCGCTTTTCCTGAAAGGGGAGATCGATTTTTAGGGAGTAAGGAAAAACAATATTACGCGTCTAAAAAAAAATATTGTCTACGAACAAGCTGCAAGAAAAATTTCAAAAGAAAATCGGTTATTGGACAAAAAAGGAAAACAATATTATACGTATAGAGATAGTTGAAATACATAACGGATGTTTACCTGTTGCCTTGAGACTCCAAAGATATCTTTTCCGAAAGGCAACTACTATAAAAAAAACATCTGGTTAGTAGTGGCAGTGCAAAAAAAAACATCTAAACATGATGCCTACTAATCTACTCATCGCTATACCACCGGACGTCCCCTCCTTTTTTTTGTCCCTTTAACACCCCTGCAGAGTATACATGTCGATTACTTTCTTCTATCTTTTCTTAAGTGCATTCTCTTGCAGTAAACCCTATTAAATGTTTTTTCTTTAATTTTTTCTTTATACCTTTCACTTGGACCAGATGATTTTGTTCTAAAATTTTCTATATCAGATGAAATGTCCACAACGTTTTCTCGATTTCTATGTCCATCTTACAAGACTAGAAGAAAACTACCTTTCTGCGCTTTGACTTCTTCAAATATTTTCATTTTATTTTAGAGAACCGAGTTATACGCAACGTTTTCTTTTGTTTTCCCGCGGTATTATAAAAATTAAAAAGTTACAGTTTAAAAAACAATTTTTTTTTAAATGAATTTTGAAATACAAATATCTGCGGATATGTCGTGGTTAGATCAGCTAATTGAAGAAAGAGTGGACGAAGCAGAAGTGCAACGAGCAAAAAATCAATTAGAAATGAGTATCGAAAAAGAAAATACAGCCGCATTAAATAATCAAAGAGAATGCGCAGAAAGTGTAAGTGTCAGTGCTGAAAAAAATAAAAATGACGAGAGAGCAGAGATAGAGGTAATACATGAAATACCTCAATCAACAGCTGGACGAAAGTGTGCGTACAGGAAACGCAAGCCAAACGAAGTGGTCGTTCTCTTATCAGAAGATAGAAAACAAAGAGCAGCTCTCAATGATGAGATTTTTAATAAATTTTTAAGAGAACGAGAAATAACATTGATGACCCCGTTCGTTAATTAGCAGAAATTGGGTTCAGTGGGAATGAACATATCTCAGTGTAAAAGAGATTTAGAATTTGCAGCCTATAAAACAAATTCACACCAAGTGCACATGGATAAAATACTTGTGTTTTACTGGGCGCGACTTATCCTCAGTATAAACATTATAATTATGAAAACGCTGCTGTTTACATTGTCGAGTGAAGAATTTTTTAATTATGTGACCCCCGTGCCGAAACCAACAAATTATGATAATTACAACGACAACATCACACAAGGAGATCTATACGAAAAAATATTAGAATTATCAAAGCTGGAATCGAGGATAATAGGATAGTAAGAAAAACTTTTTAATATATATTCATACATTATTTTTTTTTTTAATTATTTTATTAAAAAAATAAAATATTTTGAGAATTTTTTATCATTAATCATAATGTATCAGTTAACATATTTTTGTTTTTTAACCAATTAATTTTCAAATAGTTTTTTCTTAAAATAATAATAATTCTTTCCTGTTTTATTTTATTTAAAAAATTTTATTTTTAAATAATAAAAATTTTAAATTGAAATTATATTTTATTTTTTTTTTTACTTTTCAGCGCTGAAATACACTGTTCTCCGATGATGGGCAAGGCGCTGAGGCAGAATGTTATAAATTACGCCTGGCGCGTGAAATCTGTCCAAATCGCCCGGAAAGAACCTTGTACAACACAATCCGATAGAGACCTTTTCGCTTTTCCATACGGCGAAGAAGGCTTTCTCAATATCATCTCGCAACAAGACTATTCAAATATAATGAACAAAAAGGGAGTGAGGAAAACTTTACTTGACAGGAAAAGACCATACCCGTCAACATCAAGACGAGTATATGAAGATATACAATAACAATGTAATTAAATCAACGACCGAAAAAAAAGCCTTATTGTCAATAAAATAAATTACGACTACATATGTATACAAAGGTAATCAATAAAAATTAAAACGCATTTACTTGTATTCTATTCTATTTTTACCCATTTCCTTAATTTTTAATAATATATATTGTAATAAATATATTTGTAATATTTTAAAACTTATTTTAAAATTTAATTATTTTTAACTACTAGGCGAGTTATTGATTTTCTCTATCTTTCAATTAATCTTTTTCATTATAATTAAATGTTAAATATTTTTTATTAATTATTTATTTAATTCATACAATTTTTATAATCTTACTCACATTAAAAAATATATACATACACACATACATATATATACTATACTTACGGCTGTGAAGAAAAAAGACAGAAGATACAAATCATTTCGGGTTTCAAGGTCACCATAGAAGCTATAACACCCTCAGACAGGTGCGGGAGAGAGGACACCTTATTCACCAAAACACCCAGACAGGTGGGGGAGGGGAAAGTGGGTCGAGACAGGGGGAGCGAAACAATGGGGGAGAGAGACAGGTGCAAAAAAATCGATATGTCTCGCTATACCAGTCCATATACTACTGTCCTTCCTTTGAAAAATGCTAAGTTAATTCCAATTACCAACGAGGCGCATTTATCCTCACTTAAGCCTCTTAAAGAGAAAGAATGAGGACCATATGGTGCTCTTGCGACAAGCACTCGCTCTTTTTCAAACATTCCTTCTAATTCTAGTTTTAATTTTATTTCGAGTAGCGTATGCGCTAATATAAATTCAAATCTTTCTAGTAATTCTTCTATAAATTCCTCTCACAATGATTATTCTTGTATTAAAAATAACTTTGATGTTTTTCAAAATTTAACTATTTCTCGTGTGAATGTCAATCGCGTAAAAACACATTTTTCGGCTATTGAAAACTGCACAACTGCAAATAAGACTGATATTTTCGTAGTTACGGAGACGTTCTTGACCGAGCTGGATGATAGCTCAATTACCTCATTAGATCATTACGACTTCTTTAGATTAAACAGAGTGGGCAAAGGAGGAGGTAGAGTCGGCTTTTACGCTCGTGACTTTCTCAAAGTCAAAATTTTGTCTCAATCTGATCCTATTTTTGATAATACTACAGAGTATATCGTTGCTGAAATCTCGTTTGATACAGAAAAATTGATTTTTGCAGTGGTTTATCTACGCCCTAAGGCTCTTTTTCCAGACGATTTTTTCAATATTTTGTATACATTCCTACATTCTTATAAATATGTTGTTATTACAGGTGATTTCAACATAAACTTATCATCTAGCAATTGTTCTGATGACACTTTTCGCTCAGTTATTGACTCGTATGCTCTTTATGTGGTTCCATCTGGTCCTACACACCACACTCTCACTCCGGAGTGTTCTTCTCATTCTTGGATTAATCTATTCATTATTAATGATAAAAACTCCTTGCTATCCTATAAAAAGTCATCGGCACCTTTTATAGCAGGCCATGATCTTATCTCGATCACTTTTAGAGCATATAAACCTCCTAACACAAGTAGAAAGCTTTTTTACAGAAACTATTCTAATATTATTCATGTAAGTTTAAACGAGTCAATTTCTAGAAATCTTTTTTTGAAATCGCAAGTGAGCCTTGCATCATCTTGTTCTAATATTGAACTTATTAATAGTCTTTTAAATAGTGTGTCTTCTGTCCTTGTTTCGTCTTTTGATAACTGTTCACCGCTGAAATCGCGAAATTTAACTATTAGGAAATAACCCTGGGTTACCCATGACATTCGTGTCAAAATAAAAGAGCGTGATAGAGCATATCGGCCTGCTGCTCGTTCAAGCTCCATTTTATCTATTGCTTATTACAGGAGGCTTCGTGGAGAGGTTTCAAATACTCTAGATACTGCTAAAAATAAATTTATATCTGATCACTTGTCTGCCTCGTAGAACTCATCAAATCGCTGGACAACATTACATAAAATTGGGCTCACTAACAAAATTCTAACTTTGCCACTACAGTACTTCTCATCTAAAACACTTCTGACGAATCATACGTCTATTTCATCGTCGTCTTCTGCTTTGTCGGACAGTGAGCTCAATGAGGTACTTGCTATACCACAACGCAGAGATTTACCTGTCTTTGAGTTTGCTGAGGTTGACCGTTCTGTAATTGATTCTTTCCTGCGTCTTACTTCATCTAAAACAGTGGGGCCTAACAATCTCTCAACGGACATGTTGGAAATCTCTTAGGATTCTTTATCTCTGCACCTGACCTCGATAGTGAATCTATCTTTGTCTTCTGGTATCTTTCCTGATGCTTGGAAAAGAGCATTTTTTCTGCTGTTGGCAAAGTCTAATGAACTCGACTCTCCCTTCCAGACACGTCCCATTGCTAAGCTTTGTGAAGTCTCAAAGGTTCTGGAGAGGGTCGTCCATTCTCAAATGTATGCTCATATAGAGAAGAATGCCCAGCTTGACTGCCTTCAGACAGGTTTTCGAAGGTCAAATAGCACTCGGATAGCACTCCTGAAGCTTTTAAAAGATGTCCGTTCGCCTTTTCATGAAAATAAAAATTGAAATAATTATACATAGCGCTTATTCAGTATTATGATTTATGCCATTATTACTGAAATTATTTTTGAAAGAAATATCAAATTAGATTAAATAAACTATAAGTCATTCGTAAAATATCAATAAATTAGAGAAAATAAATTTTTAATATGCCTCGAATGTTTTTAATTAAAATATTATTTAGTCCAGGTGCTGAAACACGAGAACTTTCAATTTTTTTATATAATTGTATCAATAACATTCAAATTTCTTTGCTACTAAGCTCAACCAGTGGACAATTTTTTGTTATAATAATTTTAATTATTCCAAACCCCGTGGAAAAATAAAAAATCTAAAGATGATTTAAACAGTAAAATTGTTTCTTATTAAAATAGAAATATAGTAAATTCTGTAACGTGAGACATTGTATTTAAAATATCGTTTTTAGAAAGTTGCGTGTTTTCATATTTTTCGTGATCTATCCAACCGAATAAGGTTTTATAGGGCTTATTTTTTAGTTTAAGACTTATATAATCAAATCAAAATTGTTGATGAAGTTTTATAGGACTTATTTTTTATCTTAAGACTTATGTAATCGAATCGCACATGTTTCAATTTCATAAAATTAGCCTAACTATCATTGCGATGCTGTATAGTTCAAAATGCGTATAAAACCATAATCAGGAGTCGGATTTCTGTGAGATTGATCATACTAAAACAATGTAAGATAACTGGAATATATCATGAATTTATAGTTTTTCACTTTTAAAGAAAGTACGACTTTTGATTTTTATGATGATTTTCTAACGGAAAATATCGTATTTTCAAGATTTTTTTAGCTAGGTGCGTGTTTTCGATTTTCTCGAGTTCTATTGGATCGAATAAGGTTTTATAGAGCTTATATTTTAGCTTAAGACTTATGTGATCGAATCGCACATGTTTTAATTTCATAAAATTAGCCTAACTATCATTACGATACTGTAATGTTCAAAATGCGTATGAAACCATAATCAAGAGTCGGGTTCCTGTAAGGTTGCTCATACTAAAACGTTGTAAAATCACTAAAAAATACCATAAATTTATGGTTTTTCACTTTTAAAAGAAGCACGATTTTCGATTTCTATGATATTAATTTTATAGTAGGAGGTATCGTATTTTCAATATTTTTTTAAGCTAGGTGCGTGTTTTTTATTTTCACGAGTTCGATCAAACCGAATGAGGTTTTACAGGGCTTATTTTTTAGCTTAAGACTTATATAATCAAATCGCACATGTTTCAATTTAAAAAAATTAGCCTAATATCATTGCGATGCTGTAATGTTCAAAATGCGTATAAAACCATAATCAAGAGTCGGGTTTCTGTAAGGTTGCTCATACTAAAACGTTAGAAAATCACTGAAAATACTATAAATTTCTAGTTCTCCACTTCTAAAGAAAGCACGATTTTGGTTTATTATGATATTAATTTTCTAACGGGAGATATCGTATTTTCAAGATTTTTTTTAGATAGGTGCGTGTTTTTTATTTTCTCAAGATCTATTGGACCAAATAAGGTTTTAAAGGGTCTATTATTTAGCTTAAAACTCATATTATTTGATCGCACATGTTTTAAATTCGAAAAATTAGCCCAACTATCATTGCAATGCTGTAATGTTCGAAATGCGTATAAAACCAAAATCAAGATTCGGCTTCCCATATGATTGCTCATACTAAAACGTTGGAAAATCACTAAAAAATACCATAAATTTATAGTCTTCCACTTTTAAAGGACGCACGATTTTCGATTATTATGATATTAATTTTCTAACGGGAGATATCGTATTTTCAAGATTCTTTTTAGCTAGGTGCGTGTTTTTGATTTTCTCAAGATCTATTGGACCAAATAAGGTTTTAAAGGGTCTATTATTTAGCTTAAAACTCATATTATTTGATCGCACATGTTTTAAATTCAAAAAATCAGCACAACTATCGTTGCGATGCTGTAATGTTCAAAATGCGTATAAAACCAAAATTAAGATTCGGCTTCTCATATGATTGATTATACTGAAACGTTGGAAAACTGCTAAAAAATACAATAAATTTATAGTTTTTCATTCTTAAAAAAAGCACGATTTTCGATTATTATTATATGACTTTTCTAGCGGAAGATATAGTATATTCAAGGTTTTTTCAGTTAGGTGCGTGTTTTCGATTTTCTCGAGTTCAATGAGACCAAATAAGGTTTTATAGGGCTAATTTTTTAGCTTAAGACTTATGTGATCGAATCGCACATGTTTTAATTTCATTAAATTAGCCTAAGTATCATTGCGATGCTGTAATGTTTAAAATGCGCATTAAACCATAATCAAGAGCCGGGTTTTTGTAAGATTGCTCATACTGAAACGTTGTAAAATCACTAAAAAATATCATTTATTAATAGTTTTTCACTGTTAAAGAAAGCATGATTTTCGATTTTTATGATATTAATTTTCTAACGAAAGATATCGTATTTTCAAGTTTTTTTTTTTAGCTAGGTGCGTGTTTTTGATTTTGACGAGTTCTATCAAATTGAATGAGGTTTTATAGGACTTATTCTTTAGCTCAAGACTTAGATAATCGGATTGCACATGTTTTAATTTTTTGAAATCGCAACATGTGCGATTCGATTATATAAGTCTTAAGCCAAAATATGAGCCCTATAAAACCTGATTCGGTTTGATAGAACTCGAGAAAATCGAAAACACGCACCTAGCCAAAAAAAATTCTTGAAAATACAATATCTCCCGCCAGAAAATTAATATCATAAAAATCGAAAATCTTGCTATCTTCAGAAGTGAAAAACTATAAATTTATGGTATTCTCAAATGATTTTCCAACGTTCTGGTATGAGCAATCATATGGGAAGCCGAATCTTGATTTTGGTTTTATACGCATTTTGTACATTACAGCATTGCAATGATAGTTTGGCTGATTTTTTTAAATTTAAAGCATATGCAATTCAATGAAATAAATCTTTAGCTAAAAAATAAGCCCTATAAAACCTCATTTGGTCCAATAGAAGTCGAGAAAATCAAAAACACACACCTAGCTAAAAAAAATATTGAAAATACGATATCTCCCGTTCGGAAATCAATATCATAAAAATCGAAACCATGCTTTCTTTAAAAGCGAAAAACTTTGAATTAACGGATTTTTTCAGTGATTTTACAACGTTTTAGTATGAGCAATCTTACAGGAACCCGACTCTAGATTATGGTTTAATACGCATTTTGAACATCACAGCATCGCTATGATAGTTAGGCTAATTTTATGAAATTGAAACATGTGCGATTCGATTACATAAGTCTTAAGCTAAAAAATAAACTCTAGAAAACCTAATTTGGTTTAATAGAACTCGAGAATATTGAAAACACGCACCTAGCTAAAAAAAATCTTGAAAATACAATATCTCCCGTTAGAAAATTAATTTCATAAAAATCGAAAATCTGGCTATCTTTAGAATTGAAAAACTATAAATTTATGGTATTCTTAAGTGATTTTCCAACGTTCTTGTATGAGCAATCATACGGGAAGCCGAATCTCAATTTTGGTTTTATACGCATTTTGAACATTACAGCATCGCAATGATAGTTAAGCTAATTTTTTTAAATTTAAACATGTGCGATTCGATTATATAAGTCTTAAGCTTTAAAATATCAAAGAAATCCTATATCGATGCAGCATTTTAAAATTATTTATAAAATCATAAATAGGTGCAATAAATTAATTTTAATATAGTAACTTTTCTTCTTTTAATTTATTATTAATTATCAAATGATAAAAAATAATTCTTTAATACTTTTTTTTTACCGATTTTTGATATTTTTTAATTTCCCTCTCTGACGCTACCACTATCGGCATCGCTGGTCATTCCTTTTCGCCTTGAACTTGGTTGGATATTGGTTAAAAATAGGTGGCTCTATTTTAAAATGGCACTAGCTCACTCTATTGTGTCCTATCAGAATCCATCTTACCTAGCTTCTAAGTTCCTACGCGCTAATGTGGATGCGGTGGTCAAGTCATCAAATAGATTACCTGTGAGAATGCTCATATGCTTAGTCGTACGTACTGCTTCGATGCTGAACTCTTTTGTTTCTTTAGCATCGATTTTCATTAATAATAATATAGATTTATTTCCTGGTTTTGGAATTGGGTTAACCCAGGTGGTCAAAATGCGACTATTGAGCAAATTCCTTAGTGATGAGTGCGGTGAATGGCATGGTTCATTGAATGCTTGTTGAGTGTTTCTTGCTATATCTTAATTACGCTCTACTACAGTCATTGAATGTAGACCTTGAATGGTTGCTTTCTGCACCGGTGCGAATGGTTAAATGCAGAACAAATGATATTTGAATTCAAATATAAATTTAAAATCTAAATACTTCAATTTATCATTATGCAAATAATTTTTATTGACGACTTATGAGAGAAATCACATTTATATTATAATTATAATTATTGCTTTATATAGAATCCTTATGTGCAAACTTTTTGTATTCTTACTGCAAGTCATAATGCGATCTTATGTTTAAACATATTGTAATTTTCTTTACTGTTGTTTTTTTATTATAAAATATTTCAGTATATTTTTATTGTATATAATTTGTAACTACTTATGGGCTATACGGGATTAAACCCCACGGCTTAAGATAAACGTATCAATCAATCAATCAATCTCTCTCTTTCTCAAATCAGGCTTGAATATACATTGCTTGGTATAGTATAGTGTTCCCTATCTCTCTTATTCTTATAACTTAGTTGTGTGTGCGCGCACAGGTAGGGTCACACGTTCACAACGCATATTAAAATTTAACATGACGGCAACCTAGATTTTTATCCCCAGCAAATTTTCGAGGCCCGCCAAAAGAAGTATTAACTTCAAAAAGCTTTGGTGGGCCCAAGACATCAATGAGCTACGGAAACCCCCATGGTTCCTAGACCTTTATGCGATGATTGATTTTTGTTTTACATAATATGATGCTAATTGGATTGTGATTTAATAAATTGTCTTTATAATTTAGTTAAGTAACCAGCAATTCTGATTGGATATATTAAGTATTGATTACGGCAAAAAAGAGCCCAATTTTTAGTGGTAGTATTCTAAGACATTTCCTTGGTCGTTCATATTGAAATACCTAGCTGAATTTTTTAAAAGTTGACCGGGTACTGTTTTTTTTTCTTAAAGCTGCAGACAAATATTTAATTTTAAAACTAATTTGAAGATAATTTGTGGCAACCTATCAATACTTACTTTTTATTTTGAAGTGAAATATAATTAATAAGCTGTCTGTTTGATAAGGGGACGCTGGATCTCTCTAACAAAATTAATTTGCTCTCATCAGAGAAAATATTGCTTTTTACTATACAAGTTGCGGACAACCTTTAATTTCTATCAATAATCACTAGTTTTTACAAAAATCTACAACATTTAATTAGAAAAAGATAGAGAGATCCAGTGCGTTTAATTGTTAAGCTGAGCAAGTGTTAATTATAATTCCACAAAAATATATCGGCAGAAAAATGTTAAATTTTCAGTTATAATATGATAGTCTAAGATACTTCGTTAATAAATTCATCAAGATTTATCATGCTATTAATTTTTTTACAAGATATCAAGATTTTTTTTTCTTTTCTAACATGACACTAACAAAAATAAAATTTTAGATTAAAAGCATAGGTTCCTTAGGGCTATAGCCTTTAAATTAAACAGAAGTCTGCTTATACAAAAAATTTATAATTCTGTTCTTAGTTCTTTTAGCTTCTAAAATAAATCTGTTAAAATTCATAAGAAATTATTATTAATTATAAAATTAATTTGATATTAAAGCCATCTATGTCGCACGATTTTATTTTTTTTAAATATTTTTGTTAGGACGTAACAAAAATAAATTTAAAGCAAAAAGACATGAATTAGGAAGATTTTATTTTAAAATAAAACAAAAATTTTTCTATAGCGTTTTTCAACAGATTGTTTACTAAGAGTTAAAAGTTTCTGCATGTTTATTTTTATTATGGCAAAAAAGTGGTAATTCCTGAGCTATTGCACGATAGTCTGAGGCGTTTGTTAAAAAATCACCTTAAGAAGGGGCCGAACTATCTGTCTTTGTCTAATAGCGTTTTTCATCATTTATGTAAACACTATCCGGTATAACAAGAAAAAAATAGCAGCCCCCGCTAGATATAAGTATAATTAGTAAATTTTGTAATAACAACCAAATTTTTTACCGCATAGTTTTTGACTAATTAGAGACCTACTAGCAATCTAGAATATAACCTATCTTTTTTTGGTAGGTCTCTAATTATTAAAAAACTACACAGTGAAAAAATTTGGTTGTTATTACAAAATTTACTTATTATACTAATATCTAGCGGGGGCTGCTATTTTTTTCTTGTTATACCGGATTGTGTTTACATAAATGATGAAAAACGCTATTAGACAAAGACAGATGGTTCGGCCCCTTCTTAAGCACTAGCAGCCTTAAGAAAAAATGTATTTTAAAAAGAGTGGAAATGTCATTCAAGAGTGGTTAACACATATAGAAGAGCGATAGGAACTTCTTTCTAAAAAAGTGATAAAATGGCTCTTTGAGGGTGAAACGTCTTATTGAGATAAAAAATTTCAAAGAAATTTAGGTAATATTTTAAAATATTTTTTATTTATTGTTTTTGAGTAATTCAGTGATGTTATAAAATATCATACTGTTTCAAAATACATAAATATTTATCCTATCCACTAGACTATATTCATTCAGAAAAGGTTTCAGCTGTACTATTACAAAAACGTGCATATGCAATTTGAAATGAATTTCACATACCCTTGTTATTACTAAAACTTTTTGGAAACACTTTAGTACATCTTTTTTTGAATGATGCAATTCATCTAACTCTACACTGAAAAAAAAAACCCGAAGCCAGCGCTGCGAAGTTAATCTGAGCGGTTGCATGCGAACAACATTCGAAGCGAGTGATTACAGAAAATCGTAATGTATGAATGCGTAACCATGTCGCTGTAAATAATTACGACTTTCTGTATAAACGATTACGCTAATCCGAGCAGAGCGCCACAACTGTGTTGCGAGCACGCTTGCTCCGACACTCCGGCATCGCGCGTGCAGAAAGCCGAAACCAAGCACTGCGGCAGAGCTGCGAGCTTGCTTGCTCCGACTCTCCGGCATCGCGCGTGCAGAAAGCCGAGACCAAGCACAGCGGCAGAGCTGCGAGCACGCTCTCTTTGACTCTGCGGCATTTCTCATGCAGAAAACCGAGACCAAGGGTAACGACAGAGTTACAGGCTCGTTCACTATGAATTTCTGAACATTAACGTACCAAAAGCGAGGCCAAGCACTCTAAACGTTAAAAATTTACATTTAAAAAAGCAAAATTTCTTTTTTTTTCTTTTTTTGTAAGTTTTAACACTTTATGTGAAGTATAATTTATTTAAGTAAAATTCTATAGTATTATAAAAATTAAATTTTATTTCATAAAATTTTGTTTAAAATGTATCTTAACTTAAAAATTGATGTGATATTTTACTTTTACCATTATTCGCCTGAGTATATTAATGTAATAATGTAAATTTATAATTTTGATTTTTTCTTAATACCTTATTTCTGCGATTATTAGTGCTTTTATACCTTTGAATTGATGTTAACTTTATTTTAATCCTTCTTATTTTTTTTATATTTATAGATTTATTAGGACATATTGAAACTCAGAAAGTTCAAAGTAATTTGAACAAAAATTCTTTTAGGTATTTATAAGTAGTCATTATTGACTTATTTTCATAAACTATATTATTGTATTGTTACAATATATATATATATATATATATATATATATATATATATATATATATATATATATATATATATATATATATATATATATATATATATATATATATATATATATATATATATATATATATTTGTAACAATACAATAATATAGTTTATGATGAATAAGTCAATAATGACTACTTATAAATACTTAAAGAATTTTTTTGTGTGTTAAGACTTACAAAAAAAGAAAAAAAAAGAAATTTTGCTTTTTTAAATGTAAATTTTTAACGTTTAGAGTGCTTGGCCTCGCTTTTGGTACGTCAATGTTCAGAAATTCATAGTGAGCGAGCCTGTAACTCTATCGTTACCCTTGGTCTCGGCTTTCTGCATGAGAAATGCCGCAGAGTCAAAGAGAGCGTGCTCGCAGCTCTGCCGCTGTGCTTGGTCTCGGCTTTCTGCACGCGCGATGCCGGAGAGTCGGAGCAAGCAAACTCGTAGTCCTGCCGCAGTGCTTGGTTTCGGCTTTCTGCACGCGCAATGCCGGAGAGTCGGAGCAAGCGTGCTCGCAACACAGTTGTGGCGCTCTGCTCGGATTAGCGTAATCGTTTACACAGAAAGTCGTAAGTATTTACAGCGACATGGTTACGCATTCATACATTACGATTTTCTGTAATCACTCGCTTCGAATGTTGTTCGCATGCAACCGCTCAGATTAACTTCGCAGCGCTGGCTTCGGGTTTTTTTTTCAGTGTAGCGGACATATAAAATGTTTAAAAATGTTTAAAACTGTTCAAAACTGTTTAAAACAGTTTATAATTGTGAAATTTGGGACATTTGAAACCGTTATAAATATGCTCTGCAGACGTAATTAATTTTTACCCAAAGTTCCTCATTTAATGCAGAACTGTTGCAATATCTATAGTAATTTTACAGATCAATATTTAGCAAAATTGAAATATCTTCTGCAGAAATTAAGTAGGTAATTTCTGCAAAAGTTTAATACTATTTATGCTGATAAACTACATAACTTCTGCAAAAAATATTGTTTAAATCATAGTGTTAGACTATGCCGAAATATTGTAAGATTTCGATAGAGATTTTGTAGAATTTTTTTACAACTTTACAAATTTTCTTTATCATTTGAGCAGAGTTCCTGAAAAAATTTTTGCTGATGCTCTGCAGACATCGTAATGAATTTCCATGCGAAGTTCCTTATTTGACGCAGTAGATGTATGCAGAATTTCTGCAGAATATCTATTCAAATTTTACAGATTAATACTTAACCCTTACGAAAAAACTCTGCAAATTTACTGCGGAAATTCTGTAGAGTACTATACAGAATTTTTGCAAAAATGCTATGGAAATCCTGCAGAAACATTGCACTTTAACTCTCCAGAAACTCCAGAAAAAATTTCAATTTCACCACGTTTGTTTTCATTGAATTTGAATTAAATTAAACAAAAAAACAATCAAAAAATTATTTTTTTTCAATTCATAATCATATCACAAGATAATGCGAAATAAACATTTTTCTATCAAAGGGAAGAACAAAAACGAGGTAAACCTCGTAGTGCTAGCTCTTCGAGCAACAGAGAGCTTGTACCATCAAATCTGGAGTGTTGCAGATTTACATATCTGTGGCCTCGAAATTTGTCTGAAGAATATTAAAAGTTAGAGAAATGCCACATGGTGAGGTAACGACGAATGAACCTGTCTTCGATCATCAATTCGTCCTTACGTCACTAGATGGCGTTTCTTTAACTTTTGTGATTCCTTAGACAAATTTCGAGGCCACAAATGTATAAGGCTGGAACACTCTTGATTCAATCGTAAAAGCTCTCCGTTGTTCTAAGAGCTGACACTACGAAGTTGACCTCGTTTTTTCTCTTCCCTTTAACAGAAAAATAGTTATAGCGTATTATCTTGTAATGTCATGATAAACTTTAAAAAAATAATCTTATTGTTGCTTTTTTGTTTAATTTAATACAAATTTAATGTAAAAAAACGTGGTGATATTGCATTTTTTTCTGGAGTTTCTGGAGAGTTAAAGTGCACTGTTTCTGCAGAATTTCCATAGTATTTTTGCAAAAATTCTGCATAGTACTTTACAGAATTCGTACAGAAAATCTAGAAAGTTTTTTCATGAGGGTTAAGTATTAATCTCTAAAATTTATATGGATATTTCGTATAAATTCTGCATAAATCTACTGAACTTTTGCAGCTATTAGCTATTTAAATTCTGCAGAAAGTATATTAAGCATTAATTATTTTATTAGGTATTGATCGTTAAAATTTATATAAATATTTTTCAGAAATTCTCCATTTATATACTCCATTAAATAAGGAACTTCGGGTAGAGATTCATTATATTGTCTGCAGAGCATTAGGAAAAATATTTGCAGGAATCCTGCGCAGTCAATACAGAACATTTGTATATTTATGAAAAAATTCTGTAATATCTCTGTAGAAATTTACAGTACTTTTGCAGAAACTATGTAGCAACTAAATCCTGCAGAATATGATTCAATTAGGTTGAATACAATTCTGTGAAGTTCATATACAGTTTCCTTAAGATTTCTTCACTTTTCAACAGTTGTGTTCGGAATATAACTGTGTTCTGCAGTTTTCTTCAGATTTCTTCACTTTTTCAATGGCTTTTATATTTGAAGAAAAATATTCAAAAATAAATATAACTGTTGATAATTGCAGATAATTGTATAAAACCTTAAAAAACTGATAAAAACTGAAGAAATCTAAAAAAATCAGAAGATAAATGTTGTCTTTGTCTCAATTTCGACATTTTTCAACAGTTAATTTCCTTTTTCTTCAGTTTTCATCTATTTTCTTGTTTCCTTTTGATATTTTCAGTTATTGTTTTTCAGTTACTATTGTCTGCATTTATTTTTTTCCACTAGTGTTGTAACATACAAATGCATATAGAAAACAACATATGCAACTGCAATTGAAACGTAGAATAATCTTTGCTATGATTAGTACTGTTTGTTACAGAAAAGTTGTCAGAGAATTCTGTAATCTTTTTCTGCAATATAGATCGTGGAATGCCGAATTCTACTGCAGCACTCTTACACGATTTTCCACTTTGTACACTTTTTATTGCTAACTGTAATTGTCCATCATAATAGTTTGTTTATCTGTTTTTTCCTTATAAGTACGAACCATCTTCGCTACGTTTTTGCACTTCTATTTGCAACTTTACTTTACTTAAACAAGATTTATTACTAATTAAATATAATTTATACTAAAGACACCGTTCTGCATCACTTCTATCACATTTTTGTGGTCAGAAAATATGGATTGATGATGTCCGCTCCACGACTGCTAAGTGTTTACTTTACTTCATGTGCCATCTGTGCCCGCCTGGGGTTCCACGCATGCCTCAATTTAACGCAATTCTAATTAATTTATTAAATTATTTATAAATATTTATAAATAAAAAAGAAACACAGAGATTTAAAATTTAGGACTTTAACTATCTATTATAACTAGTTTCTTAAAAAAAATTATTATTTTGTAATTGCTTCAAGTTGAAAAAATAAAGCCAACCTTTTTTACTTCTCCAAATTTTTAATCGGCTAAATTAAATTATTAAAAATTTTTTTTATAATCCTAAGTTAGGAGAAAAGTATTAAAACGCTTTTTAATTAAAATTTCATTCCAATTAAAATTTTAAAATACTCTAAAACTTAAATTGTAGGGGTTCCAAACTAGGGACTTTCTAGAAAGGGACTGAAAACCTCGTTCTGCGTTTTCTATTGTCTGTTACAAACAAGAGATCTAAACCGGAAACTACATAAGAAAGTAATATGTTAGGAAGAGACAGTAAATATTCCCCACGAAGACGACCCGTGACGTTTTCTATCAGCACTTTATCCGTTCCTTTCCGGTTTAGATCAGTATGGCGGCAACATTTTCTTGTCCTTGTCTCTTTTTATTGCTTTAAGAAAAATATAAAGTAAGCAATGAAAATTGAAATAAATGAATGTGTGGAATCTTTTTTCTTATACACAGGGCTTATGTGGATTAGCTGGTATATACTGTGCATGCGTGATAATACTAAGACGCTAAGAGTACGTGTATACATATTACGAAATATGCTGTATAGTGCCGTATATAAGTAAATATAAAGAACTTTAAAAAAAAAATTCTCAGAATATTCTCGTTCAATGATTTTTGTTCTTGACGGGATGTCGGAGCTGCAGCAATCGAGTTTTGCTTTTTTTATTTTATCAATATCTTTTTAAATTCATAAATTAAACAAATATAATGACTTGTCCGCGCTAAAGCTATATTAATACAATAATTTTTGTTAGAATAAAAAATCATTTGGACTTTTTATTTTTTTATGAGCTTGGATTGGAAATTAGATATCAAACTCGACAAACCTAACCTTAAAATACGATACATTGAAAGTTTTTATTGTAACTTTGTATGTATAATATTTTGGTGGATTTCTTGAGTTGTCGGCACTAGAGTTTAATCTTAAAAATTTTTTGTTTGTAGCAAAAATACTCGATTAAACGCATCGTTTATTCATAAGTTAGGATCAGAAATATTAATAGAAGGCGGGCAGCTTCGTCATGCTCTTAAGAGGAGACCACGTATCTCTGTCCTTTTCTAATCAAAGAATTAATTTTTCGCAAAAACTAATAACTTCAGCAAAAAATAAAGAGAAAGCCGCATCTCGTATAAAAAAAAGCAAAGTTTTCTTTGATGAGAAAAAATTAATTTTATTGCTTCGTTTTCAAGAAAACCTTGAAAAACCTAATCGTTTACTCTAATCTTTATGATTTAAGTTTTTCAAAGTTTTCTTGTAAACGAAGCGATAAAATCAATTCTTCCTCATCAATAAAAATATTCCTTTTTTTATACAAGTTGCGGTTTTCCCTTTATTTTTTGCTAAAATTATTAGTTTTCGTGAAAAAATAAATTCTTTGATTAGAAAAGGACAGATATACTCGATCTCTTCTTAAAATAATAATAATTATATTTGAGAAATATAGAGTATATTCATTTATGAAAATTTACAAAAATAAAAATACTAAACTAAAACTAAAATATCATACGGTACGGTCCTAGCCTGATGAGCCTTCTTAAAGAAAATTCTATGTGTCATTTTATCCCGCTCATCTAACGATCGTATTTTATCTTATCTTACTATTATATCAAGAAATAATGTTTGTATGTATATTCTCAATCATCTTAAAACTATTTAGATTCTTTATTATGCATGGAGTATCACGGGCTTTATAAATAATAAATTTTTAGAAGAATTATTGCGATTCTGCAGTATACTCTGAAATTGGTTCCCAAATATTATAATTTTTATCGGAAGCATCTTTGAAATACATCACTAGTTACATAGCGCTTTGCTATTTTTTAAGATTGCTTAATAAATGCCCACTATTTTGCCGCTAACTATACCAAATTTAGCACCAAAAACAGGCAGTTCGTAATCAATTTTTATTGTATACATCTATCTCTGTTACAATTTTATATTCCAAATAATTTAATTTAGTCTCTTCAAGTCAAATTATTAGATTTAATTAAAAATTTTTTTATAGGTTTGAACCATATTTAAACCTTTTGGAAATTTTTTTAGTTTTATCAAAGGAATAAAAGATCTTTATCGCTTGAAAATCTACTTAAAAAAAAATTATAATTATATATGTTTATTTTGCCAATTATTCAGAATATTTTTTAACGTAATCTCAACTACAGGATATTAAATTATTATTGAAACTTGATTGTTGCCTCTCTAAGTATTTTACCAATCAAAAGTGCTTGGTTAATATGAACCGCTTTTGTTTTGGGTCAAATCTTTTCGTGCGTATTTCTCGCATTATCTTGTCATTCCAGAAGTTTTTGATACCCAGTCGAGGAAAAATTTATTTCAACTTTAAAATGGACATATTTTTTATAAACATATAAAAAATGTTTATAAAATTTTTTTAATTTATGATATTTAGCCCATCAAATCACTTATGGAAACCATTCTGAAATCTTCAGGAAAAATTTCTTATATTTGACATTTTGAAATCCTGATCCATAAAGATTGAAAAAAATAGCAATTGACATTTATTAATGATATTACCATTATATAGAGACGTTGATGTTGCACATAAAATATCACGAATTATTGATGCTCTCATTTAACAAATATGTATTTTTTAGTAAGCATTAATACATATGGATCACAGTGCCCTATTGCTTTGCGTTTAGTCGCTTGTGCGTTACTTTTGGAAATAACAACCTTTCTTCGAGAAACTTATCAGACATTACCAAAATCTAGTCGATTGTCAACGAAAGATCGCCCTGCTCCGTGGGAAAAGTTATATAGTCGTGAGGCAAATAGACGTTGGAGTATGGCACTGTCATCTATGGGACATTCACAGACATCTGCTCAAAGCTTACAATCCATAGCTGGGGATAAAGAAAATGGTAATTACAAAATGATTTCATTTTAATTTATATGAATTCTCTTTCACTTATTCTCAAATTATTTTTTTTTAATGTATGCTTTCAAACAAAATGTTTACATAAAAAAGATGTGAAACGGACACTACATTTGTACTCATAAATATTTTCTACTTTTTAAATTTTATTTCAAAATTTCAAGAAAAAAAACGCATTAGATTGTAGTGCGCACCGTAAAGATTATTTACTTAAAATATTGGGTGAATTCATTCATTAATTTTTAAGAGAAGGTCGTATATTTCTGTCCTTTTCTAATCAAAGAATTAATTTTTTTGCAAAAACTAATAACTATGACAAAAAATAAGCAGAAATCCTCACAGTCCAATAGAGAAAAAATGGTGACACTAATTCGGAACAGGATGAGAGACCTATACAGAGTTGTCAAGGGCGATAGAAAAACATACCCTATATGATTTCCAACTCGTAAATTTCTGTAGCAACTGTTCCAGAAGGGTATAAAGTTGGCCAAAACAGATTTTTCAATTCTCTAAAATAACGTATGCATTTAAGAAGAAAAAAAATTTATAATAAAAATATTAAAGGATTAAAAAACCTACAATTCGAATGGTGTCGTAATTATTTTCGTCAATTAGTTATTGCAAAAAAGCCAAAAAAACATCGAAAATGGCCATTTCTTGCATATCAATTATTTATTGCAAAAATAATTTTTTTAATACTTTTTTATTTTTTCAAGGAGTCCTCATGAATGCAAACAAAATGAAAGGTTGTAATAGCAAATCGGTTAATTTGTTGCTGAGATATTCCCTATTGTTTATTCCAAGAGACATAATGTTTAGAGCTATAATTTTTTTTGGGTGAACATATTGAGTTGCGTAAGGGCGCAAACTCTTCACAAAGGTTCAAATTTTCATATCCCATTGAGAGCAAATCAAAAAATCCAATTGCAACTCCTTTTACAACGCTCTAAAAAAGGGTGTCATTTTATAAATAAAAGAAGCTGGAGCTTTATTTCTAACTGTCATGAATTTGTAATTTGAATATCCATATAACTAAATTAGAAACGAAGATTCAAAAAAAAGAACTCTCTAAGGTTAATAGGAGCCGATAGAGAATTTTCTTTTAAATCACAACCACTTTGCTTATAACAATTAAGAAGAGGCCGAACTATCTGTCTTTGTTTAATAGTGTCTTTTATAATTTATATAAACACCATCGGCTGTAACAAAAAAAAAATAACAGGCCTCGCTCGATATTGGTATGATAAGGAAATTTTATAGTAACAACAAAATAATTTAATCACGTACACTTGACGTTCCCTTTAGTAGCATTCCCTTTAATCACCTTATCCACTTAGTAGCGAAACACTTTCTAAAAAGTAGTGAGAGATATTATTGCCTGGAGTTTTTTAAGCACGAATGATTATACCGAAAAACTATTTACAAAGTATTTATAAACTTGATACGAGTAAATATACATAAGTATAGCTTATAAAGTATATTTAAAGTAAATTATAAGTTATTTTTTAAGTAATTTTATGAAAACTTTGTAAAGACTTAGTATTTTATAAAGTCGAATCCATAGAAATTTTATACAGTTGCCTTTTTTATTACACGCTTTTATTAAGCCTGCTTTCACGTCTGTCTGTACGTCTGTCTGTAATCAAATCTTGCACGCTTGCTTGGAGGCACTTTTTGTCGATGGGGATTTCTGAAATTTTACATAGACCTTGGTCTCCGATGACAATACAATAATCCGTTGTCAGGTCGGCGATGACGGGCTGCAAAATCATCTTCCAGGAAGTTTAAGTGGGGAGGTATCTTTGGGTCGAGGCGAGTTGATAGAATGTTGTTTAGTTGATAGTTGTAGGAAATGCACAGGAATAGGGAAATGTATAGGGGATAGGGGAACGTACAGGAGGAAATATAGAAGATGGGGGAATGTATATGGGTAGAGGAATATATAAAGGGATATTGAGATATATAAGGGATAGGGGCATATATAGGGGATATGAAATTATAGATAGGGATTTATAATATTATATAGGGGGTAGGGGAACGCATAGAAGATATAATTAAAAACAAGCTTTTGAAAAAAAATTACTCATAGAAAATTCAATTTTAACTAAAAAGTAGAAAATAAAAAATAAAAAATAAAACATTTCAAAAACATGCTTTTATAATGGAGAGAATACACTAAAAAGTATTAAGTAAATTAATTTACTCCCTTGAAATTACTTTTATACAGTTCATTGCAATGATTAAGAGAAAATTATACAACAAAAATATAAAAATAAAAGTGTGAGCGCTGCATTGGATTTACTGAAATTAGCACCCACACTTTTCTATTTAAATTTTTCTTGTATAATTTTCTTTTAATTATTGCAATGAACTGTATAAAAGTAATTTCTAGGGAGTAAATTAATTTATTCAATACTTTTTAGTGTATTTTCTCCATTATAAAAGCGTGTTTTTAAAATGTTTTTTTTTTTTTTAATTTTGTTTGTAAATAAACTTTCCAATATTAATGTAATTCATAAAGTGAACTTTATAGAACAGATATATTTTATAGAGCTCATTTTATAAATATCACAACTCACTAGTTGGGCTGTATGATTCGCTTCTTAACGGAGTCGACTTCCCTCTCTAAATCCACTCGTGTTTGCTACTTAAGGAAATATTAGTCAAAATAAATTGCGCTACTTAAGGGAACGTAAAGTGTAGTTTTTTAATATTATAAGACCTACTAACAGCTTATCATATAACTTTTTTTTGTTATACAGCGTGTCCAAAAAGTAACGATACACCTAAGAAATTTCCAAAGTTGGTAATTTTTTCAATCAGTCGAAGGTCGTTCTAGGAGTAACTTTTTACGAGATATCCGATGGCGACCTTGAATTTGATCTTCAACCTCATTTTTAAGGTTATTTTGAGATCAATCTGATTTTTTAAGATGGGAACCCCTACTTTTTATAGCGGAATCGAAAAGAGCGGAAAATTTTACGTTAATACATATCTGGACGTAAAATTTTCCGCTCTTTCCGATTCCGCTATAAGAAGTAGGGGTTCCCATTTAAAAAAATTAGGTTGACCTTAAAATAACCTTGAAAATGAGGTTCAAGGTCAAATCCAAGGTCACCATCGGATACCTCGTAAAAAGTTATTTCAAGAACGACCTTCACCTGATTGAAAAAATTATCAACTTTGGAAATTTATTAGGTGTATCGTTACTTTTTGGGCACGCTGTATAACAGTAGATAGGCTATGGTGGTTTTGGCGCACCCCCCTCCCCTCTGCATTTTTGGCGTACTATCCTAACCCCTCTGCAATACTGGCGCACTTTCCCCACCCACTTCTGCAATACTGGTGCAATTGCATTTCTAACGCAGCGCGTCGATAAGGTAGGGAATAAAATATATCCCGAGATGCGGATATATTTTATTTGAATATTGTATTTTTCATCATTTAAATCAATTAATTTTAAATAAATTAATTTTATATTATTTTTAACTATATTTTAAATAAAAATTTTCATTTAAAAATTTTTTTAGTGAAAAAAAAATTTTTTTTATAATAAAGAATTATTAATTATTGGTAATAATTACTAATAATTAATATTATTTAAACATTTATAAAATAAATAAATAAAAATAAAAATGTATCCAATCAACTACGGATATACAAGTTTCCAAAATTATTTAGCATAATGACTCCGTGGTCGAAATGAGTTCTGTCAGGGAATTGGTAGCGTGCGTATCGCTCTCGGTGTGCTCCTTCTATACCTTTATGATTTTCGACTAATATTAATAAAATCAATCGAATTCGAAAGTGTATTCATACCAATCACTGTGTACTTTAACGTTATGTTTTCGTTAAATTATAAATATTCTGTGTATTAACAGAAACATTAGTGAGTGAAAAGAGGTTGCGAAAGCAAGACATCAAAAAATGGCGTCGGAAAGCCAAGAATCCATTCCCGTAACCTCAAAACGAAGGCAGCCAACGCAAAACATCATGGCGGAACGGGTCGAACTACCCACAGCCAAATTATTTAAAAAATTTACTCTCTTATTAAATTTCATGGATAGACAAATTAGAAAAGCTTTTAAAGAATTTGGATTAAGAAGACAAAGTACAGTTCAGCCCAATTTACTAGCAAAAAGATCATTTTACTTATCAGATATAAATCTTGAATACCAAAAAGACAAAGACAGAGAACCCAACGATAGTATGATATCTCCCACCGCTAACTCGGGCTCATTAGTCGGAAGCATGAATAATAGTCCTTCAGACTGCACGGATATACGCAAAGAAAACAATGAATGGATTTTCCCAAAAAAATTTGTTAAAACAGCCATCACAACTAAAGGTAAACAGCAACAAGCACAATTCGATACTATGAAATCTAACATGTTTAATGTACTAAACAAGGATAGCACTCAGTCAGGAGTAGACGATCAAACAACCAACTCTTATTATAATAAATCCAATAATAAAAGGATCAAGCCACTGCCTATATATTGCAAACACAGTTCAGCTAAATCACTGATCAATGCCATTGCACAAGTAATCGATAAAAAAAAGTTTTATATAAAGGACTTCGTAGAGAAGAGTCTGACGAATCTGATAATCATAACAGCTGATATGGAAACCTATACTAAACTAATAGAGCATCTAAGAAAAATAGATGTACAATTTTTTACATGCACAGCAGAAAACGAAAAGAGCAAGCTTCTTGTCTTGAAAAGAATAAACGATGTATATACGCCTGAAGAAGTAGAATAAGAACTTAGTAATATGAACATATCGAATGTAGAAATAAAAAAATTAAAAAACTCAGAGTTAGTGCGAATTGTACACAAAAATCCATCTATTAGTTTAGCTCAACTTAAATAGCATTCAAAAAAATATCACCGCAATCAAAAACATCCTCAATCTTAAGAGTCGGCCGTATCACTCTGTCCTTGTCTAATCTAAATTTTAGTTATAATAAATCAATTAAATATTTATATACAAATGTAAGAGATGAGCTCAATAGAGCAAGAAATGAGCAAACGATTCTATTTCTTGAAAAAATATGAAATTTTCATTATTTTCTAAGTAAAGTACGAAATGGAAAAAATTAGGTTGAGTTTGACTGTGTTTTCCGTTTTGTACTTTACTTGAAAAATAATGAGAATTTTATATTTTTTCATAAAATAGAATCGTTCGCTCATTTTTTGCTTTATTGCGCTCATCCCTTACATTTGTGTATAAATATTTAGTTTATTCTATATAACGAAAATTTAGATTTAACAAGGACAGAACGATACGGCCGACTCTTAAAGTACAATCGGAGACCTTTAAGAAAAAAAATGTCTAATAATGTCATAGATGTCATCGAGTAGGACATGCAAGCATAAACTGTAATTTAAAGTATCGCTGTGTCAAATGCAAGAAAGATCATGAGTCTGGCCAGTGCAGAAGAACAAATAAAGAAAAATCATCACCACCATACTGTGTCAACTGCTATCAAGTAGGTCACACAGCCAATTATCGTGGCTGCGCTTATATGAAATTTGATAAATGTATAGTACAAGATATAAAAGAAAAACGCACCAAAAACAGTTCTGCAAAGAATCATAGAACCACCATTCCATCCATATCATATGCTAACGTCGCAGCAAGTAACAACACACACACCAGCTTGCAGAAGCCGCAACATAACACCGTATCTCACAACTCTATTGAAGATGTCGCCACGATACAGACATATGTAATCAAGAGCATCAAAAGGCTTTTCAACAACTTTAAGAGAGAACTTTTAAATACGATGAACACACATAAGGCTAACCTACGAAACCAAATCACGGAACAAAACCGTAAGCTAAAAATTATTTTCGACAAACTAAATTTACATTGGGAGTAAAAGTAAATAAATTCATAATAATGTCAATTAATTCAAACATGCATAAAAAGAGTTCAGCTGTAACAATTACAAATTATCTTTTTTAATCATAACATAGAGTAAAATAACGTGGAATAATATATTATGTTAAGTATAAATTCTGTGTAAATATCTCAATAGGTATAAAGCCTGTGTAAATATTGTAAATAGCGGCGGGAAGTGCTTCGGCGTTATCCCTTTTTATTAAATTTTTTTTCTTTTTTTTTAAGTCACAGAAGATTTGGTTTTTCAATCATTATAATTTTCCAAACACACCTATACATAAATCAACGTTATACTAGTCTGATTACAGGCAAGGCATACTATTAACAAATTATGAAAATAATAACAAAATTCATTGATAATCTACGAGTCCTAGCTACCTAGGCAATACGATTAATATACACTATATTGTAACTCAATTTTGTATCTTTTTTTGGTTGACTGTTATAAGAAAAATATGTATCTGCGCATACAACTCAATGTATCTTAATATTTTGTAAATTAACAATTTGAATAAAATCAAAAAAAACTCCGTGATGGAGTGGTATAAGTGCATGCCTCTCGACCAGAGGGTCACGGGTTCGATCCCAACCCAATTCGACTTTTTTTTATTTATTAAAATTTCATAAATTTTATTTCAAATTGAAAATTTATTTAATTTGAAATAAAAAAGCACTTTGAAAATTTTTTCAAATTTATATCTTAAGTAAAAATGAATTTTTCGCTTTCTCGCGTATACACGGGGAATCCCCGATTTTTGAAGTATCGCGGCCGTATCATAGTTCACTACTTGGGTGCTAGGTGGCGTATGGCTTTCCTCAAGAAAAGTGACGAAGTCAAAAACATAAAGTGAAGTAGCAATCGAGGGTTGAATATCCACTTGACTTCCGATAATTTCGAAAGTCGGACAGAAATTAAATCAATTCCAGCATGGAGTCAAAGAACGAATATAAACTAACCGAGGCGGACCATCGGCGACTGGAACTTTCTCGAGCTTATGCTGCAGAGTTGACCCGAATCGTGGGAATGATCAGCCAACCACCATCAGTGCAGCCTCCAAAAGTAACGGTGGATCAGAAAATTCAAACTGACATCCAGGCAGCGCACGAATGGGGCCAAGGCTGAACAGGCGGCCAAAAAGAATGCGACAGCAGCGAAAAGGAAGGCGAAGCAAAGAGCCCCACGATCTTCTCTACCAAATCAGGTTTGAGAATCAAAAACTCTCAAACTCTGACTGAGGATGAAAAGACTGAGTTAGCTAAGCGTCTTCAAAAACGCTGGGCTTAGCCAAACGTCTTTGTGGGCACTAGCCATTTTTTCAGGCTGATCTCTATCTTGAGATCAACCACACCATCAAATCAAAAATAATTTTTCAGCTTTTCTAAGTTTACATAAAAAATATTGCAATTATTCAAAAATGTAGAGCTTAGAAAATTTTCTAACTATATCCGATTGAATTCCGTTAAGAAGTTTGATTGAATATAATTGGATTGAGACTAAGTTCTTGGATGTAGTTTTACCACTTGACCGCTTGGTGGCATGTTACTTTCCACAGATGAAACAGTGAATTTCAAAGCATATGAAGAGCTGATTTCAAGGGTTAAAATACGATCAAAGGACAATGAATCAAAAAGTATGCCTATTTTAAACACCTCATAAATGAAGATGTCTTTATTCTAATTTTATTTTGTATTCAGTACTCATCTTGTCTCCAAAGATTGCTGCTAGCCAGAAAGAGGGTGGTGGCGATAGAAAAAGAATTATTAATGATGCGTCAGGAGAGAAAAGCTAAGGAGGATCAGCCTGCGTTGCATCCTACTCCTATTGTGGTCTCTTATCCAAGCGGATGGACATCTCTCAGGCCAGAAGCAACAAAAAGAGTCAGCTTATGTGATAGTGAGCGAGGTAGACAGATCATAGTTGAGTTAGAAATTGAAAGATTAAGAATGAAACAGTCTCTTGAAAAAAAACCTTAAAAAAATAATTATGGGAATCTACCTCACTCACTTACAAATATAAAGAAATTTTTAAAACAGCGAAAACTGTTAATTAATTGTAAAATAAAGAAAATAAATTAAATGAGAATGAGAAAGTTAAAGGGCAGAAAACCTTATGGTGGTTTCTCACAGGTAGAGAGCGTTGGCTAGGGCTCTTACCACTTTCTCATTCTTTTTGCTTTCTTATAGAGACAGCATTGTATCAAAAAAAATTTTTTTTTCTATTTCTTCATTAATTTGTACATATTTGGACTCGGGGAGTCAGAAAGAGTGGCTTTCAGAAAATGTCTCTATGTATGTGTGTGTGTGTGTGTGTGTGTGTGTATCTGTATGATGTCAATTAGTAAATTGTATCTCGAAAACTACTCGATGGATTTGCTTCTAATTTTTCATGGAATTAATTTTTTTGTCTAACTTGATGGGAAACTATCGATAATTGGTTCTTCTAGCGTAGTTTTAATTTTAAAGTCGTTTATAAAAAAAAAAAATTCAATTTTTCATTTTTCTGGGTTTTTTCGTTTACTAATCAATGAATTCGCTTCAAAATTTGCATGGAAATTATTTACGATTGCCCCAATTGAATAAATTTCTAAAAACTGATTTTCTTAGTTGAGTTTTAATTTTAGAGCATTTTGAAATTTAAAAAAAAATTGTTTATATTTATTAAGCCAATAAAATCTTAAAAACTACTCGATGGATTTACTACAAATTTTCCATATAATTCAATTTTTCGATCAACTGGTGCGGAAGCTATTGGGAATTTGTTTTCTTAGTATAGTTTCAATTTTGTAGCCATTATAGTCATTTTGAAAAAATTTCGATTTTGCATCGTTTTTGTAATTTACGTAAACTACTCGAAGAATTTGCTTGAAAATTTGTATGAAACATATTTTTGACTGTCAAAAAAAGAAAAACTTTTAAAAATTGATTTTTTTAGCGCACTTTTAATTTTATAGCAATTTTTAAATTTTTTAAAAAATTTTTATTTTTATTTTTTTTCTATTTTACGAAAACCATTCAATAGATCTGCTCCAAAATTTGTATGCAAGCTATTCGCCACTGTTTGAAAAAAACAAGCTTTGAAAAAAACAAGCTTTGAAAAACTTATTTTCTTAAAGCAGTTTTAATTTTAGAGCATTTTAAAAATTAAAAAAAAAATTTTTACTTTTCATTTATCTTCTATTTTGTGTAAGCCATACTATAAATTTTCTTCAAAATTTTTATACAATCAATTCGCTATTGTCTGAAGAAAATAAGCTTTCGAAAACTAATTTTCTTACCGTGGTTACGATTTTAGAGAATTTTAAAGATTTAAAAAAATATTTCGATTCTTCTTTTCTTATTTTTTTTATTTTACGTAAAGTACTCGATAGATTTGCTCTAAAATTTGCAACTACCGAAAAAATTTACGACTACCGAAAGAAGGAAAATTTTCAAAAATTGATTTTCTTAAAGTAGTTTTAATTTTAAAGCATTTTTAAAATTTTGAATAAGAAATTTTGAAAATAAAATGTTATTTATTTAGCCAATTAGATCTCGAAAATTACTCAATGGATTTGCTTCAAATTTTGTATACCATCTATTATTTTGTCTTAGTAGAAGGGAAGCAATTAAAAATTGGTTTTCATAGCGTAGTTTTTTTATTGAGCTATTTTGAGAACTTTTAAAAAATTTTCAATTTTTAATTTTTTTTTTATTTTACGTAAATTACTTGATGAATTTGCTTTGAAATTTGCATGGGAATTATTTGCAACTGCCAAAAGAAGGATGACTTTTAAAAAAACCAATTTTTTCAGCGTAGTTTCAATTTAAAAAAAATTTTTCAATTTTTTTTTAATTTTCATTTTTCATTATTTTTTCCATTTTACGTAAATTACTCGATAGATTTGTTCTTGTAAATATGTATGTAAATAATAACAATGAGAATAAGAAAGTGGTAAGAGCCCCAACTATCGCCCTCAAACTATGAGGAACAAACACAAGTTTTCCTTTTCTTTAAACTTTCTCATTCTCATTTATTTTCTATATTTCAACAATTTATAATACAAAAAATAAATAATAAATATAATGTAATATATTATATTAATTATACATCGCGAACAATATGCTTTCATCTGATTCCGCGCGACTAAACGGTGAATACATAGCCATTTGTTCTGTGTTATGGCAAGCGCAATCGACTTCATCCCTTCCTTCATCGGGTAGTGGCGTCTGGATTGGCTGGTATTAAGCGAGTAGCCATTCCTTAAGAGCATGCGCATTCGTCACTGCACATACTGGTTTCTTTGCAAATGGATGACAGTCACATTTGCAGCCACCGATGTCAATCTTTTCGAAAGCTTTTAATTTAGGACATCCGATTTCCTCCATGTTGACAATAGTTCTAGAAAAAATAAGAATAATTAATAATCATCAAATACACATTCATATTCATACTTACTTTCTTGGTAAAATCTCTTGTATCCATCTTTTTTTCTCAAGACCTTTGACGTATATTTTAACAGCACTTTTTTATCTTGTAATACTTTTATTATGTCACAGTATAGAGTTGCTCCAGCTTCCCAAGGAATTCCATGATGCTTCTTCTCTAGCCATTCGTTTACCGACTGTTCAACAGCGAGAAGTTTCTTCAACTTACAAGGAGGTTGGAAAAAGTATACCAAGGGCTTTACATCCTTCTCTATGGAAAAAATGGCGGTCTCTTTTACAACAAATTGAATCGAAGATCTTCTGAAGCCTTGTACGTCTAATATGTATTCCATCGTCTCTTTAGACTGCTCTCTCCTTGATGTTGCTACTAGCTCTCTGAACTGAAAAATGATTTGACAGAGCTCGTGAGCTTCCTTTCATACTCTCATCCCTTCTCTTTTAAAGTTTCCACCTTCATCGAATCTCTTCTCTCTGTAAGCTACCACCTTCATCACATCCCTTCTCTTTGAGCTTCACCAACAATACCTTCTCTCTAAACTCCCAATACCATCATATTCCCTCTCTTCCAACTTCCAGCGCCATCTGAACCTACCCCATGCTTTCAAAAATAAGTATTAATAGAGGAGCTCTGCGATCTGAAAATCATTCCTGTGCCTCGAATTAGTCGAGAAGGAAGTCTTCCGATAAGTCCACTAACAAGAGAGCACGCCACCTTTGGGAAACGGATTCGGCTGAAACTGCAGGATATGATTTTTTGATGAAAAAAAATGAACCCGTGTTTTTTCTTTTCATCGAACAGGCCCCCTAGACAAAGATATAGACATTTTTTTTAAAATATGGTGAATAAGAGCCTTTATAAGAACTTCAATAACCAAAGAATTAAGACTCTTACGGAAAATGCATGAAAGATAAAATAAAGCACGGAATCAATGCTTCAATTTAAGCTTTATTGCATTAAAAAATCTTTAGTGATTCAAAAGTTACAGGCGATTCATATATGTTAATGAAATAACGTGAAAAATTGATAATATTTTATATGCTAAAAATATTAAGTAAATATGTGGTAATATTTAATTAAGAATAACTTCCGAACAAGATAAGATTTTTTAATGCAACAAAGCTTAAATTGAAGCATTCAATTCGTGCTTCATTTTATCTTCAATGCATTTTTTGTAAGAGTCTCAGTTCTTTGGTTATTTAAGTTGTTATAAAGGCTTTTATTCACCATATTTTTGAAAAAATGTCTACATCCTTGTCTAGGGGGCCTATTCGACGAAAAGAAAAAACACGGGTTCATTTTTTTTTCATCAAAAAATCATACCCTGCAGTTTATATGGTTATGCGGTTCATAAGGATGATTCGATAATCGCCGAAGGTAAGTATTTCAAAACGGAGAATGCTGCTATCTTCCAGACTACTGACATCATCCAATGGTTCTACAACAACGTGAAGCAACCCATTCTTCGGAAAATGGAGGAGTTTGAGCTGAAAGGATCTGGATGGAGCCTGCGAGAGATATTGAGTCTCACCATCAACATTAATTAGCTTAATCCCATGAGAGAAAGCTCGTACATCCAGCTACCAAAGTCGATCCAAAACTAGAAGGCATGTGTAAACGTGCAAAACGATGATGATCAGTGCTTCAAGTGGGCAATTTTATTTGCGCTATATCCAGCTGATCGAGATCCACAGCGTGTAAGCAAATACAAAGAATACAAAGGCGTGCTCAACTCCAAAGGAATAGATTTTCCAACTCCAGTAAAACAGGTGGCTAAATTTGAAAATCAGAACGCCGTCTCCATAAATGTATACATATTAAAGAAGTCTGGCATCAATTATTTAGTACATCCATGCCATGTCACCTCTTTAAAGAAGGATCGTCACGTCAATTTATTGTTAATTCAAGACGTCTACGTTGATGATGATGAAAAAGCTGGCAATTACGACAATGACTCACTTTAAAAATTCCATTATTTGTGGATCATGAAGTTGTCACGACTCGCAAGGAAACAAGTAACGAAACATGATCATCATCATTATATCTGCGATAGGTATCTAGATTTCTTCAATAACCAAGAGAAATTCAAAAATCATGTCGTGGACTGCCAGCAAATGAACAAATGCAGGATTCGATTGCCTTCGAAGAATGATAATATGCTGTCTTTCCGTAATTTCAAGAACCGAGGGGTTCCTCACTAAAATACTCATAGAAAAACTCTTCCGTACTCTCAAGCATTCTTTAGTTTTCATGCGTACTCTTCAATACTTTTTTGGTGAACGCTTTAAGTAAATGAATACGAAAAAGTTTGAAAGAGATTTAGTGAGTATGCAAGAGTAAGAATGAGTATTTGTAGAATACGAATGAATATTAAAAAGTATGCAAGAGTATCAATGAATATTCGAGAGTACGCAAAAGTACAAATAAGTATTTAAGAGTATGGATGAATATTCAGAAATTTGCAAGAGTGTAAATGAGTTTACGTAAGTTTAAATGAATATGCATGAGTACGAGTGAGTATATATAAGTACTAATGAGTATACATGAGTACGAATGAATAGAAGAGAATATGCTCAGCTTATAAAAACCGGAACATAATAATTACAGTTAAATTAATTCAATGCAATTAATTTAAATATTTAACAAATAGAATTTTTAGTAATATTGATTTTATTATTTTATTGATTTCGACGATAACTGATTTTATATCACGTTTGATAAATAGAACAGATCGTAATAGATCTTATTAATATAACGCTGAATTCTGAGTCTTTATCTAACAACCCATGTCTTCATTAATATTAGTTACGTTTACGTAAAAATTATCAATTATAACAAACAAAAAAGTTATAATTATAAAAAAATTTATTTAATAAGAGAAATATAGTTTTTTAAAAAAATGTACCTATAAAACGATTGTTGATGTACTTATATCAATTTATGAAATTTTCGTTGGTAAAACTTTTTCCGACTTTTTCTCAAACAGAAAACAATAAAATTTTTCGTCAACTTTCTGAAATATTATTATATTTCAATTTAGTGAGGACAAATAACTGGTTTTTATAATATTTTTGTAAAATAGTAATTCTAAAGGTTATATTTTTTCATTTTGCCAATATTTTATTTTTCTCAACTGTTTAAATTCAACTTTATCCCTTGCATAGATCAACTTTTAAATCCATTTTTCACTAGTAATTAACTTTTGGTAATAAGAATATTTTTTGTTGGGAATGACATGTAATATACAACTTATTTTTTATCAAACATTATTTTTAATAGTTAAATTTCTGATTTTCTTTTCTGAAAAGTATTTATTTTTAAATAAAATAAATCGCAACATTTTTTTTTTAAATTTCACGTTAAACATACCTATATTTAGAAATAGTTAAATTTAAGCTACGAATAGTTAATAAATTTTGCCACCGTGCATAAGAAAAAGTTACTTATTATGCTATTATGTTTGGTATAAGCATGATTGAATAGCTCATCAAAATTAAAAAAAAAATCTCATCGTGTACAACCGGTAATATGTCGGTAAATAATTATATAAAATAAATAAAGTAATAGTGAAAACTATAAAAAATTGTAATCATAAAAAAATATGTGTTTTTATTGGACTAAACTACTTTATTAAATATAAAAAAATGCATTTTTCCTCTTTAAACGTATTAATCTATCAATCCATCGACCCATACATCCGTCGACCCTTTGAATATCTCACTTAGCTGAGTCCTTTATCAAAAAACTTATTTATTTTCTTTATTAATTTCGTAATTTTGTAAATAATCAATTGCATTTTTATTACATATATAAAATTTAAAAAATCGCTGTTTTAAGTTCTTTCTTTTAACACACACACATATTACATATATATATACACGGTGATTCTATACTACTGTATTTCCCTTGACAGGGTGATGGAGGACATCATTCTGAACAAACTTTATATTGTAATTCTTTTAAAGTTACGCTTTTTCAGCCATTCAGAGAGCGCCATTCTAAACGTTCGAATAGAGCAACAAGTGTGTGCACATCCTGCCTTGGTAGCAACGAGCTCATTGATCGCTTGCATAGTTACCAAATAAATGAACATTTGTTTGTTATTGTCCCTCACATATAGAGCGTGGTGGCGTAATGGATAGAGCTCTTGCCTTCAACGCGGAGGGCATGGGTTCGAATCCTGGCCAGGTACCTCTAACTTTTTTTTCGAAAGAAAATTAGTGTACGTGCCATTTATATCGTAACTCTCAAAAATCCGATCTCATTGGGTACCGGTTGATTGTTGGTCACAAAAAAGTGGCTGATCATCCATCGGTAGTCAAAGTTTTCGGTATGGTGGGTCTGACAGTCTAGCCTGATGTAATGTAATAAACAGATACCGGGCGGGGACTCCCTCGACCTCATCATGAAAAAAGGTTAATCATATATAGGACAATATCCTTTATATATTTAATCTTTTTTAAAAAAAAAAAAAAAAAAATTGTCCCTGACATATAACCTAAAAATAAAAATTTGAGTATTCTAATGTTCACAATCGAAGTACGTAATATTGAATAATAAATGGCAATGCTAATCTTATAATGAAGATACAATTTGATGTTTTATTTTATTCTATAACTAATTAAATGATTTTATTTTATAACTAATAAATTCAATAAAAATAATAATTTGAAATTTCAAAAATATCAAATTACTAATTAAATAAATTATTGGTGATAGTGATTAATTATTAATAAATAATTATTATAATTACTAATGGATTATAATGAATGATTTAATTTTGAAATATTTCTGTCAAAATAGTCTTTTGAACAATATTGCCCTGAAGAAAAAAATACTCAACTTCGGTGTTATTTCGTATACCGTACCGTATTTTTGACTAGTATGATACTTCCATTCATACGAAAAATTCGTTTGGTGTACGAAATAACACCGAAGTTCGATGTTTTTTTCGTAAGCGTGTTGCAAATATGATAATTCTTAAAATAACAGGCGTAGGAGTAACGATAATAATTAACTATTTATTTCTTTCGAATATTCAATAAGATATACTTTTTCTTCTAATTACTTAAAAAAGTTAAGTAACTTCATGATAATATCGTTGTTTTGTTAAGCAAAATAATTTTTTGTATGATTATTCTTATTTTAAAAATGGGTACAATCAGATAATTTTATTTGACAATACATGTTTCAATATGCTTAAGCTTGACAGCGTTATAAAGAATGTTTTGTTTATAATTACAGTTTCTTAAAGTAACTCCCTTGGGTTATACACATCATGCAGAACATAATTAGAAAATTATTTTTAATTAGCTTTTTTATAAATTTTATGCATTGAACGTACAATTACCTAAGAAAGAGATACTTTGGGGTGCAAATAAAAAGTATTTCATAACAATTACAACCCTAGTCGCGGAGATATTAATAATTCAAAAAGGGATACAAAAAATGTTCTAAAAACACAGGCAACTTTTTTATTTTTAAAGTGATTGGAACGCAATAAAGCTCATTTTGTGCCTTACAAAATATCAGAGAAAGTTGCCCACGTAATTTCAGTGATAGTTCTTACAGTTTAAACGTAAATTACATTTGTTTATTAATACACTTTATGATTTTTTTAAACAATTGTAATTTACGTTTAAACTGTAAGCACTATCACTGGAATTCCATGGGTGACTCCTTTTGAAATTTTCATAAATTTAATTTTAAAAAAGTATCTTTTTCTTAGCTAATTGTACGTTCAATGCATAAAGTTTATGAAAAAGCTAACTAAAAATAATTTTCCAATTATGCTTTGCATGATGTGTATAACCCAAGCTACCTTAAGTTTCACAAATATTGATTTTTATAAAGAATGTTTTTTATCAGTAATATATCTATAAATTTTTAAATAAATGTGCTAATAAAATACAACAAATACTAGGATTCATGAAATTTAAAGCCACATTCTACAAATAATGGTTTTCAAAACTTTTCAATATTGAAACACTTGAAATATTTTTTTGTATGTAATACGATACGTCATCATCGGAAGTTCAATGTTGGCAATTTTTATAATAAAATATTACTTATGTTAAAAGCTCCAAGATTAAATACAGATATTTGTGAATTTTTTTGACTCAAAGTTAAGTTTTTAGTATTATAAATAATTAATTTATTAACTAGCACAATGATTTAAAGGGTTTTCGATGACAAGGTAGCAAACGTTGATTTTCATCGTCGTATTAATATTTATAAAAATAATTTATTCATGACAAAAATCGGTAAACCTTGAATTAAAAATTTTGAAAGCTGATTGTATATATAATCAACTTTCATTGTTTTATATTTACATAAAGTATTTTTACTTCATTGTTAATTGTTGATGATGTAATAATTATTAATATTCTGTAAAAGAGTTATAGAATAGAGTATTTCAAATTAGGCTATAACTTTGCACTGAGCTACATCTGTCCTTTCAATTAATAGGTCGTTAAGAGGGTTATGTTTATGCTATTGTTTATAAATGTAATTGCCTAAGATTTAATAATGAATCTGAAAATAATGTATGAATACGTTCATTTTTATAGTCTTAACAGAATTAAATAAATGATTCATGATTTTTATAAGTCTATATCACATATCTATGCAGGTATTAAAATATTTTAATTTTTTGCTTATGATATGTATATGCCCTTACAAAAAACCTGCACTTAATCTGCATTTAGCGAAATTTAGCGTATAATAAAAATAGCTCATGCTAACAAAATTAGAATGATTCAAAACAAGCGTACGCTTAAATTAGCTTACGCTATCAATATCAGCGAGCGCTAAAATAAGCGCACCCTGAAAATAGCATATGCTAGCAAAATTATAATAAAACAAGCGTCTGCTAAAACGGGCGTACGATGAAACACGCTAACAATATTAACGTGCGCTAAAAATAGCGTATGCAAGCGAATTTAGCATGATCTAAAACTAGCGTACGCTTAAACTAGCGTACGCTATCAATATTAGCGTTTGCTTAATTGACCTCACGCTAAAAATAGCTTAAGCTACTAAAATTGGAATGATCTAAAACCAGCAGCATTTGGGTAAGCTAGCAATATTAGCGTGCGCTAAAACTAGCATCTGCTAAAATGAGCGTACGATGTAACTAGCGTACGATAGAAATATTAGCGTGTTCTAAAACTAGTGTCCGCTAAAATTACCGTTCGTTGAAAATGTCATAGTCCAACATTATTTAATTGCGCTACAACTAGCATCAACTAAAATAAGAGTACGATGAAACTAACGTATTTTATCAATATTAGTCTGAGCTAAAATAAGCGTATGCTAAAAATAGCATATGCTAGCAAAATTAGAATGATCTAAAAATAGCGTATGCTAAAATTATTGTAGGCTAATATTAGCGTGCTCTTAAACTATCTTTTATCAATATTAACGTACGCTATAAATGTTGATAGCGCTAAGACTAGCCGCTATTAAAATTAGTGATCGGTAAAACTACCGTCTGCCATAATTAGCGTATGATGGAACTAGCACACGCTATCAATATTAGTGAACGCTAAAATTAGCTCCGAGTGTTCCTATACCCTTTTTCACACGGGATTAAATTCAACAAAGGATCTGGTTGGCTAAAGAAAACTTAAAAATTGACTAATTAATATTCTTATTTGTCAAACTGAAATTCTTTCGAATTGACAATTAACAGATGTATAACGTAAGATCAAAAAATGCAATTTAAGTTATTTATGAGTACAGACAAATATTTTATTTTTCTTAAATATAACAAAAAAGGTTCTCAATATATTTTATACAAAAAGAAACTATTATTTCAACTCATATAATAAATTAAATATTATTTCCTAATGTATTAAGAGAAATATAAGGAAATATTTAACGTTTGAACAATACATTTAAAGTAAATTTATGAATATAATTTTAAAATACATCTTTTTAACACATAATAAAAATTCTTAATTGGTTAAAACAAAAAATATAGTTAAAAAGAGCACAGGGTAAAAATAACCATATTGTCAAAGTAGATGGTTTAGATATAAAGGAAATTATTCTGAATTTTATCCTTATAAGGTATATAATATCAGAATTACATACTCGTCTTGAACCATTTAGTTAAAAAACAACCACATAGTTTAAGTATATGGTAAAACCATGTGGTAAAAGTATATGGTTTTTTCTAAAAGGAAATATATTGTTTTTTTGATTTCAATTTAATTCAGCTTTTTCAGAACCATAAATACCTTGTTTCGGACAATGATGGCAGATTAGAGTCTCGAATATAAGATTACTAATATAACTAATGATCGTTTTTCCATAAATATATGTCGCTTTTGTCGATAATGTATCTTTTATTAAAAATACATCGAGACAGCGTTACCTTTACTGTTTTTATTCAAATAAGCTATTTTGCGAATGATTTACTGAAACCAAATTTTCGTACTCAACAGTTCTTGAAAAATATCATGTTTATTTTTTGGAAAATCTTATTTGTATTTAATTAAGGTTGCATGGGCTATACAGTCTGTGTCAAAAGTTAGTTTCTTAGAAAATTGTCTATATTTTTTGATAGAAAGTAATTATCTAATTTATGCTTAGTAACTTATTAGATAATATTAAAACAATCGTCTTAAACTTTGTTTTATTTAAATATAATGAATTATTAAAGAGTTATAAAATTTTGAAGTTTATAAATTTCACACAAATCTAATGCAATCATAAATAATAATGCCAAACTTTCAAAAATGATTTCATTTGACTACAACAAAGTTTATTTTGTTCAGTTTAAAATTTAGAATCTATTGACGAGGATGGAATTTTGATTTTCATTTTTTATTAAAATTTATTGCTAATTTTCTATGATAAAACAGTAAGTACCGTCTGAGACATATACATTTTTTCGCAGAAAATTAGCAATAAATTTTAATAAAAAATAAAAATTAAAACTCCATCCTCGAAATGTTGCGAATTGAGATAAATCAATTTTAATAGTTTAAATCATGCTGAATCCAATGGTATCCTTATTTATATATACATGACCGATCAAAATCTCGAGAAATTTAAGTTTAAAGTTCCACCTTTTAACACGGGCTCTTACGGTTGACATACTTAAATTAATCTATACCCTATTGAAAATAATGACGTCTTTTAAAGACGTCTTTAGAAGACGTCTTTAAAAGACGTCTTTGTAAGTGCCTGGATTTGGAACAAAAAAAGACGTCTTTAAAAGACGTCTTTTGAAGACATCTTTTTTATCAATATTTTAAAAATAATACCCACTAATATGTTTCAAAAAAGAACGTACTTAAGCTAAAGTGTATATACTTGAAGTACGTAATTGAAGTATGTATACTGATTTTCAACTGTGAATAAACACGCAAAATTATAACCTCATATACCTGCATCTCGGAAATTTAGATAAGGGATTGCGAAGTTAAGAAAAACGGCACCTCACAGTTAAAAATGTAGCTACTGAAAAAATTATTCGAATCGACTATTAATTCTGTCTTTGACTGTTAGGTGGCGTTTTTCTTAATACGCGAACTCCTACGAAAATTTTAGTGACTCGGGTATATAAGGTTATAACATTTCCAGTTTGTTCGCTCAAGCTTTTCGGTCTGCAGAGAGCTGATGCTTATTTTGTTTCTATATTCCTAAAGAAAGATACCCTATTAAAAATAATAACGTAATAAAATAATACTTTTTTAGAACATTTTAGTAAGTATTTTTTTAAAAATTTTGATAAAAAAGACGTTTTGATTTAAAAGACGTCTTCAAAAGACGTCTTTTAAAGACGTCTTTTTTTGTTCCAAATCCAGACACGTCCAAAGACGTCATTATTTTCAATAGGGTGATAATTCTAATTGGAATTGTCAATAAAAAGTAGTGTGTAGGTCTTATAGAAAAAACTCCCTCTTTAAAATGCTGTTGTCAAAGATAAAGATAGCCGATTGACAAATTGAAATGTTGTCGAAAGAAGTAAATATATTATGATTGTAAATGGTTGCTGATAGGAAGTCAATCAGTAAGACATTGTTGGCGCCTCGTACGAAAAACGCGCGTAATTTGAATTTTAAAAAATAAATAATTAAATTAGTATAAATTTAATATACGATTAATATTAATTTTGATATACAATAAATAATATTGTGAGATTCTATTATTCCAATATTTTTTTTCCGAACTAAATAATTCATTTTCATTCATTTTTTATCAAAAAAATATAGACCAACAGTTTTAAGGCTATAACTTTATTTACTTACGATAAGAAGCAGGGTTGGTTTAGCGTTAATGTACGATCACAGTCCATGACTGCAACAGCGCCACCGCGACTTGATTTTTAACTAACGCACAAGTTCGAAATTTAATTTCGAATACTTTTATTGTAATTTAATATTGCAAAATAAAATATTTCTTTGATTGTTCCTAATACATACCTTTATTTGTTGAAAAAAATTTATTTTTCATTAATATAACGTTAAAATGATTTGGATTTAAATTTCAAACTTGTGTGTTAGTTAAAAATCAAGTCGCGGTGGCGCTGTTACAGTCATGAACTGTGATCATTCATTAACGCTAAATCAACCCTGATAATAAACGTTTTCTGCTTATGAGTCAAAACATGGTTACCCGCCATTATAATATAAGCTTGAATCTTATTGGCTGATCACAGAAGATCAAAGTTGAGTCTAAATTAATTTTTAGGATGTTTTTATTAAAATAATTAACAAATCGTAACATTAATAAACGTTATAAATCCATTTAAGATTTTTAAGCATAAACTTATACATTATAAGTTTTATTTTATTTTAGATATAATTTGACTAGCATGGTAGACGATGGAACCTCCTTAAGCATATTCAAAATGTTGAAAATTTTTTTTTACAAAAGTGGCAGGTTAGATTCTGAAGTATTAGACTTTTAATTATACTGAAACTTAGGCTGAAACTGCAGGACATGATTTTTTGATGAAAAAAAAAGAACCCGTGTTTTTTCTTTTCATCGAATAGGCCCCCTAGACAAGGATATAGACATTTATAAGAACTTAAATAACCAAAGAACTAAGACTCTTACAAAAAAATGCATGAAAGATAAAATAAAGCACAAATTGAATGCTTTAATTTAAGCTTTTTTGCATTAAAAAAGCTTTTGTTGTTCGAAAGTTATTCTTAATTAAATATTACTACGTATTTTTACTTAATATTTTTAGCATATAAAATATGATCAATTTTTCACGTTATTTCATTAACATCTTTTAAGAGCATGACGAAGCTGTCCGCCTTCTAATAATATTTCCAATCTTAACTTATGAATAAACGATGCGTTTAATCGAGTTTCTTTGCTACGAAGAAAAAATTTGTAAGATTAAACTCTTGTGCGGACAACTCAAGAAATCCACCAAAATATTATACATACAAAGTTATAATAAAAACTTTCAATATGTCGTATTTTAAGGTTAGGTTTGACGAGTTTGATATCTAATTTCCAATCCAAGCTCATAAAAAAATAACAAGTCCAAATGATTTTTTATTTTAACAAAAATTATTATATAAATATAGCTTTAGTGTGGATAAGTCATTATATTTGTTTAATTTAAGATTTTAAAAAGATATTGATAAAATAAAAAAAGCAAAACTTTATTGCTGCAGCTCCGACATGCCGTTAATAGTCTATAACTTTTGAACTACTGAAGATTTTTTAATGCAATAGAACTTAAATTAAAGGATTCAATTCGTGCTTCATTTTATCTTTTATGCATTTTTCATCCTTGTCTAGGGGGCCTATTCGACGAAAAGAAAAAACAGGGGTTTATTATTTTTCATCAAAAAATCATTTCCTGCAGTTTCAGCCGAATCCGATTCCCGGAGGTGGGGTGCTCTCCTTGTCAGATAATATAACAGATACTGTTTTTCTGTCGCGAAATCTATATTGCGAAGAATTTACTTAGATGACATTTCTGAAATAGAGAATTCTAAAAAAGTATCATGTTACTTTTTTGGTAAACTTGAATATTATGTTACTAAGCTTTTCTAAAATTATACTGTTTTCTTGTAAGAACAACAAAATCGATCCTCGCCTTTCAGTCTTTATATTTGACTCAAGAAAATTTCAACCTAAATACATATGAATTTTCGGAAAATGAATCATTTATTAAGAAGACACATTGCAAACTGAAAATGTTCCTAGTATTTGTTGTATATTATTAGCACATTAATTTAAAAATTTATAGATTATTACTGATAAAAAATATTCTTTCTAAAAATGAATATTTGTGAAGCTTAAGGTGATGTAAAATAAACTCTACACCTGCACTCAGAAATATTTACCGTAATATTGTTCGATTGCAAAGTTTTGAAAAACGAGATACATCAGCTTCTAGTATGGATCATGGGAATCGTTCAATTAAATTTTTAAGTAGAGTGATTGATTAATTATTGAGAATTTTGGATTTTAATATTCAAGTTTATGAAAATAATAATTATTATTGGAACCCAAAATATTTAATAATTGATAAATGAATTTACTTGGAAATTAATTTCAATAATAATCACTCTATTTACTACAAACTAATGTATTTCTTTTTCTGAAATTTTGAAATGAAATAAAAAGATAGCAAATATTCCAAAGTACTGGTGAAGCGTCTGTTTTATATCACCTTAAGAAACTCTAATTATAAAAAAAATTACTTTATTATAACGCTGCCAAGCTTAAGCATATTGAAATATTATTTGTTAAATAGAATCATCTGATAGCACCCGATTTTAAAATAAGAATAACTTTACAAAAAATGTTTTTGCTTCACAAAACAATAATTTTATCATAAAGTTACCTGATTTTATTAAGTTATTCGAAGACAAAGTATATCTTATTAAATAGTTGAAAGAAATGAATATTTAATAATTATTATTACTTTGCCTGCTACTTAGAGAATTATCATACTTCCAACAATACTGTTCGAATAAAACTATTTTAAAATTAAATTTTTATTAATATCAATTGATGAGTAGTTAATTAAATATTCTTATAATATATTATCTTTTTCACGATAATGATATTAATCAAAAACTTACTTTCAATGATATTTCAAAAATAAATTATTCTTTATAAATGATTAGTAATCATTATAATTATTTGATAGTAATCAATCATAATTTTGTTGGATATTTACGTTTAAACAATAATTTATTCAATTAGTAATTTGATATTTTTGAAATTTTAAATTATCGTTTTTATTAAATATCATTTATTTAATTATAAAATAAAATAAAACAACAAATTGAATCTTCATTATAAGACTAGCATTGCCATCTATTATTCAACATTATGTACTTCGATTATAAACATTAGAATACTTAAATTTTTATTTTTCGGTTATATGTCAGGGACAATAACAAACAAATGTTTATTTATTTGCTAACTATGCAAGCGATCAATGAGCTCGTTGCTACCGGGGCAGAATGGGCACGAACTTGTTGCTCTTTTCGAACGTTTAAAATGGCGCTCTCTGATTGGCTGAAAAAGCGTAATTTTAAAGTGCCATAGCTTAAAAACTATACGAGATAGAAAAAAAATTACGATATAAAGTTTATTCAGAATGATGTCCTCTATCACCCTGTCAAGGGAAATATAGTAGTATAGAATCACCGTATATATATATATATATATATTTATATATATATTTAAAAGAAAGAACTTAAAACATCGATTTTTAAAATGAATACTCTATCTAAAATTTCCGTACTCCTTAATCTTTTGAATATTCAATAATTTTTTTGAATACTCATTGTATTCTTTGCATGCTCTTTAATTATTTTGAATATTCATCTTACTCTTTGCATACTCTCTGATTTTTCAAATACTCAACTTACTCTTTGCATACTCTCTGATTTTTTCAAATACTCATCTTACTCTTTGCATATTCTTTGATTTTTTCGAATACTCCTCTTACTCTTCGCACACTCTGGTCAATTTTTAAACTCCAATACTCTTATAAAACTCTTGCGTACTCACAATTCTCTTACAAAACTCTTACCACTCTTTGCAAGAGTATTTGAGTGAGAAGCCCCTCGTCAAGAACAAGACTAAAGTCCCATTGACCATCTATGCGAATTTAAAGTGCTTGTTAAAACCTGTGGAGGACGTTGTAAAAGTCTATCAACAACATCAGGCCTACAGCATCGGCTACTACGTAAAGTACAAGCTTTGATGATAAAAGATCCGGCTACTTCAGCAACAGGCAAGAAGAAGAAGATGCGAAGACTCCAGCTCAGTGGTTCGTGGAGAAACTTGGAGGATTAGTCGATGAATTGAATTCATTCTATACTAATCCAAAACCCATGGATCTCACTAGAGAAGAGGGAGCTGAGTTCAAAGCAGCGGGGTCTTGCCATATCTGCAAGAAATCTTTTGCTCCCGCTGCTATTAAAGTTCGGGATCACTGCCATCTTACTGGGAAATTCAGAGGAGCTGCTCACGAAGGTTATAACATCAACTTCAAAGACGCACGGCTCATCCTAGTAATATTTCACAATTTGACTGGCTACGATTTACACTTCATGATCAAGGATCTCGCTGCAGCTGACAACTTCAAAGGACAAGTACAGCTGATTGGAGAGAATAAGGAGCACTACATTTTTTCTACCAAAAATGTAGAAGGAAGCGATATGAGTTTCCGTTTTCTAGACTTCTTCAGATTGATAGCATCGTCTTTGGAGAAATTGGTCTTGTACCTGGATAAATTCGATAAAACAACGCAGATCTTCCAAGAACTCTACTACACAGATGAGCAGATCAAGTTGCTGATGAGAAAAGGAGTCTTCCCTTACGATTATGTAAATTGTTTGAAAAAGTTTGAAGACAAGGAGCTCCCGCCTAAAGACGATTTTTACAATCAACTGGATGAGAGCAAGATCAGCATGGAAGATTACGAGCACGCTAAAAAACGCTCAAGATTAAGACGCTTGAAAAATATTCAGACGTCTATTTGAAAACAGATGTTCTCTTTTGGGCCGATAAATTTTTTATATGGGCCGACTTCTTTGAAAATTTCAGAGAAACTTGCATGGATGCGTACGGATTGGATCTGGCGCATTATTATACGACTCTAGGCTTGACATGGGATGCCATGTTAAAACATACCAACATCAAGCTGAAGCTTCTAACGGACATCGATATGCTTATGTTCGTGGAGAGAGGCATTAGAGGAGGAGTAAGCTAATGCTCTAACCGTTACGCCAAGCCTAACAATCGGTATATGAAGGACTATAATCCAGCTGAGGAAGATAAGTAACTCATGTACTTCGACGCTAACAACCTATATGGATGGACGATGACTCAACATCTACCTTACGGAGATTTCAAGTTTGGCAACATCGATTATATCAACGAGCATCCTGAAGTCATCTCCGAGATCCTGGATGATTCGGATATTGGATTTATTTTCGAGGTAGATCTACAATATCCTGCGGAAATTCACGATGCTCACAAGGATCTGCCTCTGTGTCTTGAACACCAAGCGCCATCTAGTAGCAACCAGAGAAAATTGTTGACGACTCTCCATGACAAACAACGTTATGTGATCTACTACAGAGCGCTTTATCAAGCAGTAGAAAATGGACTGATCATCAAGAAAATACGCAAGATGGTGCAGTTCAAACAAGGTCCATGGTTGAAGACGTACGTGGATATGAACACAGAAAAAAGGCCGCAATCAAAGAATGAGTTTGAAAAACTATTCTTTAAACTCATGATCAATGCTGTCTATGGTGAGACCATGGAGAACGAGCGTAAAAGAGTCAATGCTGAGCTCGTTAACAAATGGAGTGGACGCTATGGCGATGAGGCTTTAATTGCGAATCCTTATTTCAACAGCAGATCAATATTCGATGAGAATCTCGTAGCGATTCAGTTGGCTAGGACTTAAATCACAATAAGGAAGCTAATCTACGTAGGACTTAGCGTATTGGGCATCTCAAAGACCTTGATCTATGACATCCACCATGGATATATGAAGAACGAGATTGGTAGTAAATATAAGTTGCTGTACACTGATACAGATAGTCTCATCTATGAGACTAAAGATGAGAACATCTATGACAGGATGAGGAAGGATATCGAAAAGTTCGATACTTCTGATCATCCTGTAAATAACCAGTTTGGACTCCCTCTGGCAAACAAAAAAGTCGTAAGACTTATAAAGGATGAATGCGGAGGCAATATCATGACCTAATTAATCGTTCTTTGTAGTAAGATGTATGCCGTCCGCATTCAAAACGAGAAGCCGATCAAGAAAGCAAAGGAAGTCGAAACTTCTGTAGTGAAGACCTATATCAACTTCGAGGACTACCGTAACTATCTTTTCAATGGATCGACGATGCGATGTCATCAAAAAAACATTAGATCCAAGAAGCATCACGTACAGACAGTTATGGAGAGCAAGGTCGCGTTAAGACCTCACGATGATAAGAGTCGTCTTCTTTCCAACACGAACGACACGCTAAGTAAGCGAGTAAGAAGCTCTTGAGATGATGGATGAGTGGGAGAAGACATCGTGGGGATAGGTCCAGAAAGGAAAGAAACCCTTCATAAAGTGCAGCGGCAGCAAACAGAGCTCGTTGGATCACTCGATGAGCCAGAATACGGAGAGCCTCCCAACAAAAGACCAAGAGTTTGAAGAGCGTCATATTATGTGAGTTTTATAATAAAGTCTTGTATATTTATTATAATACAATAGAATACTATTCTCTTTTTCAGAATGGACTTAGCAATGCTTGGTAGGATTTGCTCCAACTATTTCCATCCAAAGAAGAACTTGTCAGAGCTGGATAAGGGTCAAACATAGTGTCATTAGGCAAAGACAAGTCAGCACCAAATTCGGTTGGAGAGTAGTAATCACCATTAAAGAAGAATTCCAAGTCTTTTTACCGGATCGAGTGTCTAAGGCGCTGAAGAAGAACGATAAGTTATTTAATAAATAAGCAGCTAAGGCCAATGAATACGTATTATTTGTATTGCATCATGAAGACAATAGGTTTGACTTTTGTTGATTGTAAACTGCTATTAAACTATTATATAAGAGTGATAAATGAAGACTTTTTTTTCTTACGTGAATATCTTTTGCATTATTGTAACATACATACATACACATACACAAGAGCAGCATTAACGTATACCTATATACGTACACATACATACATACACATACACATATACACATATCCAAACACATACACAAACTTATATTCACACACACATACACACTATCCGTCACTTCATCTCTCCAATTCCATCTCTTCGTCTCCGTCTTTTCATCTCCGTTCCTCCGTCGCTGTCTCTCCGTCTTCGTTTCTCTGTTTTGCCATCTCCGTCTCTCCGTCTCTGTATCTCCGTCTCCGTTTCTCCGTCTTTGTCCCTTGATCTTCGTTCCTTCGTCTCTGTCTCCCTGTTTCCGTTTCTCCGCCTCCATTTCCGTCACTCTATCTCCGTCTCTCCGTCTCCGCTTCTCCGTCTCCGTTTCTATGTTACCGTTTTTCCGTCTCCGTTTCTCCGCCTCCGTCACTCCGTCTTTGTCTCTACGTCTCCACCTTGCCGTCTCCGTCTCTCCGTCTTCTTCTCTACGTCTCCTTCTGTCCATCTCAGTCTGACCGTCTCCGTCTGTCCGTTTTCGTATATCCGTCTTCGTCTGTCCATCACCGTCTATCCGTATCTCCGTCTCTGGCTCTCCGTCTATATCTCTCCGTCTTTGTCTCTCCGTCTTTATCTCCCTCTCCGTCTGCGTCACTCCATCTTCGTCTCTTCGTCTCCCCCTCCATCTTCGTTTCTCCAACTTCGTCACTCCGTCTTCGTCTCTACGTCTCCGTCTCTTCGACTTCTCTTCTCTATCTCCGTCTCTCTGTCTACGTTTTCTCGTCTCCGTATGTCTCTCTAGCTTTGTCTCTCCATCTCCGCCTGTCTCTCCATCTCCGTCTTTCTGTCCCTGTCTCCCCGTCTCTGTTTCTACGTTTCTGTTTCTCCGTCTCCGTCTCTCTGTTGCCGTCACTCAGTCTCCGTCTCTCCGTCTCCGTTTCTCCGTCTCCGTTTCACCGTCTCCGTCTCTCCGTTTCCGTCTCTCCGTCTCCGCCTATCAGTCTCTGTCCCTTTGTCTTTTTGTCTCTCCGTCTTCGTCCCTCCGTCTCTGTCTTTCTGTCTCCGTTACTTCGTCTCTCCGTCGCCGTCCCGTTTCTCCGTCTCAATTGCTGCGCCTCAGTTTCCGTCACTCCACCTCCGTATCCCCGTCTTCGTCTCTCCGTCTTTGCCTCTCCGTCTTTGTCTCTCCGTCTCTGTCCACCTCTTCGTCTTCGTCTCTCCATCTCCGTCCTGTCGTCTCCCCCTCCGTCTTTGTCTCTCTATCTCCGTCTCTCCGTCTCCGTGTGTCTTCGTTTCTCTGTCTTCGTCTCTTTACCTCCGTTTTTTCGTTTTTGTCTTTTTATCTCCGTTTTTCATCTTTGTCGTATCCGTCGCACCGATTTCGTCTCTCGGGCACCGTCTCTATATCTACGTCTCTCTGTCTCTCCGTTTCCTCCTCCGTCTTCGTCTCTCTGTCTCCGCCTCTGCGTCTCTCTCTCCGTCTTCGTCTTTCCATCTCGGTCTTTCCATCTCCCCCTTCGGCTTTGTCTCTCGATCTCCGCCTCTGCGTATCCCTCTCCGTCTCTCTGTCTCCGTCTCTTTGCCTCCATTTTTCCATCTTTGTCTTGTTATCTCCGTTTTATCTCCGTCTCTATGTCTCTATCTCTCTGTATCCGTCTTTCCGTCCATCCGTTTTCCTCTCCATCTCCGTTCCTCCGTCTCCATTTTTTTGTCTCCGTCTCTAAATCGTCGTCTCTCCATCTCCGTCTCTCTGTCTCTCCGTACCCGTTTCTCCGTCTCTGTCTCTTCGTGGTAGTCACTCTGTCTCCACCTCTCTGTCTCCGTTTATTTGTCTACGTCTCACCGTCTCCATTTTTGTGTCTCGGTCTCTCTATCTCCATCTTCGTCCCTCTGTCACCGTCCCTGTCTCCCCGTCTCCGTTGCTTCCTCTCCGTTTCCGCCACTTCGTCTTCGTCTCTCCGTCTACGGTTCTCCGTCTCCGTTTCTTCGTCTACGTTTCTATGTCTTTTTTTCCGTCTCCGTTGCTCCGTCTCCATCACTTCGAAACATCGTTTTCTTCTCTTTGTCTCCGCCTCTCCGTCTTCTTCTGTCCGTCTCCGTCTGTTCTTTTCCGTGTGTTCGTCGCCGTCTCTCTGTTCCTTCGTCTCCGTCTTCGTCTTCGTCTCTCTGTCTCTGCTTCTTCGTCTCTGTTTCTTCGTCTACGTTCTTCGTCTCCGTCTCTCTGTTGCTGTCACTCTGTCTCCGTCTCTCTCCCTCCGTCACTTTGCCTCCATTCTTCCGTCTTTGTCTTCTTATCTCCGTTTTTTATCTTTGTCTTCTCGTTTTTGTCCCTCCGTCTTTGTCTCTCCAGCTCCGGTTCTATGTCTCCGTCTCTCTGTATCCGTCTTTGCGTTTCTATGTCTCCGTCTTTCTGTATCCGTCTCTCCGTCTTCATCTCTCCGTCACTTCATCTCCCTCTCCGTCTTCGTCTCTTTATTTCCGCCTCTCCATCTACCTCTTCGTCTCTCTGTCTTTCTTTCCGTCTCTTTGTCTCTCAATCCGTCTTTATCTCTCTGTCTCCATCTGTCTTTCTCCGTTTTTCCGTCTCTGTGTGTCTCCGTTTTTCTGTCTTTAGTTCTCTGTCTACGTCTTTCCGTCCCCGTCTATTTGTCTCCATCTCTTCGTCTTCGTTCTTTCGTCTTTGTCTCTCCGTTTTTTCGTGTTTGTCTATTTGTCTCTATTTCTCTATCTTTTTCTCTTCGTCTTTGTTTATCTGTCTTTGTCTGTTTGTTTTTATCTCTGTCTCTTTGTCTATGTCTGCATTCCTCTGTCTACGTCTCTCCATCTCTATTCTTCCGTTCTTGTCTCTCCGTCTCCTTCTTTTCATCTTCCTGTCTCCGTTCGTTCGTCTTTGTTCCTCTGTTCTGTGTCTCATTTTCCCGTCTCTGTCTTTTTGTCTGCAAGTCAAGCTCCCTGGTTAACTTTTTAATTAAATCATTTCGTAACTCTGATGCCGCCCTTCGACTCTGTTCCTTTGCTTCTGTTTATACACACGTACATCTTAACATTCATGCTGATTTTTGACTTGATGATGATAATGATGATGATGATGATGATCATGACATGTTTCTCGTTGAATGAATTTAAAATTTTACGTTTCATCCCAGATCTGTTTATAGGACTCATCAGTAGAGCTTTGTAAGAGAAGACAATCTAAATAAGTAGCCATTATAATAGTTTATTCTAAATTTAAAAAAAATTTCTAGATAAATATTTTCATTTCTGAACTTATATTTGTAATTGATTGAAAGTATCTCAAAAGATCATCAACTAAAGCTTTTATTAAAGGCGCATTAAGGCTCGATTCTATAGTGATTATTATTAATTATATTTTTTTGTATTATTCGATTTATTCAGATTGCCTACTTTATTATAACAGATCCTGCTTTAGACGTTACTTTTAATAATAATTTAGTTTTTTTTTGCTTAGCACTAATATTAATATCCTTGTTCCTTTAATTACCCAGCGCTTACAATAGCAGTTGTGTTATTTTTATTATACAACGTTTATAATAAAAGTCACGTCTTATTAATAACACCGTATTTACACAGCGTTCGAAATAGCAACCGTGAATACTTAATTACACAGGGCTTACAACAGTAGCCGCGTATTTTTAACCACACAGCGCTCAAAATAGCAGCCGCGAATTTGTAACCACACAGCACTCAAAATAGCAACTGTGAATTTTTTAATTACACAGCGCTTACAATAGCAGCCACGTTTTTTTAACTATACAGCGCTCAAAATGGCAGCCGCGAATTTGTTATTACACAGCTCTTACAATAGTTGTTGTATTTTTTAAGTACACAGAATTTGCAAGAGCAGCCACGTTTTTTTAACCACACAGGGCTCAAAATAGCTGCCGCATATTTTTAATCACACAGTGCTTACAATAATTGTTGCGTTTTTCATCTTTATCTCTTAAAATAGTAGCTGCATTTTTTAAACCAGATAGTGCTCTGAAAAGTAGTCGCGAATTTCTAATTACACAGCACTTACAATAGTTGTTGCGTTTTTCATCTTTAGCTCTTAAAGTAGCAGCCGCGTTTTTTAAACTAGATAGTGCTCTAAATAACAGTCAAGAATTTTTAATTACATAGCGCTTACAGTAGTATTAGCGTTCTTCTCTATCACAGTACTTACAATAGCAGCCATGTATTTTTCAACCACACAGCATTTAAAAAAGCAGTCGCGTTTTTTCAATGGCACAGAATTAACAATAGCAGCCGTGATTTTTAACCATACAGCGCTGAACTCCACTTCATGATTTTCAATTTTTCTATATTTAATGTTATATTATAGTTTCAAATATGTTTGATTTTATTTTCTCATTCATTATATTTAATTTTTGTATTGTGGTTTTATAATTTTTCTTTGTAAACGATGTTTGTATAGAACATTTCATCTTTAACTTTTCTTGATTTTTCTGTTAATATTTTAAATTCTTATTCATTAGTTGTCTTTGAATGTGCCACGTATAACTGCCCATGACTGAAAATTGGTGTTGGTAAATATACTCCTACTTTTTTAAATAATTGTTCTTGCTACTTATTAATAGTCAGTGCATGAGCAAGTCTTACAGAAAATTGTTTTATGGTCATCTGGAATGGCAGTTCATCATTTGCTGATAAGGTCATACGTGGTAAGAATATAGTGCTTCTTTTTTTACTCCCTGTTAATATTTGCGCAATAGTAGTAAATTAGTTTAATTTCGTTATTATTAATCGGGTTTTGTAACAAAGTCCTTCATTCGAATTAAAATTTCTTAGAAGCATTACTATAGCTCCTTTTTTAATTATAAGCTATGTGGAGGTGAATCATTGGGCGTTAAAGAAATTCAAAATTCTGTTGGCAAAATTCCATCTCAAATTTCGTCATTTACATCTTTTACAGAGTCAATCCTCAAGTACTTCATTACTGGTTCATATAGTTTTTATGAAATTTTCCCATTCATTTCTGTTACATCTACGTTTTTCGGTGCTAATATATTTTCACAATTAGTCACAATTTTCAATATTTATATTATTTCCGTAAATTTCATCAATTAGATTGCCCTTTGACAATATTTCTTTTGGAAATTGTATAACTTTATTTCCGTTTTCATGTTTTGAATGAAAATTACCATTTCCTATATTAAGTAAACAATTTTTAAATTTATTATCTGATTTCGATTAATGTTTATTTTCTTCTGAAGATATACATTAAAAATATTCTCATAAATAGCTTTTTTCACACAATTTTCTACTATCTGTGTTCTATTTCCATGTTTTACTATTGGGAATGTTTGTCTAAAATCACCTGATATGATAAATGTTTTCCCTCCAAACGGATAATTATTATCTCAAACATCTTTAAACGTGCGATCGATGGCTTCAAAAGCGTATTTTGATGTTATTATGATTTCATCCCAAATAACAATTGACACATTTTTCATTTTTTTACCTATTTCGCTGTTTGCACTAATATCACATATTGTGTATTTAGATATGTTCAACGGTAATTTAAATGCTGTAGGTACTGTCACACCGTCTTGTAATTAATTGGCCGCTATACCTGTCCATGATACAACTTATTAGTCGGTTCCATGAATCTCTAGATAAGTTATAATTGTATTTAATTAGTAGCTTTTACCACTTCCACCTGGACCGTCTAGATATGTATACTTTTCAGTGCAGTTTGTATTTAATGAATTTATTACTGTGTTAAAAATAGTCGGTTGAGCATATGTTAGAGTATCAATAATTGACCCAATATTATGAACATTATTTACTGTACTATATTCAATTTCGTTATTTTCAATATAGTATTCTGAAGTATGTTAATTAAAGTCACTTTATTGGAATCCATTATTAGTTAAAATATCATTAATTATGCTTAATGCATATTCTTCACCTTTTTGTTCATTCATCTTGGGAGGATAAAAATAGATTCTATATTTCTCATATGATTTTTGAGCTTTAATTAGATTGTGAAATGTACAAATGTAACCAAATGATTGCCAAAGAGCTTCTGAAAATCGGAATTTACATGATTCTCCTAAACATTTATCCTATTCATCATCAATTTCAATTAAATTTCTTGCTTTTGCTGCTTCAAAGAATGTTGGGTATGTGATTCCATCAAAAGTTTTTCAGCTTTCGAAAGATGTTGCAGCTTTAAAGTGAAGCAGAAGTAATGTTAAAAAGAATCTTTTTCTTTATTTCTGATTAACTAAGTACATTCTGGTTAGAATAGGTTATATAATTTTTATTCTTTTCGTCCGTGTTTTATGTATTCGATTAAAAACATAATTTTGCGGTATATCAGAATAAAAATAATTATGTGCTTCTGGGTCACTTTTATTAAGTTCAAACCACGCTGGTAGTGTTGTATTTACATTTCCCTTATCAATTTCATGTTCAGATCCTTCTTTTAAATACACATATTGTTCATTTTCATTATGAATGGCTAATCTATAAATTGTATGTGAAAGTTCATTAATATTATATTCCAATATGCGAATCATAGCTTCCGATGGGCAAACGTATTTTGTGTTTATATATAGTTTAATTTCATCATAAAACATCCAAATCATTCATTTCATCCGTTTCATCATCAGTATTACTTTCAGTATTTATTTCACTTGCTTTCATTTCGATAAATGCAAAATCATATCCTTTGAAGCAGTATACGAATAAGTATTTTAGAACTCCTATTATTAAACATAATTCAATATCAATATGATAGTTAAACTTTAGTAATAAATACGGGTTGTAAGAAACCACAAATCTATTGTCTGCCCACTTGTTTTTTGTGTATAATATCTCATTTTTATTATTTCTTCGTTAACCATTTGTCATTGTTGTAGTTTCATTAAATCGTTTCAGAAAATTTTTCGTACACTTTCCTGATTTTTTATGTATACAAGATGAGTTTCTATTCTGATCTTCACAAGGGCCACGGATCAAAAATTGTTTAACTATTTCATATGATCTGGGATTCTCGTTTTTATATGAAATTTCAATTACTATAAATTTATCAACATCATCACTATTGTAAATTATATCATCTTTACTTAAAAATATTAGCATATAGGCATGCAGTAATCCTCTCTTTTGACATTCTACTACGTATGAATATACAACGCATTTTCCCAAAATAGGTATTTTAGAAATTTGCTCTAATAATAGGTTTAATTTTTAATAAAATACTTCAACAACAATATCTGGTTTATCTGTTACTTCTTCACTTTGTCCTATATTATTTGTGATTCATTCCCATTTCTGATTGCATGTCATAGTAATGAAAAAATCTGGTTTTCCAATTCTTCCTACCAATGTGATGGAATTAAGAAAATTTTGCTATAAGGAACTCGGACTTCCTATAAAAGTTGATGGTAATATAAACATTTTCCTGATACTATGATTTTCAATAATAATTATTCACTTTTATTAAAGCTTATAAATTTACAAAAAATTAAAAAATTTTTTATTTTAATACAGTACAATATAATGATATGAATATATAGAAAAAAATTAAGTAAATATTTTATATTAAACAACTATTGTCAATTGAATCAGAAAATTTATATATAGTAATATAATATTTGAAAATGCAGCCGAGCAACGTCAGGAGCGAGGTAAATTTTGCTTGTAAAAAATAAAATAAAAAATTAAAATAAAATGAAGAGAAAGTTTGAAGAGGGGAAAACGGGTCATGGGTTAGTCCTATATAGTGAATTTGTTCATTGTATAAGGCTAACAAATGATGATTCCATTGGTTGTTCATCACAGGTATAGGCAAAGGTGGAGGCCTTACCTCTTTCTCTTTATTTATTTTTAATTATCAAAGTTATTTATCCAGCTATTGTAGGAACTATCGAAACCAAGCCATTTTACATAGACTTGATTGCCACGTTTCTTCAAGACTTTTTCTACAAGATATACATCTGGATACATTGCTTTCTGGAGTTTCTGCTCATAGAAACCACCAATGATAGGCTGATCATGATAATCTTTAAGATGATAAGTCACTGGTTTCGTCGCTGCAACTTTCACAATTGTGAATGTTTCCGTGAACTAATTAGGTGTATATCCCTTCTCAAATAACTGCTTCACATTACTCACTCAAACTTTATCACCAACTTTGAATTATGGTTTCTTAGTTGGAACAATTTTTTTATTGAAATGTTTGAGAATTTCTGCTCCGTTAGTAGCTGTAACTTCGTTAGCCTTCAAACCAATAGTTCGATGTTTTCTATCATTGTAAACTGCTATCAAGTAAACTAAACTCCATCTTCATCTTATTTTTCAGTGTACGATTGAAACGTTTACAAATGAATGCTTTAAGATTGCTGTACGTAGAGTGTAGATTAATTTTGTATCTTTTCATAAGACTTCGAAAATTTGTATTATAAAACTCTTTGCCATTATCTGTTTGTAAATTCCTTGGTACTTGATCTTTACATAATATAGATTTCATAACATGCGGCATCTTGTCCAGTTTTTCGTTTAACAGGAACTGCCCACGCATACTTTGAAAATACACCTATTACAGTAAGCATATATTTAAAACCTTTATTTTCTTTAGAATAAGGTTGCATTTCTACTCGATCTGCTTGCCATTTCTAATCCAAACCTCGCACGTCAAACTTTTGACGTGGATAATCACAACGTGCTGGCTTGTGAAGCTCTGCTACTACTCTTTGACGTTGTCCCATCGATGGTTATCGATTGACTGTTTTGCACTAACAATAATAATACCTCTTTTATAGTCTCAATTTCCTTCTGGCTTTGTACAAATTTCTTATCGAGTTCATCTCTATGCATCTCTTCGATTTTATTTAGATTATTAAGATCACTTCTCAAACTAGATATTGAATCTAATAATCTTTGAACTTTGAAACGTATTATGCGTTGTAAAGTATCTAGATTTACAGCTTCGTTTAAATGATTAGGCCATGCAAGATTGCATAATATTTTGTTTCCCAAGTCATACTGATCATCAGGAGTGATTTTATATCTAACACCTGGAGGATCACGACCGTCCTCGCTTCGTTTAAGATTACGTCCGAATACGTCGACGCTTATCTTGATAATGTCCGAGTACTCGCTTATGTCTCAGTATATACAGCCAGCTTCTCGCAGTTCTTCAATGATTGAATGGATACCATTTGTATGACTAGGATTTCCAGCTTCTCTCTCAGCTATGAGTAATCGTAACCGATAGACAAGTTCATTAGGATCATCCCAATATACGTAATCCATCAACAAATCCCTTCTGGCAAATTTGTATCGAGGTAATAGTCCACCACCACGTTTAACCGCAGGCGCAATGATGTTATCGAATTTCTTGCTTCTGTGAGCATGAATTTGTTCATCGTTTCTGTAACGTCTCTTATGAGCACTAGTAGCTTCAAAGATTCATTGTCAGTTTTCCATATCAGTTAAACTCACGTTTTGCTGATTAAGCTGTTTTGCTGATGTCAATTCTAGCAAACCATCAGTTTTAGGATATTTCACATTTTTAACTTTTACATATCTATCTTCAAAGTTAATAGGCGAGTCGCCCATTAGGTATTTGTCATCTTCTTTACGAACACCATAAATTCTATCCAACTCTTTGGCTTTATTTTTCATGAGTTCAGAAATATACTTACTATCATATGTACCACCATCTTTATCACTGAGCGCTGATTCAAACTCTGTATGCATATGTGGTCGAACAAATGTGGTCATTCAAAGATGGTTCATCGGACTCGTAAGACTTCTCTGCAATGCTATCATTATTTACGCCCATAGCATCAGTAGCCTGTTTCTTTGTTTCAACATTTCGAGATTTTTTAGATGTCTCAACAAGTTTCTGTAGAGGATCGACTTGTAACTTTACTATCCTATTAATTCTTACTTAAATGATTATATTTAATGTATTCTTTGTATTAAAACGCGTTAAAGGATCGTTAAATAATTAGCGCACCATGCCTAGCTATTGCGGACCCTGTATTTCCTTTTATTATTGTTAAATATTTGTGCAGAATCGTTATAAGTTAGCACGCCTTGTCTAACTTATGCGGACTCTGATAGTAATGTTTTCCTGGTTATTATTATTATTAAAAGTCGTTTATAGCTAGAGCGTCTTGCCTAGCTATTGCGGACTTATACTTAATGATTTGTTAGTAATTTTAGATTATTAGGTGAAAAGCCCGTTTTTGTTAAGAACCAAACGCCTTAACATTCGGGGCTTAGCACAAGGTTAATAGGAAAGGAATGTTGCTTGCTTGGATGAGCTCTTTATTGTAATATGCTATACAAGTTAACGAATTTACAAAGAAGCACGTTAAACACGTGTAAAATATGCCTTGCTTAAGATAATGCAATGAGCATGTGCACGTACACGCGCGATTGTATGTTCAACGACTTTGGTCTAATTTGGTGTTTGTGCGCGCATCTTCGAGTATAGTACGGTTTCAGGGTACGTACTTACTTGGGCGCTCACAGACTATTGGTTTAAAAGTTTCTCCAATTGCTTTCTCTAAATTATCCTTCCCATATTTCAATAGATTGTATTTATGCTTAAGGGGATGTCGGAGCTGCTGGGCACAATTTTTGCTTTTATTATTTTATTGATATCTTTTTAAATTTGTAATTTAAACAATTGTAATAACTTGTCCGCACTAAAGCTAAATTAATACAATAATTTTTGTTAAAATGAAAATTCATTTGGACTTGTTATTTTTTTATAAGCTTGGAATAGAAATTAGATATCAAGCTCGATAAACATATCCTCAAAATACTATATACTGAAAAATTGCTTATAACTTTTTATGTACAGTGTTTTGGTAAATTCTGTAAGTTGTCCGCACTCAAGTTTAATATTACAAATTTTCTTACTATTATGAAAGAACTCCAACGTACCGTTTACTCGTGAACTCGGAATTAAAATATCAATGAATTATTTTAGAAGGTAGCGAGCTCTGTCATGCCCTCAACTGCATTTCTCGCTTTAATAAGTTGATGTAGTATATCTTATTTTCAACGAATGTTGGCCATGTTGTCGATTCGACGTTCAGTCATGGAATGTTATGACTGCACTAAGAGTGTGCTATATTTATAGCAAATAAGTCAAAGCCCTTTCTATACCTGCCAGCATTATTTGAACTAATTTAGTCGATCATCAAGAAACCATACTTATCATCTGTCCAACATTGTGAACATAGGCTTTTAAATTGTGTATAAGTCATGTCCGAATTGACGTGATCGTTGTACAAATGTCTTAGGTTAACATTATCTTGACGGTAATTTATTTATAAATTTACATTGCCTCTTACAAGAAGTTTTAGTACATGAGCATAAGATTGATAGAGATAGAAACAATTGACATTTTTGTGCCTTTCCATGCAGAGAAATGCTCTCACATTATCCTGTTTCTCGCAAGCTATTACGTCGAATATCATTATAGAATTAGGTAAGACATGGTCAGGTGATACTACTGATTCGTGTTCGCTGAATGGAAAATATAGTATACCATCTATCGGTTCGAGAAGTTCCTACAAATATTTATACTTTAGTTGATATAGAGACTTCGAGTAGACATATACGTTCTCGAATCTTAATCTATTAGGATGTGTAATAATTGCAAGTAGGCTATTAGTTTCACCGCAGTTAGATGGCCCACAAAATTTGGCTCGAATACTATCTGGAAGAAAGTCTCTGTGCCTCTTCGCCTTTTTTCCTGCTCGATAATCATGTCAAAATTTACGATTCGAAGTTTAACTGGATGTTTCTTGAAATTAATGTTGATGCAATTAGATCTCAAACAAGAGTGATCAATTAAGTATAAATAGAGGCCTTATATACTCTTACAAGCATCAGTCATCACTTAACCTTCATAGGATGATGATCGTACAATATCAACAACGACAACGTCGACGTGGCCGAGCTTTTCTCAATAAAGTCATCAACAGTCTTGCATTCGAACTTCAAAGTTCTGGTAGAGAAAGCTTGGCAGAGACTGAAATCAAAGGACGCAACCATAGGAGGGAAAGCAGCTGATTTTGCTGTTAGTAAAGCAATAAAGTTAAAGTCTACATTCGGTATGGGTATGAGAAAGGAGAAGGGAGCAGCCATTACATTCAATAATGTAGTAAAAGCTGCCTCAAAGTTTCCAGCAATTGTGCTCATAAAGTTATTTTATAAGCATTCAAAGGTGCACGTAGTGCCGTTAAAGCAGCAGGTGGTAAGGAAAACGTTAAGATTTCATGGAAACTACCGATTTCAAAGAAAATTGGAGGATTCTTACAATTTCTCATACCGCTATTTGCCAGTTTAAGTGCAGTTGGTGGTATTATAGGTAGTGCTGCTGGTATAGCTAAAGCAGTCAACGATTCTAATTCTATCTGCCAATTCACAATTGGAGGAGATTAAGAGACATAATAAAAAAATGGAATGTGAATATCAGCTTATTATTATAATATAAGTTTAACAGTCATCATGGAAGATTCATTGACGTTAAGTCTTTCGGATACATGATCCATACTCGAAGCACAATATTTTCCGCCTATTAAACTTTCTCCCGATAAGAATTATGTTCTTGGTTTAGTTGCTTTCATGACCTCCAATTTAATACCTAACATTGATGAGAATAACAATCTATTTCATGTTGGTAAAGAAGAAATTATTTTACCGACAGGTAGTTACGAGATCGAAGACATAGAGAATTATTTTAGTGAGACATTGACACACAAGAATATCTCAATCAGTATAAAACCTAACACTAATACTCTTCACAGCAAAATCAAATGCAATCGTTCGATTGATTTTCGAGCAAAAAATACCATAGGACCGTTATTGAAATTTGCTACACGTCTTCTGGAAGCATCAGTCACAGTTCGGATTTACCAGTATCCTTCTTGAAGGTCAACGCTCTACGAATAGAGTGTGGCATCACCCGCGGTGGGTATATAAACGGTCAGCGACTGCACACGATACACGAGTTCTTCCCAACAGTACCACCAGGATATAAGATCATCGAAGTTCCTTCACCTGTCATTTACCTTCCGATTGTTGTCAAAAGCATCGTTCACATTCAAGTGTCCATAGTCGATCAAGACGGACAACTTGGTAATTTTCGAGGAGAAATTATTAGCATCAGATTACATCTTAAACAAGCGTAATGTGCATTGTATTTAATTATTAAGTTGAAAAAGGCTATAAAAGCAGATCAAGATGGAGACCAATCATCAGTCGACCAAGAGCAGACGAAGCGTTAACACGGTAAAACATAGTTTCTAAGGAGTCTCGGCCTTCGTGTCGTCTCTGGTGGAAAATAACTTGTTTATTCTTTTGTTGTTTTCAGAAAAATGGAAGAAATACTAAACGTAAAGTCAGCTGTAACGTATGACAAATCAATTGAACATTACGAGATGCACGCTCATCAACTATACTCAGCATCCAACTTTAACAACATGAGATTCGTATTGCCATTCAACATCAAGATTTGTGTCTTCTACCATCACGCAGTTCGCTACATATTTGTAGTAGACAAGTTAAAGCTAATAGAGCTGCTGTAACTAATACTGGATTAGTCAACAACGCCATCTGTCATATGTTTAAGGAAAAACGCGGTAGAAATCGATAAGTCTAAAAATGTAGGTTTGACTACTCTAATGGAAGGTTGGGTTTCGCTCAATCCCAGTTAAGACTTGATTATTGAGAACGCAGGGTGGCTTGATGTCAAAGAAACGCAGCAGTTAACTAACAATGCAGGTTACTTTGATGTATCAATTCCTCTTGCTATGATTCTCGGCTTTACTGAAGATTATCGTAAAATCGTAATCAACGTAAAACACGAGCTTATTCTAACGAGATCGAGAAATGATTTAAACGCTCTCATACAAACAGTACCAGACCCTGCTCAAGCTAATGCGTTTGAGAATTTCAAGATTGAATTGACTAGAATAGAATGGCTCATGCCTTAAGTAGTAGTACCAAATGTGTACAAGATTCAACAATTAAATCATGTTGAGAAAGATAAACCGATCAATATGAGTTTTCGTAGTTGGGATTTGTACGAGTATCCACTACTTCCCACAACATCCATTCATGTTTGGACCGTCAAAACTTCTAACCAGCTGGAAAAACCACGATTCGTAATACTAGGTTTTCAAACAAATCGAAAAAGTCAGAGAACCATAAACGCAAGTCGCTTTGATTATTGTAATATCAGTAACGTAAAGCTGTTTCTCAATTCTCAATACTATCCGTATGAAAATCTTAATTTTGATATCCCTCATAATCAATACGCAATGCTATACGATATGTGCATCAACTTTCAAAGTGCTTACTATTTTAAAGATATCAAGCCTATGCTAAAAAAACAACATCACATCGAGTACTTACCTTTAATTGTGATCGATTGTTCTAAACAAAACGAATTGTTAAAGAGTGCCCCTGTGGACGTTTGACTGGAATTCGAATCGAGAGGTAATTTTTCAGCCGAAACTTCATCTTACTGCTTAATTTTAAACGATCGTGTAGTTCAGTACAGCACCGCGAGTGATAACGTACAAAAACTTGTATGAGTGGTGGGGGAATCATTATAAAAAGCTGACTCGTCAGTAAGAGTCTTTCATTCAGGATGGAGTACTTGGTAGATGTAACGTAGTAATACTGGGATAAGTAAGTGAAAAAGGTTAGAAATTTATAAACAGACAATTTTTCTTAAAATAAAAACTCTATTCAATATTCTATCCTATGATTAATAGAAGTGTGAGCGTGTTTAACTTCGAAAACAGACTGACTAAAAATTTTCTTATAACTATCATAAAGAGAAGAATACATCTCTTAAGCCAAGCCTTCTTTTACTCGAATTTCGTAAGACATTTTCTGATTAGTGGAAAAAATTTCAGTTAATAATTAAACTTATTAAATGCTGGGTTTTCCCAAATCTTCAAATTCTTTATTATTGCATCATAAAACAACCCGAACGGTAAATCATAAGCAGCATATCCATGACCGTCAATAAATGTCTTAGTTTCATTACGGGTTTCTAAATTGTTACTATTTCAAAATAGTTTACCTGGCTTAAGAGATTATCCTTTAACAGAAAAATTATGAATTTTCGATAAATTGTACACATAAAAATATAAAATTAATAATAATTTTTAAGAGCAGGCCGGATTCGCTGTCCTTGTCTAATTGAGATTTTTGTTATTTACTCAAGTATCAAACAGTGTATCTGCAAATTGAAGGTTAAGCGCAATAGATATTATTATTACAAGTATTTATGCACAAGAAGAAAAAAATCTATCGCTTTGTTTTTGAGAAAAGTAAGTAGCGCGAAAATATTATAAACATAAACTTTTACTTTGACGTTACTTACTTTTCTCAAAAACAAAGCGGTAGATTTTTTTTTCTTGTGCATACATGTTCATAATAATAATATCTATTGCACTCAACCTTTAATTTGAAGATACACCAATTAATACTTGAGTAAATAACAAACAACTCAATTGTTACTCGGTCGGTATCAGGTTCTACTCCGGCCTGCCATTAAGTATAAGATTTTAACTAAGAACACGTTTTTAATTATAGGCGACCAGCATAAAAATGGATTACCGTACTCACGCGTCTTTTCATTTTTATGAAAAGATATCAAACGTTCTCAGTGTTTACTATAGTTTCTTTATAGCATTATTTTATTTACTTTTTTCTTTGACTGTGTTTGATTTGTATAGCTTTATAGCGACTCGATCTGACGATGTCTGTCAATTCGTGCTGCTTACCTCGACACCCGGAGTCTTATAGCCAGGGCCCACCCCGGCGAGGCTGTAACCATTTACCTCGACACTTGAAGTCTTGTAATCAAAACTCACCCCGGCGAGGTCCTAATAAATTGCCTCGACACTCGGAACCCTGAAGACTCACCCCAGCAAGGCTGTTATTAGTTACCTCGACACATGGAATCTTGTGATCAAGATTCACACCGGCTAGGGCGCTATTTCCAGGCCATGGGCGCATCCATGCACAGAAGCACAGTTCTAATTTCAATTTCTTTCTGCTCTTTTTCTCATTTTGATTTGATACTATTTCGTTTGAATCAAATAATTAAATTTCAGTCGATTATTAATTTTATTCAATAATTCATTATTTAATAATACATGTCTTTGTTTTTCGAGCAAAAAAAAATTTTCTTTATTAAATATATTTGTATTATTTAAAATTAATAAACATTTAATTTCAACAATGGGTTCTCATAATTCAGATTAAAGTTATTATTTCTGGCAATTATTTGATTTGAAATCTGTGAATATGTTTAATTACTTCTTTCTATTTTATCAAAACAAATTTCAGTTATTAATAGTGACAAACATTTTTCAAGTAATAATAAGAATCTTTGTCAAATCTTTAATTTTTTTTCGTTTCCATGTGTAAACATTGTTTTCAACCGACTTCAAAAAAGGAGAAGGTTCTCAATTCGATTGATTTTTTTTCTCATTTTTGTTACCTTAAAACTCCATCATTTCTGAACCGATCTTAAAAAAACCTTTTTTATCTGATAGAGAATGTCTCTAAAAAAGTCCCATACGTTTCTCATAAATACTGGGTTAATACTGAGTTAGTGCGAGCAAATTATTAAAAAAAAAAAAATTCCTCGAAAAAAATTACTATATCCGTGCATAACTCTCAAAGGAATTGCTCAATTTGTATGAGAATTATTTTTATATGAAGAAGGGTAAATCAAAAAAATATTCGATAGATATTTGAAAAAAAATTCTGAAAGTAAACAAAAAAAGCGATGGATACCTAATAAAACGTTAAAAAATATTAAGAAAACTATTTATAAAAATATTTTTCATCATATTTTTTTTAGATTTGATGCAATTTTTTTAGGCTAGCGTTAAATATTTAATTTGTAGGTCAACTCATATTTGTTCTTTTAGTAAGAAGCTTCACTGAAAAGTAGAAAATGAAAAATTTTCAACAAAAAAAACCACTTTCAAAAACATTGCACTAAAAAATAACAAATAATATATTTTTCTTAGAAATTATACGCATACTACGCATTTAACACATGTGTAGCGAACATATTTATCTAATTATTTGCAAGAGCACAAACGAATTACTTTTTTATTACACTGTGAAAAAAAAACATCCGTAGTCACTGGAATCTCCGGTCGCTCTGTCTTTAATACTCGGGTAGCAGGACTTAAGAAGCGTTAACTTATTACCAGAAGTTACAATACCTTGAGTCTCTGATAAAAATTGCCTGAGCGCTCAAGGAGTCTCTGCTTGAGTCATCAAGAAGTATTAATTAGAGAATCCAGTTGTACCAACCGTAGTCCTTTCTAAAAGCCGGAAAAGTATTTCGAAATTTTGAGGTTATAAATTTCGTATGAAATCAAAAAACAGTTATGAATAGAAGATGAAAATCAACTTTGAATATCATCATAACTATCATAAGATGTAGAAAGATTTTTCTAAATAAGATGAATTTAAAATGAAAGAAATTTTACGAGTTTTAATAATAAAATGAAACTGTCACTAGAAAATTTAATTTTTATCTTTAAAGTTGATGTGTGTAATACATATACATAAATTTATTTTTATATACAATAATTCATAATTAAAAGTAAAACCAAAAGACATCATTACATACAACAATAATGAAAACACATGTTTATATAAGTAAATTAACGTACGTAACTATGCATATATTAATATGGATGTGTTATTTATAATGTAAGCGATAAATAATTACAAAAATATATTAGCAAAACTTTTTATTTAATGAAATATTTTTTACAAAATGTATTTTGTAATAATTAATAAACTTTCTTCTATTTTTAGCATAACACAAGGGTGTATATCTGGTAAATCTTTCGTATTTTTTAGAAGTTTGATTGTGTATTCTTGTACGCTATACGCATGATATTAGTCATCAAAATATAAACTTATTAAGGGTTGTATTAATAAAAATATATCTTCATTTTCAACGAAAATGTTAATAATTTTACCAAAAGTTATATTTTATTCTGCAATCTCAATCACAAAAACCATATTGATATTGTATTTGATGCCTTTTGACTCTGCGTGATTTACTGGAAATATTTCTTTTTTCGAATCTTGAAAATACTTTTGTCTGGTGAGCTGATCGATTGCAGAAAAAGACTCAAATTCCACTTCGGTTGAAATTTTTTTATTTGTTTTAAAAATGCCAATCGCAGTTGGCTTTTAAAAGTTAGGGTTTTTAATAAATTTATTTTATTATTCAAAGTGATAGCTAAAAATTTTATTTGTCTATGTTTAGACTCGGATCACATTGACCAGTAATTGACAAGAGGTCCATTTTTTTTAACACTTGAACTATTCGTAACAATTTACACAAATTAATCGTAAACAAAACTTTCTGTTATGTTGCTTGTTAACGGTTCTTGGCTTTGTCCAGTCGCCAAGGCTCGTAACAGTATCAAAGAAAGATATGTCGACACCTCCCTCAAGCTCAATCGTTCTTGGCTCACCAGCATAAAAGTCATTAATAAATCGACTACTGCCAAAAACGATCACCTTAGTTCGTCAGGTGGGAGGAAGAAGGTTACGATTCGAAATTGGCCACAAAAAAGTAACGATTCGGATAAAGCCACAAAAAGGTTCAGATTCGAAATTGGCCACAAAAAAGTTACGATTCGGATAAAGCCACAAAAAGGTTCAGATTCGGGTTTAGCCACAAAAAGGTTACGATTCGGCTGCTTATTTTTTTCTCCGATGTTTTGGATGAGAAGCGCTGTTGAAAACATAAGAATTTATCTCCGATATCCAAGCACTCATAAATATTAGAATTATTCTTTCATATTTTCCATAAAAAAGCAATCAATTGTAAAATTCCTTCTATAATAATATTATCTTCGCTTTTTTGATAAATTTAAAAGAATACTGTAATAATTGTTTTAAATTATTTACTGAATTAATTTAAAAACAATTTTTAAAGAAAACAAAAATTACTTTTAAAATATTTCATGAAAATATTATAAAAATGATTTAAACATACTTATTAAAAAGTGACATAAAATTATTAAAAATTAATTTAAAATTGATTGACGCTGTGAGACAATGCCAACAAAATGAACGATTCTTAACAGTATTTTTTATATTAATATAAATATATTTATTAAATTAATAATCATATATATATATTTCAACGTAATAAATTTTTATAGAATTTATGGTATTTAGCAGGAATTAAATCTTTTTCCATGAGGATACGTGAATTTTTCGCTTTATCAGCATCGATAGCTAATAATCAATCGTAACACCTAGTTAATATGTTTTTATTGTCAAATTTAATGATTGATTTTTTACTTAGAGACTCATAATTTAAATTGTATTTGTTGATGAATATTTTCACTATATAAAGCCTTCCAACACACACACACACACACACACACACACACACACACACACACACACACACACACACACACATATATATATATATATATATATATATATATATATATATAAACAATTTCACGTCAATTTAACTAATGTTTGCAAATTTTTATTAAATTATTAAATTTGTGAATTTTTATTCTTACATTGATAACGTTAAAGTAAAAGATTTTTAATTTATAAAATAAATCAATTAATTTTTATTTAATAAGATTATAAAAAGTAATAATATATTTCAATATATGATTTATACTCGCTAAATTGAAAACTATAGGTTTATAAAATTGCCTCTTCATGAAAAAAATGAAAACATAATTATCATATTTATGAGTACTTAAGATATAGGAGACAAACTCTTATGTTTTCAACAGCGGGTTCTCATCCAAAACATCGAAGGAAAAAATAAGCAGCCGAATCGTAACCTTTTTGTAGCTAAACCCGAATCTGAACCTTTTTGTGGCTTTATCCGAATCGTAACTTTTTTGTGGCCAATTTCGAATCTGAACTTTTTTGTGGCTTTATCCGAATCGTTACTTTTTTGTGGCCAATTTCGAATCGTAACCTTCTTCCTCCCACCTGACGAGTTTTGCTTGTATTTAATGTGAGAGAAGCACCGACACCACCCTGGCCGCCCTCTGCATAATACGAATACCTTCATTCGGATGTTCATGAGGGACTTGAGTATAGATTTGGAGGTCATCAGTGTGACATCCCATGGAACTATGCCCTTCAAACTAATATAATATTATTAAAACATTCTTAAATTTAAAAATTATAAATCTTAATTTCATTTCTATTCAAAAGGTTAACAACCAAAATTAGTTCCATGCGATGTTCCGAGTCAGCGGTTTCCCAATACCGACTCATTGCGAAAACTCAACCGTCAACTGTATCTAAGTGTAAAGGAGAGACAGAGAAGAATGGTAAAAGAATTCATTAGTAAGAAAGCTAATGAACTTTTAGGAAGTTAAACGACTCCTGTCCTGAAAATTTTGACTACATGTCGAGGTTTGATTGGAGCTTCCATCTCTCGATCGCCCGGGCGCGAGGTAATAAAAACAAACCTCTACGTCATTACACGGCCTTTAGTCACAACAAAACGGCAACCGCAAGAGTCGGCTCTGCCAGGTCCACTGGGAAAATCAGTGTTACTTTAAATTTTTATTACTCAAGTTATTTTAATATTAAATATTAGTGAGTAAATCAGAGCCCTACTTCACTAATAAATAAAAATAAGAAAACACTAAGATATAAGATTCAAATTTAATTACTAAATTAAATCAAAGTCAGTTAATAGTGACAACGAGTGTAAACTTGAGATCTAAGGTGAATCAAGATGACGTTCGAGGTAATAATCTGAAATATTAACCAAACGTTCAAGCGATTGAAGGAGGGAGCCCAACCTTATCTTGCCACGGACATTCTTACCGTGTAGTTTAAGGAGTCTAAGTATAGAAAACATCAGGACGATCGAGTCAGAAGCAAATTCATCTCTTTCTCTCCTAATCAGTGAGTTATTTTTACTAACGAAATTTCAAATCAAGTTGATGATAGTTAAGACGCAATTACTTTCGTTACTCTAAGATAAATTGTTGTAAGATTTATATCTAGAAAAAGAAGGATATAAAATGATAAGTTATATGAATAATTATTAGAGAATAATATTGATTCTCCTATTATTTTATCAAAAATTAATTAAATTACGGAAATGATAACAATTATAAATTAATAAAATACAATTTTTGTTAACCATATAAGTGTATGATTTACATTAATCAAAGGTTTCGAAGTTAATTGTTAACTAAATTGTAAGAAGGGAAATAAGTGGAATTAAAATTTTAATTTTGTTTCGAATATTAATAAAATAAGGAAAAGAAATAAGTCTAAATTCTTGTAGTTGATTTAAAAAATATTTATATTAAAAATTTAACTAACAATAAACATATATATATTTATATTAATTTATGCACTAACAATCATATGTATAGAATTACAGTATAAATTATATTTAAACACAAATAATATATATATATATATATATATATATATATATATATATACACATACACATATATATATATGGCTGATTCCATTCAAATTCATGCAGGTCGTCACTGATCGAATTTTTTTTTTCTTCCAAGTAATAAAAATACCTTCTATTATGTATATAAAGATAAAATTTACCTCGTAGAACGCTCAAAAAAATTTTTTTTTTTTTACTACAGCAATTCTAGTGTTGGATGTAAAAACGAAAATTCAAAAATTGAAAATGAACCTCTACTTTTAAATGACTATAGCTCCGTCAATTTTCAACTTTTTTGGGCGTTCTTTTAACGAAAGTGTGCGGAATTTTGTCTAGTTTAAAATGCAATCTCGATTTTTGTAATACAATTTGATCTTACTGAGTTATTTACGAAAAACCAAAAAAAAGCGATTTTTTTAAAACACGATTTTCTCAAAAACTATATTTTTTTTTTTTTTGAAATTTTTATATGATTTTATACATAAAAAATACTAACTTTAAGCGTAGGTGAAAATATGCGATTTTGCCTTATTTTTTTCAACAGATTTTTAAACGTTTTTTTTAAATTTTCGATTTTAAAACATTGATACCATGGCGTATTGTACTATTTTTCCAACTTTACGTGTTCTTACAACTATTATTATGCTTTCATTTATTAATATATCAAAAATATCAACAATAATCTTTAAAATAAACCCTGGATCGAATATTTTGATCAATTAGAACCAAAGTTATGACGATTTAAAGTTTTAAAAAAAATGCTGAAACTTTAAATAAATATATTTACTTTGAATTTTGAATTTTGAATTTTAAATTTGAATTTTGAATTTTGAATTTTGAATTTTGAATTTAAATTTTGAAAAGGTGAGTTTTTTAAATAATAAAATATATTATTTGGTCATTTTCAATGAACAAATAATATGCGATACAATTAAGAAAGAACGCTAATGAATTGAGAACTAATGTGAATAAAAAAATCTGAATTTAAATAAAACCTTTCAATTTACTTCTTGCCACTCATGTCTCGAAGTTTTGGCAGTGTAGATTTGGTTTCGTTCACTTTTCCAACAGTGAATCTTTTGAATACCTTTAATTTCTTTTGCATTTCCTAACCATTCCATTTTTTTTGTCAGTCGAAAAACTTCTAACTCATCCTTGCGGATAACAAGAATGTTAATCGACGGAGTATATTTTGATACGTGAGTGGCGAAATTTTCAGCGTTTCTAATAAAATCTGCACTCTTCTTGGACAGATTATGCGTGGTAGCATAATGTTTAACTAAACCACCAATACCGTCACAAGTGCCTTTACCATGACCTGTTGCAGAAGAGAGCCATTTTCTGTTTACTTTTGAGTTTTGAAGCTCATAGAATTGATATCTATTTTTAAAATGACTGGCAGCTCCATCGGAAATGGTCATGATTTCATCAAGATCTTGCGCAATATGTTTTTGTTTTAAGTTATCGATAATTAAATTTATAGCAATTGGGGCATGAGACGAATCATGTTTAATATCGTTACAGACGGTGACATAACTGACTGTTTTATCATTTCCAAAATAGCATACCGACGTAAATATTGATATTTGGTTTTTATTCCAATGATAGCGTTAAATTTCATTTTGAAGCAGAACTGTCCAATTTTCTGCAAAATTGACATGAATAACTAATTGGAAGTCATTATTTTTCGCTAAAAGTTTAACATTTTTAATTGCTATACGTTGAATTTCTTTGACCAATTTATGAGCTCTTACAGTGAGAGCGCGCTCTCTTAACTCTATTAAGAAATTTTCAATTGTGCTAGTTTTATTCAGTAAATTTGATTTTTCCCAAACAGCATAAATTATTTCTTCATATAAATCTTCTTCTGTCAAAGAAATTACTTGTAAATCAATAGAATCTCCAATGGGACATTCTTTACATTCTCTTAGTACACATTTCATATCATCTTTTGAACCAAAAAGTGAAAAACATATTTTCAATTCCAAATCTGCAGTGTCTTGTTTATTCTCTTCTTTATAATTATTCAAAGTATCTAACATAAGTTTAAGATTCTCGCAGTAAACGCAAAGACACGAATCGGTGGGTGGATGTGGTATAACCCACTTCGGTCTTAAAGCGTAGAATGTTGATTTACCAATTTTTGTTTTCATTTCAGGATTTTCGTCTTTAAATAATTGATATATTTCTTTTATGCTTCGCGTAAGAAAGCGTTTGACTGTTTTAGTTTTTATACCATTTTCTTTGATAGATACTGTGTCGCTTTTATTCGCACTTTGACGAGAACAATTAAAATCATCGTTCAGATAATAATCCTTTACTTTCATTACAATTTCACTATCCAAAGAATGGCCACAATAGTTCTCAGACTGCTTGTAAATTTTTTTCTTATTTACCAATGATCGTGCTTGATCAATCATATAAATAGTTACATTTGGTAAAACTGATAATAAATAATCTTTGGAAATATCACTTAATATAATACTCAACAATCGCACTTTCTCAAGAAAATTTGAACAATTATCTAATGCAATTTTAATATTTTCAAGCCATTATCATTTGTTTTACATTCATTATTTTTATTCAATGCGGGCAAATCCGTTATATCGTAGACTTTCATCATTTTACTTGCTATTTGTGAATCAAATGCATCGTTTATTTGTTTTCTTTTTCGGAGAGCATAAGATTCTCGCATCTTGATATTGATACTTTGAGACATTTTAATTGGTGAAATGTTTAATTTCAAATTACTTGAAGTCTTGTTGAGCTGTTCTACCACAGCCTCACTATGAATAAAATCTTCCGAAGATTGTTGACTGCTTGAAGTCGATGGAATAGGCGCATTTTTTACTTCATCTAATAATATTTTGTAACACGAAGGGCATACTTTATCTTCTCTAGAGAAAGAAGTATTTGGATACAAGCGCTTCAAAGACTCCGTTAGATTACCTAATTCTCTAAGCGGACTTTTGGAGCGATCATAAACCACTTTTTTGTGCCTTACTTTTAAATCCTTGCACTTCATTTTAACAATCAGTGATGCCATTATTGATATTCTGTTCAATGACAGATCGAAAAAAATAATTTTTCTTCAACAACTTTATTTTTTATCTTCCTTTTCTTATATTTTTAAACGCGTCAAGTCGTTGATGAGAATGCAAAGAACGAATCATCGCCACCTAGTAGTGACATGCGTCAACTCCCTACAAAATAAATTCAAATTCTAGGCGCGAAATTCAAACTGATAAAAAAATTTTTATTATAATAATGTACCATAAAAAGAGGATAAATGGTTATATATTCTTTCATCAAAATAAATTTTCTTCTAAATTAAAAAATTTATATCTTCAGATTTTAATCTTTAACGAAAATTGCGTTTTCTCAATGTAAATATCATATTTATTCAAAGTTTCAGCATTTTTTTTTAAACTTTAAATCGTCATAACTTTGGTTCTAATTGATCAAAATATTCGATCCGGGGTTTATTTTAAAGATTATTGTTGATATTTTGATATATTAATAAATAAAAGCATAAAAATACTTGTAAGAATACGTAAAGTTGGAAAAATAGTACAATGCGTCATGGTATCAATGTTTTAAAATCGAAAATATAAAAAAAAACGTTTAAAAATCTGTTAAAAAAAAAATAAGGCAAAATCGCATATTTTCACCTACCCTTAAAGTTAGTATTTTTTATGTATAAAATCATATAAGAATTTAAAAAAAAAAAATATATATTTTCTGAGAAAATCGTATTTGAAAAAAATTGCTTTTTTTTGGTTTTTCGTAAATAACTCAGTAAGATCAAATTGTATTACAAAAATCGAGATTGCATTTTAAACTAGACAAAATTCCGCACACTTTCGTTAAAAGAACGCCCAAAAAAGTTGAAAATTGACGGAGCTATAGTCATTTAAAAGTAGAGGTTCATTTTCAATTTTTGAATTTTCGTTTTTACATCCAACACTAGAATTGCTGTAGTAAAAAAAAAAAAATTTTTTTGAGCGTTCTACGAGGTAAATTTTATCTTTATATACATAATAGAAGGTATTTTTATTACTTAGAAGAAAAAAAAAATTCGATCAGTGACGGCCTGCATGAATCTGAATGGAATATATATAACTAAATTTAAACAATAACCTAAACGAATAGAGTGAATGAATACGTGAGAACGTATGAGATAGAGCGAACGTATATAATTGAGGGAACGAAAGCTGCATACGTGAGTAAGTGGGGAGAGCGAACAAGTATATAGGCGAACAGAGTGAATGAGAATATAAGCGAACAGAGCGAACACAATAGAGCGGACGAAGTGTGTAGTGAGTGAGTGGGGAGGACGAACGAGAAGAAAGGCGAACAGAGCGAACAAGTATATAAGCGAACAGTGCGAACACATAAGAGTGAACGAATGTATATATATCGACGAGTGGGCAGAGCGAACGAGTATGTAAGCGAACAAGCGAACAGAACGAACAAGCGAACAGAGCGAACGTGAATAAATCTAAATAATCATAACTTCTATTAATTAAATAAAACAAATAATTAGATACACATATAAAATTTTGTATTATATAAATTTTCATAAATGAGTATATGTATGTGGATGTATGTGTATATTTCATAACTTTAATAAATAAAGTGACAAGGTAAGTCCTGGGACGGTAGACTGGTTCCCAATAAAAATAAAATAATTTAACGTTGTGAAGAACTCAATTGTCCGAACCAAGTTCGGCCATAACATCAGCATATAATATGTGCTCGACAAAACAGGGGTCGAGCGTGTCACGGATGTTATTAATTTAAAGGCAAAACAACAGAGGGCCCAGCACTGAACCATGTGGAACTCCCAGATTGGTTGTTAGCCAATCTGAATCCTCTTTTAAATGTGTGCAAACCATTTGTTTCCTACCTGATAAATAGGAGCTAATCCAAATATAAAGAAAAAACGTCTTTTTAATATGAAGATATAAATGTTTTTAATTCTTCTTCCATAAATTTTATTCTGTTATTTTATAATTTTTTCCATATATATATTTATATTTTATAATTAAATGAAAAATAAAAATAGTTTCAATTAAAAATTAATTTTAATATAAATTTTTCTATGATATTTAGAAAATAGTCTTCACATAAAAATCTTAGTAGTTTATCGTTAAAGAGAAAATAAAAAAATATGTATATATTATAATAGAAGAAGTTTTTGCTTGAAAAACAAACAAATGTAAAAAAAATCGAGAAAACAATTTTCATTATTACTTAAAAAATATTTACAATTCTTGTGATGGAACTCATGACATCTTATTTTTAAGTTCTTTCTTTTAGCTTTAAAATGAGATGTTACGCGTTTAAAAATATTGATTTAGTGAGCCACGACAATGATTTACGTTTAGGGTGTCCGTATTAGGTATTGTTGTTTTAACTTAAATATATCCTATTTTTTAAAACTGTTTGCACCGATGTTCATAATTTTTCAAAGTACACAAGATTAAAAAAAAACATCGAATTTGGTCCATCATTTACTGAGATATGATTAATCTTTACGAATTTGATTTGAGCGAAGTCCTTCGTAAACTTTTTCCAAGCACAAATAGAAGCATCCGCACCACGATGCCCTGCTTGCCGCTATTATAATTACGTTATTTTTCATAATGAAGAGTCGTATTTTTAAAAATCCAAACATAGATTTTGAGAATATGTCTTTAACTAACAAATGTCGCTTGATTCGTTTCTTAATTGTTATAAACGAAGTGTCTGTAATTTTTTTTTAATCCTATCTCGGCACCTATTAGCTTTAGAGACTCCTTTTTTCAAATCTTTGTTTTGAATTCAGTTATAAGAATATTCAAATTACAAATTCATGAAAGTCAGAAATAAAGCTCCAGCGTCTTTTATTTATAAAAAGCACCCTCTTTTTTAAATCGTTATAAAAGGGGTTGCAATTGAATTTTCTCATTTGCTCTTAAGAGGCGGTCGGGACTATTTGCCGCATGGGGGTGCTGCAGTCAGGTGAGAAAAAAATATAAAATAATTTTTACACAGCTATTCACAATTTACCGAAACAATAATATACCTCTAATTTTGTCAATAACTCTAGCCATGTCACGGTTCGTCTAAAGGAAGTTTAAATGAAAATGTTTTGTTGCCTCAAAATCCATTTTGATTATGATTTTTAGATATCTTAAACATATTTTGACATACTTTTTAAAATCAATTTACGTGGCCGATTCATAAAAAGTTAAGTTTAAATGAACAAATATTGTTTTATTAGGCAACATTATTATGAATATATAAATAGAAATAACAAATAAGTAAATAACTATTCCCCATTTATTTTATATCACCCGTATGTTAAAAACATTTATTTACAGTATTAATATGCATTAAATCTATAATTATAAAACGACTGATATATATAATTACTTAAGAAATGAGAAATAATATATACAAAGCTAGAAAATTTTTTCCATAACTACAATCTTAAAGTTCGTTATATTCTCACCTAATTCATTGTATACAAATAAAATAAACATTGAAAAGGTTACAGCTAACAGTACTCGATACTATTTATTATTTATAATATAAAGATCATATGTAAATACAATTTGTGGAATTTAAAGTGATATATAATCTTAAAGAAAATTTAGTATAGCATTTGACTTCGCGCAGCAACGTTCGTTCAATTTATTTAATTTCATTCAATTTAAAAATAGTGATTGTCAATTATGAACTTGCAAAGTAATTCGGCCAGAACTAACGAACAAAATCGGCATAATATGTGTTTGATGTGTAAAAGGAAGCCGAAAAAAAGCATTATAAAACTACAGGTAAAATAGGAACTTAAATCAAATTGTTATTTCCTGATTTTAATGAGATGGATTCGCGTTTACCTGCTGTAGTTTGTGGTGCTTGTAGGCTTAAAATTACAAGAGCTAATATGAATACAAGTTTAAAAAGTTCACTTCAGATGCCAGACAGCTCAAAATATCATTTAAAAATGAAAACGCGCAGTACATCAAAGTCAGAAAAAGAGTGTGGCTGTACTTTATGTAATGAAATTAGATCCAGACAAAGAAGTTTTGAAATTGTTAATACTAAAAAAAGGAATCTCGCAAACCACTGAAGAAGACTAGTAGGCGATGTTCGAATTGTTTAATTTTAATAGCTAAAGGTATAAGTCATATAAGTACTTCAACAACATTCCTAAAAAATGTTCAAGAAGGCATCAAAACTCCAAAGCAAAGTGAACATTTGATTTCTAAATTATTAGTCAAAAGGAAAGTTGAAAATAAATTAAATGACAAAGCAGAAAGGACGAATGTTGCACTATCTCTATCGCAACATCGTGGTAAACCATTAAATATTATCGTAAATGCAGAAGAAAAAAACAAATACACCAAATATCGTCTAATGATTTATGTGATTTGCAGAATGATTCAAATTTATCTGATCGTCAGATACGTGATTTTTCTAAATTTATAAGAAAAAAAACATGTTCGCGAAATATTATTGAGCCTTATACCAGAGAAAAAAATTTTCAAAAGTCTCATAGTTTGGATGAATTTTTTGAAGTGCATTCATTGGATTTCGAAATTGTAAAAAATGAGGTTGTTACGAAAATTCCAAGCTCTGCTGTTATTTGCACCGATTTGATTTTGTTTATACAACATATTATTCATAATAGAAATATTTTTTATTTTCACTTGAATTTTGGTATTGATGGTGGCGGAGGTTCTTTAAAATTCACCTTATCTATTCAATCTAAAAATGAAGATAGTAACATTGAAAAAAATACTTCAAAATATTCTAAAAAATGGAAGGACACTGGAGTAAAGAAGATATTTATTATTGCTCTTGCTCCAGATACACAAGAAAATTATAACAATGTAAAACTTTTGTGGTCAAAACTAAAAATTAATGATTGTTTGATTGAATATCCAGGAACAATTACAACTGACTTGAAACTTTCAAACATAATTACGGGTTTAACGAATAGCGCAAGTTATTGTCCATGTATTTGGTGTGATGTCACGAAAACTAATTTAGGTTTGTGTGGTACTTTGAGGACAACAACTAGCTGTATGTCTAATTATAATAACTGGTGTGATCATGGAAAGGTAAAAAAAAAGTTAAAGATTTCAAAAATTGTATCAATCCACCTTTGTTTTATTCAGATGATGATAAACTAATTTTAGATGTAATTCCTCCTCCAGAATTACATCTTCTATTAGGCTGTGTTAACACACTTTATAGTAATATGTTTAAGTTATATCCCGATATTGCTACAAAATGGGCGCATCAAAGTAACATAGAAAGAAGTTACAGTAATAGTGGTATTTTTTAGTTTGCAGGAAATGCATGTAACGTATTACTGAATAATGTTGATAAACTTCAACAGATATGTGAAGTTAACATTGGAGGTCTAGCAGGTTCCATGGCATATGTAGATACTTTTAGAAAATTTAAAATAGTCGTTGATGACTGCTTTTCTCTAAATTTGAAGCTAGATTTTGAACAAAAGAATTTAAAAAAAAGTTACGAAGTCTTAGGAATCTCAATAACACCAAAAGTGCATACAATTTTTAATCACGTAGCACAATTTTGTTCAAAACACCAGATGGGCTTAGGATTTTTCGGAGAGCAAGCTACAGAATAATTGCATTATGATTTTAATAAAAAGTGGATGGATTATAAAGTATCAAAACAGAATGAAAATTATACTACAAAATTACTTCGAGCTGTACGTAGCTACAATAGTGCACATATATAGATTTGTATAAACTTATTTAAAGTTGAATAATTAATGTATATGAAAATGAAATTGAACATTTTTATGTTTGTTTGTTAAAAAATGTATTTTTTTGTTTACTGTTAACGTGTTATTGTTCATTAAACTCTTATTATGTACGCGATCGGTATTTTTTCATTTGCTATTATATTTAAATTTTAAATGTTGGTATCCAATAAAATGATATATTTTCATTTAAACCCAAGTTTCTATAAATCTGCCACGTAAAGTAATTTTAAAAAGTATGTTAAAACATGTTTAAGATGTATAAAGATCATAATCAAAATGAATTTTGAGGCAACAACACATTTTTATTTAAACTTCCTTCAGGTGAACCATGATGTATATGGAGAATAATTATTGATGCTAATCTTGTTTAAAAAGTCTAAAATATTGTTGTAAAGCGAAAAATTCAGCGCGAGATAGAGCCACCGTGAGCATATGTATTCATCATTTTTTAGTACTACTTTCTCTGTCGCACTAAAAAAAATAGACATGTTTACATCGGCTCTATCACGCGCAGCATTTTGGTATTAATAGTGGTATTAATCATATTAGTGTTATGGATAGTGAGCAAGTGCTGTTACTTTCAACTACAGCCAGTGCTTTCCCTTTATTATCTATGTCAAGATACTCTAAAATGAACAATAAAGAAATAACATATGACTTTCCTTCTATAATTTTAATCTATAATAATTTTATGGGTGGTGTTGATAATCATGATTTTATATGCAAAAGAGCACTTATTATTTGATTTTACCATATTATGCCATTTAATTAGTCAAAACAATAATTTGTAAAATAATCTAGCAAAGGAGAGTGCATTGCATTTGGGTCTTGGATTTTCTTCTAGCTTTGGGATCTTTTTTCTTACATAAAATCATGAAAAAAGCCGCGTCCATTCGGTCCAACGCTCGATTTTTTCCGAGTTATGAGCAGTTTTGCCTGTTTTGTTGAAAAAATTGCATCTGGTTTATAATTTTACAGTTTTTGAACTACTTATTCTAGAAGGTTTTTACTGATTGTATATTAAAGTTGAGATTAAAACCTTTCGATTACAAAAAAAACCTGTTCAAAAAGCTCGAGTTGATAAAAATTTATGAAGGGATAAAAATTGAAATATTTTATATTTTTCTCTCACCTGACCGCAGCGCCACCAAGCGGCAAATGGTTCCGACTGACTCTTAAGTTGTTAAAAAGTTATGGGCGAATAAAAATAGCGCAAATATTTAGCTGAAATGATGCATAGAAAATAAATGCAACATTTTAGTCAGAAATTCATTTCAATTTTCATTCCTTCATTAGTTATTAACTTAAGCTTTTGGACACGTTTTTTTTTGTAATCGAAAGGTTTTAATCTCAACTTTAATATACAATCAGTAAAAACCTTCTAGAATAAGTAGTTCAAAAACTGTAAAATTATAAACCAGATGCAATTTTTTCTAAAAACAGACAAAACTGCTCATAACTCGGAAAAAATCGAGCGTTGGACCGAATGGACGCGGCTTTTTTCATGATTTTATGTAAGAAAAAGATCCCAAAGCTAAAAGAAAATCCAAGACCCATATGCAATGCACTCTCCTTTGCTAGATTATTTTACAAATTATTGTTTTGACTAATTAAATGGCATAATATGGTAAAATCAAATAATAAAACGGAACAAACATAGATTATAAATTGACATAGAAAATCATAATGTAAAAAACATCTGTCGTAACTTTAACATTTTCTTTAAATAATTTATCTATAAAGAACAAAGTATTGTTTGGTTTTAAAAAACTTTAAAATTATATTTGACAAGTATGTGTCACGGTCACAGTAAAAAACAGTAATTTTTTCAAAACGATTTCTAATTTTAATTGAAGAATTTTTCTGTTTATTTTATTACATTTATTTACATCATAGTAATATAAATATATTTTTTAATGTCCACTACGATTTTTTCCAGTGTGAATCTCGTAGTCAATTATCTAAAATAGATCTTACTTGACTTTCAAGTATTGTATTTACTTAGTACGCGACCGGTCACTTTTGTCGATGGGACCCAAGCAATATTTGTTTGGGTCTCTGGCAACTGTAACTTAACAGATAATTGCCTGAGTCTATAAGGTACAAGTAATAGTATACTCAAGCTAACTTTGCTTATTTTTATTTTCAGTATATGGGGATAAGTTTTTACGAGGAGGTCGACGGTAATAGAAAGCTATTTTTTTGTGATTTCCTAATTTAAAAGATTTTTTTGTATGTTTTAAAATTGTTTTAATTTTTCTTTGTCTATATTTGATGTTTCTATGAATTTCTTTAGGTATGCAGTTTTAAGAAACAATTTTTACAATTATAAACTCCACAATCAATACAATATTTAGTTTTTCTTTGAGAAAAAGCACTAGCATTACATGGGTGCCTTTTTTTTGTTTTACTTTTGTGAAAACTCATATTTATTTTCTTTGATTTTTGAATGTAGAACTTACTGATAATTTGACACATGTCTTTCGTTGCTAACTTTCGTTTACCATCATTGCAGCACATGTTCCATAAAGCAGTGGCATTAACAACTGACGATTGCAAAATTTTTATGAAACCCGTCCAAGTCCATTTTTTTGCTCTAATACTTGGAAGTGCTCTATTGCATATAAAATCATGATTATCAACACCACCCATAAAATTATTATAGATTGAAATTATAGAAGGAAAGTCATATGTTATTTCTTTATTGTTCATTTTAGAGTATCTTGACATAGATACTAAAGGCAAAGCACTGGTTGCAGTTGAAAGTAACAGCACTTGCTCACTATCCATAACACTAATATAATTAATACCACTATTTCGGTCATGACTAATTTTATACGAACCTCTAGGAGCACTTTTTTCAAAATCATACTTATCTTGACTTAATCTTCCTTTTCTTGCGGTCCCTGTTGCTCGTAAACCAAGTTTCTTTAAATGTAAAATAAGATTAGGGCTGGTAAAGTAATTATCAAAAGTGAGATGATATTGAAGCAATCTGGTTTTTGTGGTTTGTAACAACAACGGTTTAAGCATCTGCACGACAACTTTCGAACCTAGCACGCAATTGTCTAAATCATCAGATGTTGATGAATTTTTGCCGCAGTAGATATCTAAATTACATAAATAACCGAAACTGTTGCACAATCCCCAAAATTTTAAAGCAAATCTGTCAGGTTTTGATGGTATCAATTGTTTCAAACTGGTACGACCAAAAAATTTTGCCATCATTTCGTCTATCGATAAGACGTTTGAAAAAAAAACCGAATCGCTGTATGTTTCTTTTTAAATATGTCTAAAATTTTACGAATTCGCCGTGCTTTATCGGAATCATTTTTATCAGTTATTTTTGAATATTTTATTTTAGATTTTAGTTTTAAAAATCGGCTTTTGCTCATTGTGGATGAAACGATTTCACATTTCAAATCCGGTTCTCTAGACCAGTACTCTCTCTGATTACTACGATTATTGTACGATGATAATAATACTATACTTAAAAAAACGTCCAGTTCTTCATAACTCGCATGTAATCCATTTTCCCTTGAAGCTTCTAAAATATAAGTTTTTATTTCTTTAGAAAAAAAAACTTAAATAAATCCACATGTGAACAGGCTCTAATTTTTTTAATTTGATTCAGTAAGAATTATTTTATCTTTTAAATCATAAGAACAAAATTTTCTCCATCGACTCAAATAAACTCATGATTGGGTTCTAATTTTTTTGCATAATCCTCTATAACTTTTCTGTAAGATGGATACCGAGAATCATCCATAACATCTTTGAAGTCAGATGAATCTAAGTCATCAGAATCATATTCAGAATTAGATAAACTTGGCTGATCGTGATCATGTTCAGAATCAGATGGTCCTGAACAATTTGGATCGAAAATGATGCAATCATCATCATTGTCAGATTCGAATTCATCATTCATCTTTAACTTTTTTGTGCTAATAGAGGAAATAAAATTGAATTTGATGTTTTTTTTAGACATTTTATATTTCAAAGTTTCACAAAATATGATGTATTCGTTACAAATTTTCTTACAATGTTTTTTTAAAAAATATGCTCCTTCGAAAAAATATCGAAGTAAACATAAATTTTTTTCTAATAAATATTGATGATATTTATAGATATAGAGATGTAATACTATTAAAAATAGAACTAAACAAGAAATGGCTAAAAAGCAATTCTTATATTTGTAATTTATAATACGTAACACGAATAATTAAAACAAAATTTGTGTTCAATATAGTTTTATTCAGACCACAACTCCAGAAATAAATGATAGAGAAAATGAGAAAATAACTAAAACTACCAATGGGAGTAATAATAATAAAATAACTTAAGAATAAATTTTACTGTCAATAATATTTATAGAAATGAATATTACTTACAAGTTTATAGAAAAAACTGAATGATGAATGCTTTTATGAATTTGCAATTTTGACCTTTTAGAAAAACATGTAAAATTAGCCGAATCGTTATTAAAATTTTAAATACAACTTAAAGAATAAATAACACAAAAATTTATGCAAAAATATATAGACAGCAAAATTTATGAAAACTTTTTAGTCACATGTAAATGTCAAATCGAGAAGAGTATCAGGATTAACCATTTCGAATTGAGTTTTATAATTTTTTATTAATATAAGACATTATTTTTATTAAAAAATAACAAACAAACATAAAAACCGAGTGTCACAACCAGCAAAATTTAAATACTGAAAGAAGACTAAATATAAATATCTTGATAGCTGCTATATTTAAACAACCATTTCGAATAAGTACATCCCACTTAGATTTTATTATTCACACAACTCTGGGTAATTTTGACGCAGGAACAATGAGGAATTACAACATATTGTAAGCAAAAACGTGTCAATTTTTGAAAAAAAAAACGATAAATTTAAGAAAAATATGACATTTTCCGCCATTTTGAACTTTATATATTCTCATATTACTATTTTCTTAAATAATTAATATCAAAATAATATAAAAATAGTTAATTTATTTAGAAATTGCAAATCATCTCCTTAAAACATAAAAAAAATGAAAAAATTTTAAAAACTTCTGTAAAAGTCGCCATATTAAATCAGCCATTTTGGATTTTGACATCTTATAAGTATTAAATTTTTTTGACTGATAGATATTTGAGACTGATTTTTAATTATATTATTTGTACTCTTTGCGCGTATTTATTCTTGTTCTATTTTTTATCTGTGATATCACTTTTATTTAATTTATCGACTTACTATTACAGTATTATTGTCTCTATTGTGTTTTATGACTGTGATATCATACTGTACTATTTTAATTTTATAGATGCAGAGCTATTTGAAGTATTTAAGTATGTTAATTTTATTTGTAATTTTATTGCATTACACGCTCTTTTTGTAAATATAATACGAAATAAATAATATCTAATCTAATCTAATCTAATCTCGAAAAATTTTATCAATTCATTCTTAAAAAAACTTTAGAAAACTTGAAAATCAGAGGTTGAGATAAACAATTTGGTTTATCAAGGTTTTTCTGAAAACGAATCGATTAACTCATTTTTTTTATTGGAGTAGAGATTTCTTCTTATTTTGTTAACAATCTATTTCTTTCAATTTTAAATTAATTTTTTGATTAGGTAAGGTAAGGACTGACATACATGACCTACTCTTAAGAATTTTGAATTTCTGGGACAAAGTCCAAATATTTTAATACGTGATATTGGAACTTCAAATTCTCAATAGCTAATGAATAAAATGATTTAAAAATACGAGTAAATAATCTTTATGATATACTATAAGTTAATGAATTACTTCATCTAAACTTTTGCAATAAAATTAAAAAATTGTCAAGATTGATGAGTACAGATTTAATATCTGTTACACATTTTCTTAAATGTAACTTCACAAACTTTTCATAAAAACGCAGAAAAAATCACTAAATTGCGCTCTAAAAAATTTTATAAGCCACTGCATCAATAAAAAAAATAGTTATTTTTGCTGGTAATGCAAGCACTCAAAATTATATTTTTATTCTATTATTTAAAATACAGTGAATGTTAAAATTTGGTCCAATTTCTATTATCTTATAAGTTTGGAGAAAAAAAAAATTTGATAAACTAATACTATCATTTCAAAAGAATTTGGACTCAGTTCCCACTTGAAAAAAGTTTTAAGTCTTAAACTATTGTGGCGATGCGATTATGATTTGTTTATTGTTAAAGTGTTTTTCTTTATCGATCCGGTTGTCATGTAAACAAGTTTTGTTTATTTATTGTATTAAAATATTGATCATTCTCCAGTAAGCTATACTCTAATAAACAACTATTCAATTTAAAAATAGAAATTCCAAGAAAATATAAGAATTAAAAAACCATTGGACCCAAAAAAATATTAGGCCCAAATAAATTATAGAACCCAAAAAAATATTGGACCAAAAAAAATATAGAGTCCAAGAAAATATAATGATTAATGAATATTGGGAGCAAAAAAATATAAGAATCAGAAAAATATTGCGTCTAAAAAATATAGAGACCAAGAAAATATAAAAATCATAAAATTGTTGAGCCCAAAAAAATATAGAGACTTAGAAAAAATAAAAGTCAATAAAATATTCAGCCTATGAAAATCAAAAAAATTAGGCCCAAAATATTAAAGAGCCCAAGAAAATATAAGAATCAAGAATCTATTGGGCTCAATAATATAGTGCTCAAGACAATATAAAAATCAAAAAAATATTGGGCGCAAAAAAATATAAAGACCAAGATAATATAAAAATCAAAAAATATTGGGCACAAAAACAATAAGAATCATAAAATATTAGGCCGAAAAAAAATATAGAGCCCAGAAAAATATGAAAATCGGAAAAATATTCGTCTTGTAAAAATATAGAACCCAAGAAAATATAAGAATGAAAAAATATTAGGTTAAAAAAATCTTGAGCCCAAGAAAATATAAGAATCGAAAAATATTGGACACAAAGAATATGAAGATCAAAAAAATATTAGGCCTAAAAAATATAAATACCAAGAAAATATAGGAATTAATAAAATATTTGGCCAAAATATTAATTAAATATAATATAGTTGTTATGTATCTTGTGTAAAATGTTTACTAATTTTGACACGTGAGTTAAGGTGGGAAGAAAAATGGAAGACACGCTGATGTAGGATAGGTAATCAGCAAGGATAACATGAGAGTCACAAGTTATATTTTCACTTATTTATTGGGGTGATTGCGACATTTCCGCGAGTACACAATTATCACAAAAAGAATAGTACAATAACTACGGATACTCAAATGCGCAAATGTACATATCGCGAGCGTCTTGACTGCTTGGAGAGCCGCGTGGTCGGAGCGATGTGAATCGAGCGAGCGCTGAACGCAGAGAGAGAGCTGACTTCTTTTCCCGTCGCCTGCGCTATTAAAAAATGTTTGCTAATATCTAAATCTACCGCAAGATATCTCTATGTATGAACAATATCACAATAATTAATGAATATTAATTTAATATAATATAAGATTCAAAAAAATATAGAGCCCAAGAAAATAGAAGAATCAAAAAAATTTCAGACCTATAGAAATGTTGGGCCTAAAAAAATATAGGGCCCAAGAATCTATACGAATCAAAACAATATTGGGCTTAAAAAATATAGAGCCAGGAAATCACAAAAATCAAAAGAAGATTGGACCTAAATAAATATAAGATTAGAAAAATATTGGGTTCAGAAAATATAGTGTCCAAGGAAATAAAAAAATAAAATAAACATTGAGCCCAAAATATTATAGAGCCCAAGAAAATATAAAATTCAGAAATCCATAGGGTAAAAAAATATAGTGCCCAAGATAATTTAAAAATTAAAAAAATGTTGGGCACAAAAAATATAAGAATCAAAAAAATATTAGAGCCAAAAATATATAGAACACGAAAAATATAAGGATCGAAAAATATTCGGCCCAAAAAATTAGAACCTAAAAAATCTAAAAATCTAAAAATCGTAAAGAAATAGGCTTAGAAAAATATAGAACCCAAGAAAATATAAGTATCAAAAAAATATTGAACGCAATAAAATATAAAAATCAAAAAATTATTAGGCCCAAAAAATATAGAGCAGAAGATAATATAAAGCCCCAAAAAGATAAGAATCGAAAAACATTGAGACCAAAAAAATATAGAGCCCAAAAAATATAAGAATCAAACAAATGATGTGCTTGAAAAGTAGAGCCCAAAACAATATAAAAATCATATAAAAATTAAGCATAAAAAATATAGAGCCGAAAAAATTTAAGAATTAAAAAACTATGGGGATCAAACAAATATAGAGTCCTAAAAATATAAGAATCAAAAAAATATTGGACCCAAGAAAATAGAGCCTTAGAAAATATAAAAATCATAAAAACATTAAGCCTAAAAAAAGATAAGAATTAAAAAAATATTAGGTCCAAGAAAATATAGAGGACACGAAAATGTAAGATTAGAAAAAATATTGGGCCCAAAAAATATAGAGCCCAAGAAAATATGAAAATCAAAAAAATATTGAGCACAAAATATTATAAAGCCTAAGAATATATAAAAATCCAAAATCAATGATGCACAAAAAATATAGTGCCTGAGACAATATACAAATCTAAAAAATATTAGAGTAAAAAATTTATAGGAATTGAAAGAATGTTAGGCCCAAACAAATATAGAACCCAATAAAATATAAGAATCAAGAAAACTTTCAGACCGAAAAAATATAAAACCCAAGAGAATATAAGTATCAAAAAATTATTGGGCAAAAAAAAAATAGAGACTAAGTAAATATAAAACATAAAATATTTGGCCCAAATTAATATAAGATTCACAAAAATATTGAGCTCAAAAAAATATGAAGCCCAAGAAAATATAAGAATCAAAAAAATATCAGGCCCATAGAAATGTTGGGCCTAAAATAATATAGGGCCTAAGAAATAACAAAAATCAAAAGAATACTGGGCCCAAAAATGTAGAGCCTATAAAAATATAAGAATCGAAAAAATATTGGGTCCAAAAAAATATAAAGCCTAAAAAAATATAAGAATTAAGAAAATATTGGGCTTTAAAAAATATAGAGCTTGAAAAAAAATAAAAGACGAAAAAATATAAAAAACAAAGAATATTGGGCCCAAAACAATATAAAGCATAAGAAAATATGACAATCAAGAAAATATTGGGCTTCAAAAATGTAGACATCACGAAAATATAAGAATCAAAAAATTCTAAGCGCAAAAATATTGGAGCCCAAGGAAATAGAAGAACTAAAAGAATATTGGTCTGAAAAAGATATAGAGCCCAAGAAAATATGAGAATCGAAAGAATATTGAGTTCGAAAAATATAGAGCCCTAGAAAATATAAAAATAAAATAAATATTGGGCCCAAAATATTATAGAGCCCAAGATAATATAAATTTCAGAAATCTATAAGGCAAAAAAAATATAAAGCCCAAGAAAATATAAGAATCAAAAAAATACTGAGCCAAAAGAATATGGAACCAAAGAAAATAGAAGATTCAAATAATATTAGTCTCATAAAGATATAGAGCCCAAGAAAATACAAAAATCAAAAGAATATTGGGCCCAAAGAATATAGAGCTTAAGAAAATATAAAAAAAAAATATAAAAAACAAAAAATATTCGGCCGCAAAAAAATATAAAGCCCAAGAAAATATAAGAATCAAAAAAATACTGAGCCAAAAGAATATGGAACCAAAGAAAATAGAAGATTCAAATAATATTAGTCTCATAAAGATATAGAGCCCAAGAAAATACAAAAATCAAAAGAATATTGGGCTCAAAGAATATAGAGCTTAAGAAAATATAAAAAAAATATAAAAACAAAAATATTCGGCTGCAAAAAAATATAAAGCCCAAGAAAATATAAGAATAAAATAAATATTGGGCCCAAAATATTATAGAACCCAAGATAATATAAATTTCAAAAATCCATTAGGCAAAAAAATATAATGCCCAAGATAATGTAAAAATCAAAAAATATTGGGCACAAAAATATAAGAATCATAAAAATATTAGGGCCAAAAAAATATACTGCCTGAAAAATATAAGGATCAGAAAAATATTCGGCCCACGAAAATTGGAACCCTGCAGTATATAAAAATCGTCAAAAAATTAGGCTTAGAAAAATATAGAGCCCACTAAAATATATGAATTTAAAAATATTAGGTTCAAAAAATTATTAAGCCTAAAAAATATAAATATAAAAAATATTGAGCCGAAAAAATGAAGGAATTAAAAAATATTAGACCTAAGAAAATATAATAGTCGAAGAAATTTTGGGCCCAAAATAAATATAGTGCCTGAGAGAATATAAAATTTAAAAAAATATCAGGCCTAAAAATATAGAGCTCAAGAAAATATGAAAATCAAAAAAATATTGGGCTCAAAATATTCTAAAGCCCGAAGAACTATAAAAATCAAGAATCAATTGCACTTAAAAATATAGTACCCAAAATAATATAAGAATCATAAAAATATTGGGCACAAAAAATAAGAATCATAAAAATATTAGGCCCAAAAAAATATAAGTATTGAAAAAATATTTGGCTCGTCAAAATATAGAACCCAAAAAAATATAAGAATCAAAAAATATTAGGTTAAAAAAAATATAGAGCCAATGAAAACATAAGAATCAAAAAAATATGAGGATTAAAAAAATGTTGGCCCCAAAAAAATATAAAGACTGTTACGTGGGATTCAGATGATACGCACTTCTATGGGGAGTGTGAGGGTGCAAAATAATTGGAGAGAGTTAATATAAAGTTGACTTAAGAGTCAGCTGTATACCGACACAGTTACCTGTTTTACCGAATCTATTTAAAATTTATTTTTATAAAAACTGATAGCTTAGGCAGAAATAAAGAGATGGTTTCGATTCGTGTAATAGAAAGCAATATTTTCTCTGATAAGAATAATTTAATTCCATTGCTTTATTTTCAAGAAAAGTTGGAATAACTTGAAAATCCCATCATTTGACACTAATTTCTAATTTTTTAAGTTATTCCAACTTTTCTTAAAAACGAAGCAATAAAATTAATTCATACTAATCAAAGAAAATATTACATTTTATTAAACACATCGAAACCATCTCTTTATTTTTGCCTCTTGTTGCTAATTTTGGGAAAAAAGTCAATTTTTTAATTAGAAAAGGACAGAGATACAGCAGACTCTTAACGTTTATTATAAAAACAATATAATATGAGAGAGAGACTACTTATGACTTTACTCTAGCGCGTCCGGCGATGGTCTGACGCTCGTCGTTGTCTTAAACGACGATGTAAATTGCCCGCGACGAAGTGCACGAAGTGCTGATTCAGCACTTCGTGCACAGTGACTTTTAGCTTGGAAGCTTGGAGTCGCAATCTCGAACTTTCAATTTTATATTATTCTCACTCTATACAAAGACTATATTAACGCACTATATAATGTACGTTGCACGTCCGAGACCGCGACGCTTTGGCCCCCAAAGCCAAGAACGTACACATAAATACAATTAAAAAATTATTATATTTGAGTCCTTAATGTGTAATTGATACTGTTTTTTGTGTACCTCACACGAGCTGGTGGCTGTCTTACAATTTTTTTATTTTTACTTCATTCTGCTTGTATATTGTTATGAGTATGTTGTTTGCGTTGCATCTTATTCTAACCTTTCATTTTTAAACAATTTTTCTTTTTAAATACAAATTTATGTTCTCTCTCTTTCTCATTTTTATATACAATTTTATAGAAAATGTAAAAAATATAAAAATTTACAAGTTTTAATTAATTTAAAAGTGACACTTAATACAATATTCTTGACTACAAAGTTCTTTCTTGTTTTTAAAGATACACGTGCGCATCATGTTGCACTCGATAAGATGAGAGTAGTCTTTACAACACTTTTTCTGAATAATATTTATTTTGGTTTTAAACTCATTTGAAGAATTCTCTTCTTCTTCTTCTTCTTTGCTGTTTTTTGTTTAGGCTTGAGTCAGGGTTCGAACGTGGATATTATTTTTTTTTTGCTGCTGAAATTTTATGATAAATTGTTTACATGTTTTTTTTTAAATTGTATGACTTATCTGAAACAAAAACTAACTAATTAGTAGAAAAAGGGTCCCCCCTATATTTTAAATCGATTAACCGTTATATACCTATTTATTATTATTTTTGGTTGACTCCTTTCTTATTATAGAAATTTTTCTATGAAACTGATCACTGGTTAATTAATATTATACTATGTATCCTTCAATCTGCGTCTTACGAAATTTATTCACTAAATCTATGTTTTTTTCTATTTGACGCTTATTATCTTTTTATTTCATTTTTTTTCGTTATTTACATTTATTCTTAAGAAAGCGCTACGTTAATCAGAATACGGCCACGGTTTCAAACGCGGTTGGCTTAAAATTTGCCTTTTTTTTAAAAAATTTCTTTGTAACTAATACTTTTTTTTACTATTAGTATTTTCAGTTTTATAAGCGTTGTTACTCAACTCAAATTTTATTGTTAATTTTCTAATTGTTCTTTTTTTTAACTGCTTGATAGTAAAAACTCTTGCGTTCGATTCCTCTGAATTTTTGGAATGGATTCAATTGTGTAAGATAAATATTTTTTTTTTCTAAGATATCAGTCTGTTTGATGAATTCTTAATAGTTTATTATTATTTTCATTCAATTTTTTTTTTCAAGAAATTTGATACTTTATGCATGTGTCAGTTTACTGTGTTAAACAGCCTTATTTTTTTGCACTTTTCTCATTTTTATTCCCATAATTTTTCATGCATATTTTATTGATTAATTTATTATCATATTGTTTTATTCACAACATAGAGAAGATCATATTCCGTCAACGTTATTTTTTTTGTGCAATTCATCTCTTCGTTTTTAAACTCACATATTTAATTACCTTTTTTTGTTTATCTATTGGAATTTTATTTCTGTGAGGAATAAGGGAATGTTCATAAAGAACTTTGGGTAAGATTTGCAATTAAATTTATCCTGTTTTTAAAATTTGAGTTGCGTAATTTGTTTTTTTTTCTTACTAATTATTAATTTATTTTGTTACAAATTTTCCCTTTTAATTAAATGATTATTAATTACGGTTAATTAAAATGTTTTTGCAGCCCTAATCCTGCTTGACGTTTTGCTGTACACTTGAATACTTATTTACTAATTTTCATTTTTTGTTTATTTTTTTTCATTTATTTACTAGGTGTTCGCTCTATTTTTGTACATAATAACATAATAATCTATTTAATTATCGCGCACCTTCAAGGATATCTTATTATTTTTCATTTGATTATT